>CM050327.1:47617483-47883071 GCA_027475135.1 Bactrocera correcta | reverse complement strand
AATGACTGAAAATGCAGAATCCCGAACCACGCTTTCAAAATCTAAAAGCCCGGCATACAAAACTTCGAAATCCCGAATTTAAAAATTCGGTATTTCCTGTCTTCTTCTCCATTTCGTATTAAATATTTCTTTAACATTATTTGCAAGTGCGATTCCTTATCTCATTCTTACCACACTCCACTTTGCGCTGAAGGAAGCCATTCAAGCCAAAAGCTTAATATTATATATTAGTAGATATCTACGTACAAACATACTCGCATGTATTACAAAAGGATGCGAGTGAACATTGGGGCGTTGTACAGCAAGCTAAGTCGTCGTTGCGGTGGCGATTGCACGAGTTGGAAACGCTTCTAATTTGCCTTGGCACTATTTGCACAGAGCATGTCTTTTGTTAAAATAATTTTCGAAATCATTACAAAGGTCGAACACACTTTTTGATTATATTTTCTATAACTGTTTATCAACAACAATGTATTGTGGTATATGTGTGCGTGAGAATACTTCAATACATTTGTAAACCCACACCTCTTAATAAAGAGTCTTTGCTACATGATTTCTTCCCCCTTTTTGGCAGTAAGTCATTGACAAAAAGTGTACTGAATTGGAAAATGCTCAGAGGCTGGACGAAAATATGTTTGCATTCATATGTATGTACTTATGAATATTTATAATTTTCATTAAAATTTGTTTAGGGATGTATAGATAATTATTTTCGATATCGATTTACTTTTTTTCTATGCACCCTCAGCAACTATGAATTGAGAATTCTTCATACATAACCACTCATACATATATTACTTATATATAGATATATATGTGTGTGTATGTAAATATGTACTCCATTACTTATTGGTAATTTGAGTTTTCCAACTGCTTATTTTCCTCTCCTAAAATGTCTTAAACAAAGTAAGCAGTAAAACGTTAAGTAAACTTCCTGCACTATCTAACTCACATATCATCTAACAGTGTATTATTTTTCACTTGGAGCTCGTCTACGAGTAAGCATAGAATCTGAGTACGAAGTTTACCTGTTCTAACTAAAATAAACAAACTGTCAAAAGTCGACATTAAACTGACTACCTGGATGACATGTCTGTTTATTCAGTGTGGTTTGATAAATGAACATATCGAGACGTGCAGAAACCGAAAAGGACATAGTAAAAACGTGACTGTGCCACTGATGGGGTGTTTATTACTCACGTAATCTCTGATCTGAGCAGCGGTGTATATATTTCGGTGATAAATATTTCTACAATTTTCCTTATAAATATAACCGTATTTCCTTATAGGCAATGTTCACTGTCTACCAAAATCAAAACGATTAATTTATCCTGATTTACGTAGGTAGGTAAGATCTGTGTGGCCAATGCCACATTATGGTAGCTCTAAGTCTGTATATAGTATTCCTGGCCGTATATAATAAGTCTTTGATTTTTATCTTGCTAAAATTTGGCTATATCTCTTTCGGTATTCCATATTTTGTTGTTCCATCTATTTGCGCTTTATGTTTCAATTGTGTACTGGGTTTATCCGGAAAGTAAAAAGACTTCGACAAACACCGACAATGTGACTCGTGTGCGCAAAGTTTTGAACTCAGACCGTCAACTAAATATTGGTTTGATTGCCCAGATGTTAAATTTATCAAAATCTGTGGTTCATGACATTGTGACGGAGCACTTGAACATACGCAGGGTTTGAGCGAAGATGGTCCCAAAAGTGCTGCGAGTGGAAGTGTGCCAAGAAAATTTGAACATGTTGCATCCCAACGCTTCTACAGCCGCTCTACAGTCCAGATATGGCCCCTCTGGACTTTTTTGTTTCCTTGCCTGAAAAGGCCGATGAAAGGCAAGCATTTTGAGATGACAGAGGGGATCCAAGCAGCATGCACCTAGGCTCTTAAGGATATTCCGGAGAATGCCTTCCGAGATGCCTTTAATGCTTGAAAAGCGCGCTGGCAGCGCAGCATCGACACAAGATGAGCCTATTTTGAAAGTTTTTAGAGAATTGTACGATTGGTTCAATAATTTTATTTTTAATCGACACAGTCCAATTTCTTTGTGGACAAACCTGTATTGAACTTCCTTTTGTTTGTTTCATCTGCCTTGGGTTTATTAAGATAGGGTCCTAACTTAGCCAAATTTTGGATTTTTCGTTACCGAAAATATTTCTGTGAACAACAACCCATGTTATGAACATGGCTGTCTGTAAAATGTCCGCTTCCTGCATTCTCCATAGTTGCTCTTGTGGAACTCCAAATGCCTATAAATTTGGTAGACGGAAAGAAAGTGAGATATCAAGATCCTCAGAGTATATCCCCGTCTCTACACTGCAGTCAATTTTAGACTCGTCGGTATAGATTGAGTTAGCACTCTTCTCCGCTACTTAACCTCTTCTTCATTCAATTCACATCTAAACTCACATTAAAGTAAGTATTGAAATCCAAACTTGGGAGGATGTAGTCTGATATATTCAGATTAGTATAGTGCCTTTATAGATTGCGGAGGAAAGTGTTGTTGAATACAAATATCTTTCCGAATATTAAACCAAAATTTCCCAAACATTTACATTCACAAAGCGTTGATCTTATGCATAAACTAGAATGAGCTTCTAAGCGCTGATTGAAACAACTATTTGCCATATCATCTCCCTTTCCATCACCGTGAATGATATTTTCCACACAAACTGCCCAATCTCCACCGTACATTAGTGTATACATATGAATAAAAGTAGTCTTCCTAAAGTACAGCCCGCACATAGGCGTTGAAAATTTGTCGAAAATGCCTAAACAAATTCCACATTCTAACAACTACAACACCCTTGATAAGATTTAATGATTTACCATTGCACTCACCTGCCATAAAACAGAAAAGAAAAACCTGGAAAAAACAAATCTACAAATAAAAATTCAAATAAGGTTTCTTATAAATACAACAACTAGCAAAAACTATGCGAAGGATCAAAGCGCACAGGTAGACCTCAAAACTACTTAGCATCAACTTTACTTTGCCTTAAGTATTTACTAAAGCAACGAAGGTATGATCGAGATAATAAGAAAATGTTGAAGTAGAAAAGATTAAACTTGCTTACTTGCAGGGGAAAATAAACAACAAAAGGTTAGTAAAATTGAAGGATCGCCGGTGCAGTGGTGATGAATATGTTGAAAGTGATGAATAATACCAATCACGTCACATCAACTCACCCAAAAACTTGTCTCTGTCACTGGAATAATCAAAGGAATTATAAAAAAAATATGTGTTTTTTTTTCTCTTTTCATTTAAGTAAAGAGGAACAAAAGAAAAAAAGGTGTGTAAATGATGTACGTTGATCGGTTTGCTAAATATGCCCTATAGGAAATAGAGATTGATTGTTGAGATGTTGAGCGTAAAGAACAGACTTAATAAATTTGTAAGGATCATATGTGCCAAATTAACTTTTTCGAGACGAGTTGGCGCTAAGTTGATTTGTGGGAAGATTTCTCTTGAAACAATGGTTCGGATATCCCGTAACGGCAAATCGCCCTGAATCTCTTACATAAATCTTATTAGATGTTTTATTTCTATTTCACTTGTATGTCTAAAACTATTAAATCCGAAGTTTTTTGTCTTGATCTGGCGAAAGCGGGACATTGGTGAGCCAAAAGGAGCTTGCGACTGCATAGCTGAGGTTCGTTCAGCAACGCTTGAGCTGAGCTGATCTGAGGCCTAAAAGTCCAGTAGTAAATCACAAGAAGCCTTCGGAACTCCTACCTGTTCCCATTCTGCAGTTATAAAGATAATAAGACAGTTAAGTACCTGTCTTAGCAAGCTCATCAGCCTTCCACTTTCCTGCAATACCGCTGTGGCCAGGCACCCATATCATTGAAATTCCAAAATCCTTTAAAATATATTTAATTTTCCGACTGGGTATGTTCTCGCATTTACCTTTGCATTCGTATGCTAAAAGTGAGGGCGGCTGCATGAGGTCTGTGTACGTCCGGGCATGTAGGCAAGTCTTGCATTCACCTCATGTGCATGGGAGCTACATATCAGACAAGTAAGGATCAGAAAAGATCACCACTACAAATGCAGTTTGGCAGAGAAGTGGAAAATCGTGTAATCACTTAACAAAAAATGCATACTTATAAAAATCGGTTTCACCAAAAAAAACCTTATTTGTCTTTACACACACACACATGTTTAAATGTTTGTATGTATGTAGGCTCATATTATATACATAGTCGCTCGGAGACGTTGGATTGATTGTTTGGTCACTATCAACTACTATTTGTATGGACTTGCCGACCGACCGTAAGATCAAGTGAGTTTGTCAGCGCGACTAAAGCTGCCAATGACTCTTTGTTATTGTAGCTCGTTAAGAACATTGTGCGTATGTTAGTCCAACAATTAAAAAAAAAATTAAATAAAAGAAAAATCTACTTTTGTTACCTTTTTTGTAGTTTTCTTATCGTCGCTGGCGATTTTTCACATTCCTTCCACGCTATTCACTCACTATTCGTCAAAATGATTGATTTTAAGGTGATGAATTATCATGGTATGGCATAAAACTAAACCAAAGCATGAAAGGTGAGATATTCAGAAACTGAAAATAATAGAAGCCAAGAAAGAAAAAAACAAAATTATAATACGAAGCCAATCAATGTACCGACGTGTTCGTAGGAAAAAAGGTAGGGCAGGCAACACTTAATGGAAAACAGCAACGACTGTTATCATTTCGGATATCTATTGTTTCGAAAATCAGTAAGTCCAAGCGCTTATTCCAACGAAAGGTTTTAGTAAATTAATGCGACGTCTCGGCATTAAGCCGCTTTTGTGCAGCCTAAATGATTGGAGAATTTCAAGTAAAATAAAAAAATTGCTTAAAAAGTCTAAACTAGACTTATATCGTATTCAACTGCATCTTTAGATAGATATGTAAATACGTTTATTTGCCTCTGTTGCGAATATCTATTATGACTTATACTCAGCGATTGAACGAGTGACTGTCACTCAGTGACTTCAAGCATTTTTCGTCGAGCATCATGACCCTTCAATTAAACATCTCTTATAGATCCACTCAGCCCTATTAATTAATGTTTTGCATATGCAACGTCGTGTCAATGCTAGACTTGTACGAACAGACCTAAGTCTTTTGAAAAACGACGTCGAGTAGAGGCTCCAAAAGAGTTGCTTGACAACTTAGCCGAGGACCATTTATTCAACGAACGCATACTGTTAATACGACGTGGATTTATGAATATGACGTCGAAGCTGTCCAATAATCTAGCAAATGATGCTCCAAAAAAGAGCCGAAACCGAAAAAACTAAAATTCGCTGAAGGTACTGAAAGTCATTTCGGCCGAGGATTATAGCAAGTGCAAGCATTTTGATCGCGATAGTAAAGTATTTAAATATGTGAACATCTTATTTTTTTTTTTAATTTTTTTGTTACCTACTAAATAAAACCAATTACTTATTTTGCGCAATAATTCTTTATTTTTGTTTTTATTTATTCATCACTCTTCGAACGGGGCGGTTATATCCATAGCTGCTTCAGGATCAGGATTCCCTTCTACCATGTTGGATGACATCAGCAAGATGAGTCCCAACAAAGGAGCGACTAACTTCAGGAAATGCATTTTCTTCGATTTGGTTTGAAAGACTTTAGACTCGAATGAAGTTGGTAGTATGGGAGAACTGCTTTTATACCCGTTGATTTTCGCAACACAATAAAAGTTTTATGTAGGTCTAATAAGCGAAGAACAGCGTCAAAATGGAAATTTGATATGCTACACTTGCTGATTATTTATAATTATATAACATTATTTTTTTTTTTCTTCTTCATTTCTCCATGAAAACTTACTCAGTTCCTAGGGTGATACCAGCTAAAATTTGATCTAGTTTTCCCATTGAAAGCTTTTGAAAACGGTTTTCCATCACCTGGGATATATCGGTCACTAATCCAAGTTAGCTTAAATGATATTATTTGAATATTCGATATTTCAGGAATCTTTTAGAAAATTAAAAAAAAAAAAAAAAACAAGAAAGAAAGTTAACTTCGCCCGCACGGAAGCTAATATACCCTTCACAGGTGCATTTCTTTTAGTAACTATTTGTTCAATTTGTACGAAAGTAAATCTATGTGAATAATTTCTTTGGAGATTATGTTATTACCTTAAGCAGTAATCCGTGTCAAATTTCGTGAATATACCACGTCAAATGTGAAAGGTTCTCCTACAAGAACTTGATTCCGATCGTTCAGTTTGTGTGGCAGCTATATGTTATAGTGGTCCGATATCGGCAGTTCCGACAAATGAGCAGCTTCTTGAAGAGAAAATGGAGTTTGCAAAATTTCAAAACGATATCTTAAAAACTGAAGGAGACTTTATTCTGGATTTATCGGACAACATTTGAGTTATCTCAATGAAAATGAAAGAGATTGTTTTACACATAACAGTATATGTTTGTGCCTAAAATAAATAAAATTGGGCGAAAGCTAAACCAATTTATTGGGGCTAATATAACAATTACTAGTATCTTGAACAGCCGACTGACTATACTCTATATGATTTGTGGTTGTATGTTAGGTACCTTAATGAATCCCAGGGATCATTTTTTTAGTAAGGCAAGTTAATAGATAATAGATAAAACCGGATCGATACTACTTCAACTCCCACATACTACATTCGATGACTTTCGTTTTTGTAACAAATCTTATGCCGAATATGTAGGTCAGTGTGTAAGTTATACTATATACTATATAATATATATATAGTTGACGTTTCACATTTTGCCCTGGCTTTGCATCTTTCAAGTTGCAAAATATTAACGTTTTCAAAGTTGCTACAGAGTAAAATACAAGTTTTGTTCTTATTTTATGATTTTTTCCACTTCTCACTTGGTGTTGGCTTGTGTTTTTCAAACTTATCCTAGAACATTTGACTAAAAACTATTCTAAGTTTAACAGAAATGTCCTAGTAAGCCGATGGCAGTATGAGATCACTTGCCCTCGGCATAAATAAATTTTCGTCATTTCTCTTCTTTCATTACTAGTCTTTAGTAGATTCACAATGAGTATAAAGATTTGAGCCTCAACTAACCTAACCCTACACAGATATGGTTGGCTAGACTAAGCTGGATGAACAGTATTTGTTACGTTAATGGGTTACAAGCACATTTTATTTTTTTAGCACTCCACGGAAACTGAACTCTTTTCGAGTGTATAATCAGGATCAATAAAATTTTCACATAGAAATTCAATTAGTAATGATGATTGCGATGATGATGCTACGTACGCCTGAGTTTAATTACGGTTTGAAGTGAATACCAGGAATCCATTGGTGATATCAAAGGTCGAAACTAATCGAGCGAGTAACGGTCAATAATATTGTGCGCTCTCCCTAAAATCCGATCGCTGCACTGATATCTTTGCTATAACCCTAAAATAGCCAAAAAGAAAAAACCAAATTATAATACAAAGCCAATCAATTTGCGACGTGTTCGTAGAAAAATAGGTATGGCAGTAAGTCCAGTCAGTAAGTCCAAGCGCTTATTCCATAGAAAGGTTTTAGTAAATTAATGCGTCGTCTCGGCATTAAGCCGCTTTTGTGCAGCCTAAATGATTGGAGAATTTCAAGTAAAATTACAAAAAAATGCTTAAAAAGTCTAAACCAGCCTTAGATCCTGTTCCACTGCATTTTTAGATACATATTTAAATACGTTTCTTTGCCTAAGTTGCAGATTTCTATTATATGATGACTTATGCTCAGCGATTGAAGGAGTGACTGTCACTCAGATATTGACTTCAAGCATTTATCGTCGAGCATCTTGACCCTTCAATTCAACATCTCTTATAGATCCATTCAGCCCTATCAATTAATGTTTTGCATATGCAACGTCGTGTCAATGCTAGACTTGTACGAACAGACCTAAGTCTTTTGAAAAACGACGTCGAGTAGAGGCTCCAAAAGAGTTACTTGACAACGTAGCCGAGGACCATTTATTCAACGAACGCATACTGTTAATACGACGTGAATTTATGAATATGACGTCGAAGCTGTCGAATAATCTAGCAAATGACGCTCCAAACAAAGAGCCGAAACCGAAAAAACTAAAATTCGCTGAAGGTACTGAAAGTCATTTCGGCCGAGGATTATAGCAAGTGCAGGCATTTTGATCGCGAAAGTAAAGTATTTAAATATGTGAAAATGTTATTTTTTTTTAATTTTTTGTTACCTTCTAAATAAAACCAATTACTTCTTTTGCGCAATAATTCTTTATTTTTGTTTTTATTTATTCATCACTCTTCGAACGGGGCGGTTATATCCATAGCTGCTTCAGGATCTGGATTTGCTTCCACCAGGTTGGATGACATCAGCAAGATGAGTCCCAACAAAGGAGCGACTAACTTCAGGAAATGCATTTTCTTCGACTTGGTTTGTAAACGTATAAACTCGAATGAAGTAAGTAGTATGGGAGAACTACTTTTATACCCGTTGATTCTCGTAACACAATAAAAGTTTTATGTAGGTCTAATAAGCGCGCATAACAGCGTCAAAATGGAAATTTGATATGCTACACTTGCTGATTATTTACAATTAAAAACATTATTTCTAATTCTTCATGTCTCTTTGAAAATTTACTCAGTTCCGAGGGTGATACCAGCTAAAATTTGATCTAGTTTTCCATTGAATTTTCGATCACCTGGGATATTACGATCACCCACGTTAGCTTAAATGATGTTATTGGAATATTCGATATTTCACGAATCTTTTAGTAAATTAAAAAATAATAATAATTAAGGTAGAAGCAAATTGTTCAAATATTAATGCGAGTCGTGTAAAAAATCAAGTGATTCATAGATTTGCTCCGCCTAATATAGTCTTTATGCTTAAATTGGCGTAAAAATCTTGTTCTAAAAAGAAAGGATTTTCAATAACACTTCAGTTGATTCGAAATTAAGAACCTGAAATGAAATTCTCAATTATTATAGGAAGTGTTCCAGCGTCTCTTTCATGCCTATCTTCCTGCACTTTCTGCAAGTAATGATCTTCACGATTCTGTATGTTCTTAAGTTATTCCATACCGCTCTGATCCATCTATCTGCCCGTTCGGAAATCGACGATTCTCTAGCACCAATTCCTTCATTTTATTGTGAGTTAATGTTAATGGCGTCCTGGACGCGGTTCGTCAACATTTGTGTCAATCAAAAAAACGACTATTATCACCGAAGGTCTTTACCAACATTCTGAATGTTTCTGCACTAGAATCCGTACACAAAATGTAATGATACTTCTTTTTTTGAATAATTTCACTCATCGCAAGAATCGCCGAATGGACTTTATGTACTTCAGACTTCGAGCTGAGCAAATGAGCTAGACGTGATTTGCTCGAATTAAAAGTTTAAGTTTTCGCTTGAACGTCGGATGTCCTAGGCAGTCAAAAATGTATAAAAATGAGGAACTGGAAAAATGCTCGATGAAGATTCGAGAGTCACACAATCAATAATTTCAAAACATTGAAAAGCATACGAATAGAAATCAAGCAAATTGGATACCATATGAATTGAAGCCAAAAGACGATGAAAGCTGATTTTGAATGACCCCAAAGTAATGGTCTGTATTTGGTGGGATAGAAAGGACAAGCTCTATTATGAACTTCGAAAACAATATTTTTACAGCAGAAAGACCTATGTATATATAAGAATTATATCGAAGCGGCGTAGAAAATCTATGAATCAATAAATTTTATGCACTAATCGTACTTATATGTTAATATGAAAGCAATATGCTTCTAACTTAATCATTTATTCCTAAAAATTTCCTAAACGATTCTGGAATTTCTTATAACATACTTTTCAAAACAATACCGGAAAAATTAAATAGGGCATCTAAAATAATTTTGACTAAACTGGATATGTTAGCGATGTACATATGTCCAAGAAGCAGATCGTAGAGTAAATTCTTCCACAAGTCTCATACTCAAGATGAAGGATTTGGGCTGTAAAACTCAAAACAAATTTCTGAGGCTAGTGGAAATTTCTCTCAATACTATTTTAAGATCTCAAAATTTATTCTCACAATATACACATACTGACCTTTAAATAGTATAAAGTGGCTTACATAATTTATCAGATTATATTTGCATTTTATCATCAAAATTGTCGGTAAAGTAAACTCTATATGCGACGAATGAGTTCATCCCAAAAAGCCTTCAGAACCCAAAACCAAACCAAGTCGAAGAAAATGCATTTTCTGAAGTTAGTCGCTCCTTTGTTGGGTTTTATCTTACTGATGTCTACCCAGACAGCAGAAGCACAACCACCCCGAAGCAGAATGAAGTTTAAGAAACGAAAAAATATATAATTATTGCACAACAGCAAGTATTTGTTCTATTTTTTGGATGAGAGAGAGAGATAAAAGGGTGGACAGGAAGGACCACTTCTAATTGGGTTGGAAGAGATTTTTTCGGCGTAAAATAATGCCTTAATTGAAGATATTTGAAATAATCTTTTGTATTTATTTACAAAATTTATATTTTAATTTTGAAAGACTTTTTGCTCTCCTTAAATTACTTTCAAGAACAAGAAATTAGAAAGCTATTAGTGGCTACTTGCCTAATTTAAGATTATCGAGCGATTTTTGAACCGTGTTTTTCAAATTCAAGTATTCACGAACAAAAAAGTATGCTTTCTGAATATGTTTGGATTGGAACTATATATAGATTAACTTTATTATGGAATTTATAACACTCAGAAGAAAGCATCAGAGATCCTATAAAGTACAATATATACGTACATAAATGATAATTGCGACGGTCGCGGTGCAATCCTCATTTATTTATCTTTTATCATAATCGTGTCGAGATAAGTCTATTTAGCCATGTTCATCGGTCTGTCCATCCTTCCATTCCATTCCATCCGATAGCCGACCACTAAAGCGGATAGCTGCCACACAAACGGAAAAATCGGAATAAAGTGCTTATTTGAAAAGCATTTTCATTTTCATTTTATATTGCATGAAGATTTCATTGTAGAATTTTTTTTTCGTTGGAAGCCAAACAATTTATCAATCGCTAAAACAAAGCTCGAGAGAAATCTTAAAATAATACTCCAACGGTACTTCGACACTAGTCTATGATATCGTGACCGATGATGAATCTTAAATTTATGCGTATGAGCCTAAAACTAAACCGTAGTCGACTGATGGGTGTTTCAAGATGAGCCGAATCCAACAAAATTTGTTCGCGCACGAAGCACTTCCAACCAAATTTATTGTCTGTTTTTTTTTTTTTTTTTTTTTTTTTTGAAAAAACTGGACATGTCGCTGCCATACTACTAGAACAACAAAGAACAATAATTTCTGGGTGGTACATAACTATTTCTTTGTCAGTTGTCTTTCAAGAAATCACGAAAATCAAACACCTAAGACGGATCACTCTCCACCAATGCTAGGTCTCACACAACAACTAAAACAACTGCATTTTTGAGCACTTAAAACATTGTTTTGTTGAGTCATTCTTCGTATCGTCCTAACTTGACACCGATTGACTTCTTTTTATTTCCGTTCCCAAAAAATAAACTAAGAGCGCAAAATTTTTCAATATCTGAAGACGCGGTTGAGGCGTTCAGAACGTGCTTCGACATGTGTATACATAGTTATAGATCTAAATGGAGAATATTTTGAAAAAAGGTGATTTTCGTTGATTAAAATTTGCTTTTTTTTCGAATTCTGAAAAATAAAAGTTTACTTACATACGTAAAGAGTAATCTATTTCGAGGTTCTCTACTTAAAAAAAAAAAAAATCACAGAAACTTCACATGTAATTGGTAATGCTTATTATCGTTCGATAGATCATTCTTTGGTTTTAATTTTTTGAAGTTTATTTCTATCAAATATTGGGCGCGGCTATGTCTCAGATGGTCCATCCGCCGAGTCCAATTTTCGATGACTCGTTCGTGCATTTTGACCTGTAATTGTCGAATGATACGCGCTATGTTTTGCTCCAAGGCCTGAATCGAAGAGAGATTGTCCACATAGACTTTAGACTTTACATATCCCCAGAGGAAAAAGTCTAAGGGTGTGATACCACACGATATTGATGGCCAATCGACCAGCCCAAAACGTGAAATTATCTACTCATCGAAGTGTTTTCTCAATAAATCCATTAATTGATGTGAAATGTGGGAAGTGGTGCCGTGTTGTTGAAACCAAATGTCGCCGAGATCACGATCTTCATCATGACGCGATATCGGTCGCCATTGATGCACGTAACGCTCTTCGGCTGTCTAACTGTCTGTTTGTTTGTTTGTTGCTGCGCGCGCTTAAGTTAACGCTTGACTTTACGCCACCTTTCCACCACTAAAACATTTACTTACAATGGGATGAAATGTGTAGGGTTCCTTTGTATACATAAGTATATACTATCTAGCTATCTATCAGCTTAGCGTCGTTCGCTTCATTTTATTCTATTTGAAACGCATAATTACTGGCATAACTACGCGCTGCCGCACAGCAAACCTACCGAAGCACACCCATACTTAGGCATTCATTTTAGCATTTGGAAAATGAACGGGTATTATTAAAAGTTTTCATATCTTGGCGCAGCCATCAACCGAACGCAAACGAGAAATAAAATAATATAAAATTATAACATTAATAAATGGAATTCCATAAGTATATACGCATGTCTGTATGTGTGTGTACGTTTAAATATTGCCAGCCATATTGTTCAATGCCAACAGCTGCCAGCTGATAATAGCCAGCAAAGCAATACCCGAATATAACCCCAACCAAAGCGATCCACCAGAAAGCGCCCACAACGCCTGCCAAATCAAGAATTCAAGAATAGTCACTAAAGTCCCACACCAAAGGCAGCGCCACAAAACTCATCTTATCAACAATTGCGCTTCAAACCCCTCCAACCGACCGAAAATATTAAGAGTAAGTATCTTTGGCTTCAAACCCTTCGTTTTTTTTTTCCTTACTTTGTATTAATAACTCGAGCGACCACCATGCGTTTTTGTACTGATTGCTGTTGTTGGCGTTGTCTTTGTAGTGGAAAAATATTTCAGCGCCTTTTGTCGTAAATGTAAATACTTTTGCCGAAGTTTTTGGGCAGTGATTTCGTCTGCCCCGTCCACAAAACTTGCTAACCAAGTCACAGCCGTCGCTGGCGTAGAGATACTCGTATAATTACAATTACAATTACAACTACATTCACAGTTACAATCACAGTTACAGCCACAGCTACTAATACTTACGCACAAGCCGAGACTTAGTTGAAGGCATTCAAACGCAATAAAATTTCATACTAAGCACTAATGTAAGTATGTATGTGTGGGGTTCGTATACGGGTATGTGTGTATTGTAGGTTCAAATGCTCTTGAATCGCTGTTAAATTTGAATTTATAAATTTTCACCCCACTCGCCGTTGAGTGTTCACTGCCTGACTTTCCTCCTAACACCCCTCTTCGCCAATCACATACTTTTATCAACAAATGTGTTTTATTGCAAAATGCTTGGGTCGTCTTTAGCCATCTTGAATACTTACAAATAAATACTTTATACTAGTACCTCAAGGCATACCCTGTAGGAAATAGATTTTGACATCCAGCGGATCTTTACTGAAATCTAAGGAATATTAGTTCATAGCAGTTTTGAGAACAAGTGCATTATTGGACTGAGTAGGTAAACTAAAAAGGAAAATAATCTAAATAAACTAATTCTTCAGGAGGCGGAAATCATTTGATGAGTCAGCTTTAGTAGTGTTTGAGGGAAAGGTTTTGAGTAAGATTTATGATCCTTTGTGCATTGGCAACTGTGAATACCGCAGGCGATGGAACGAAGAGCTGAACGAGATATACGTCGCTTTTGACATAGTGCAGCGAATCTAGAAACAGCGGCTACGCCGAATTTGATGCGGTAATCGCCGGAGTAACACATTACTATATAATGAAACCTTTATATTGTATTAAACGATTCTGCTCAACGCCATCAGTGGAGAATTTTAGGTCAGAGATGTAGTTACATCACTTTTAAAGAGTTATCCATTTCAAGGATCTTTACTTTTTAAAGAAGAAACAAGGAAACTTCAAATTTAATAGCGAATTTGTTATCATTCGAAAGAACATCCTTTGGCATTTAGTTTTCGAAGATTATCTCTTTCAAATGTTGCTACATCTATGTCTCAGATGGTCCATCCGTTGAATCTAATTTTCGATGACTCTTTCGTGCATTTCGGTTGGTAACTGGCAAATGACACGGTTGATGTTTTGTTTACATACCCATTGAGCCAGAAATGGGCCTCATCAAAAAACAAAATTTGGCTCGAAAACGTCGGATCTGTTTTGGGAAAGTCGAGCGGCTTCAATTCTTTCACAAACTGTATTTTGTACGCTCTCAATTTAAGATCTCCACGTAAAATGTGCCAAGTCGTTCCAAACGACAGTTCGAGTTGCGGCGAACGGCGCCGAGTCGACTCTCCACAGTCTTCGTGTACGCTCTCAGCTACGGCTGATTTATTTTCTTCACTGCATGCTGGACGTGGTCTATTCGGTCAAATATTATCCAATAATGAATGCAGGATCTCAAGATGGATGATGGTGTTGCGAATAGTACGCTCAGTAGGCCGATTATGTTGACCATAAGAGCGAAGCTTTCGGAACACACTCTTTACAGAACGTGGACTTTAGTAATAAAATTTGTAAACGTTGTTGAGGCGTAAGTCTCTTCAGGGTGAAATGTGAAAAAAGGCTATTGAAAAAAGTACCTCTACTTGGATCGTCAGTTATAAGCGACCGGAAAATAATTTCAGTCTCAAGCCAATCAGGACTTATAAAGCTGTTTCTTCATAATCAAAATGTGCTTCGGACCGTTATATCGTTAACTGATCTTCATGATGTTCAGACCATTTGTCTTCGAGTGATTACTGCAGCAAATTGGAAAAAATGCTGTTTTGAGAAAAACACGTTTAAAGGCGAACATATTGAGCTGATTGAAGTGAGTCGACACGCTGCAAATGGGTGCAACTCAAAAACTATTTGAGATATCGACTTAAGATTTTAGTATGCAATTTTTTAAGGTATAATCTATAGAAGTTTGAAAAAATATATTTTTTCAAAATTTCCCACTCGGTGTGCGCTTAAAAGCACGCTTTTTATTCTAACAACTCTCCGTCTTTGTTGAAACATCTTCGCATTAATCCAAGAAACTATGTTCTAATATTAAACTGAAAGCTTAAGAAGATATAGATCGTATATACTACATATATAGACATAAATTCCCCAATACTTATTACTAACTCAATACCAAAAATAACATTTTGTAACATTTATGTAACAATTTACACTTCTTGGTTGAAGCGTGGATCAACAGATCACCGCCAAGTAAATACATACACACATATGTAGGTATATTCTGAGGCCGAAAATTTACACAATTAGGCATATACTTATATGTATTGCGATTATCAATGCTCTGCTGAATATCACAAAGGACCGTAATTATTGCACACCTCTGAATACATACTTACATATATATTTATATATAAATATATACGCATTAGATAAATTACTTTAAATATTTATATATGGATTTACTTATTAATATTAGATATATCTCTCAAGATTAGGGGAGAAAACATATTCTTACCTCACCAAACAAACATATACTCGTTGTCAAGTATTTACTCAGGCAATCGTGAATATCTAACGAATGTGGTGAGACGTCAATTGAGCGTTTGTTGAAAGCATTTGCGTAGTAATCATATATTTATATACCTTTCAAATATCTATTGTAGGCCATAGATTTGGATGTACGTACTTAGGTATGTATTTGAACTTTGTATGCGCACTAAAATATTGTATTGTATTTGGGAACTAGTCGACCACAACCGTACTGGAGACATATACATATATGTATGTATTTAAATTATCTACAAGTATAATTTGTTTTGCCCTTGTTCGGATTGAATTCTGTAGAGCGTAGAAATCTTACGTAAGTTGCTTTTGAAAGAACTTATAAATATGTATAAGTGTCTTTGAAATATTAGCATCTCGTTATTCTAGTAGCGGATAATAGTTTTTTCAAAACATTTCAAAATTGTTCGCATATCGAGATTACTTTTTTAAAATAACGTAATCGAAATATTGAATATTATTCCAAACTCTGGTTCAGCTAATTTAACATCATCCTAAATGTAGGCAACAGCTTGATATAAGTACGAGAAGGAAGGAAGCTACGAACACAGCCGAGCGATACCGTTGCAATTCGTATGTGGTAGGTAATTAAGAGTATTTTCGTATCTAATTTAGTTGCCGTGTAACGAACTTCATAATTAAGCCTTGAAAAATGTAAAATAGCTTTATTTAAATCCAACAAGCTTATGAAAGATTGATTATGAGAGGCTATGATGATGAAATATGATGACAGATGTTAACGAATTTTATGCTTTAAAAACTAACTTTATTAAACCAAATTTGGTTGTTCCTAATAAGTGCCAAAATTTTATGCTACACTGTTTCCTTCGGGGCTATTTTACCCCTAAATACAGAAGCCAGGGCTGCAATTTAGTTGCCCGACACCGTCTGAATATATCATTAACTATTGGTAATTACCATGGTACATGCGGACCAAATAGTGGAAATAAAATATACACATAAAATGTATACGCTTATAAGTATGCTCCCCGCTGTGATATTAAAAGCAGGCACTGTACTGCACATAAATACTAACATGTGCGTATTGCAGTGCGATTTGTAATTTAAATCTAGGATTTAATCTTCAACTAAATTTTATATCTATGTGTGCGACCTCATCAAAAGAACCACCCCATTTCATGTTGTAGTTTTCAGATATTTCGCATAAAATTTAAAATGTCCATTCGAGGAGAAAATCTCACAGCTGCCACTTGTTTACATATTCATATGTATGTGTGTACTTGTATTTGAAATGGTCTATACAGTAATTTTAGCTACGATAGTAAAGGAAAGTCCTAGCTTTTGAAAAAATTAGGACTTTATTCAAAGTTATTTCCGTCAAAATGTGTTTATTATCTATGATTATCGAGAAAATGGTACGTGTTGCAGATTATTGGTTAGACTGAAAATTTATTTGATGTACACACTTATGTACATGTATGTACATTTATGACAACCTAATAACTTCAAGAAATTTCTGCTCTCCAGCAATATAATGTTCTCCAAACTTTTTCACGGAAAACGAAGATAACTTATTAAGCTTTGAAAATGCAATCTTTTGGTAGGAAGGAATAAGTTATCCAACTGGTACTTTTCAGGCTTTATTAAAAATTGATTTGAATCCTTCAAAAAAAATATGTATATGTGACCTGGTCTACGAAAAGGGGGCTTAGGTGTCAAAAAAAAAATGATTTTTTGACACCTAAGAACCCTTTTCGTAGACCAGGTCGTATATTAACGTTTCATTAGAAATTGGATGCTCTTGAGCCAAACCTCAAAAGAACTCTTTTATAGCGAACTGGGGCGGTCGACGATGATTCTACTTCTAGCAAATCCTGCTTAAGACACAAATGAAATTTTAATCAACATGAGACTTGGTAGTAATATACAATCAAATTATTCAGTTCGGATCATTATTACTATTATGAGCAAAAAATAGTAAGACTTTGTTTATTATTCAAAATTTTTTATTAATTGTTCAAAATCTGTATCGTCCCCCTTATATTAATCCTCCATGACCCCAATTCACTTGTGCCGACATTTTTTTTAAATCCTCGAAACAGTTGTTAAAGTTAATTTGCGAAAAAGACCTCAATCAGCGTAGCGATTCACGTTTATTGTCTTCAATTGACTCAAAACGGATTCCCCGGAGCGGTCGGTTTGAATTTGCTAAATGGCCAAAAGTCACACGGAGCTTGGATATTGGTTGAAAAACTCACGAAGCATCAATGCAGTATGTGACGGGCATTATCGTCGTTTTTACCCAGACTTCCAGCCTCTTTTTACGAATAGCTTCTGGCAAATGACTCATAACACTCAAATAGATTCCTTTTTGACAGTTTGGACTGCCGCAAGGAATTCGCAGTGCACCACACCTCGATAAGCGAAGAAAAATGTCAACATAATCTTGATTTTGAAATCCAACGCAGGATTACTCTTGCCAACAAGTGCTACTTTGGACTGAGTAGGCAATTGAAAAGTAAAGTCCTCTCTCGACGAACAAAAACCAAACTCTATAAGTCGCTCATAATTCCCGTCCTGCTATATGGTGTAGAGGCTTGGACGATGACAACAACCGATGAGTCGACGGTACGAGTTTTCGAGAGAAAGGTTCCGCGAAAGATTTATGGTCCTTTGCGCATTGGCCACGGCGAATATCGCATTCGATGGAACGATGAGCTGTACGAGATATACGACGACATTAACATAGTTCAGCGAATTAAAAGACAACGGCTAAGCTGGCTAGGTCATGTTGCCCGGATGGACGAAAACTCTTCAGCTCTGAAAGTATTCGAGGCTGTATCCGCCGGGAGAAGCAGAGGAAGAGGAAGACCTCCACTCCGTTGGAAGGACCAAGTGGAGAAGGAACTGGCTTCGCTTGGGATATCCAATTGGCGCCACGGAGCGAAAAGAAGAAACGACGGGCGCGCTGTTGACTCGGCTATAATCGCGTAAGCGGTGCCACCGCCAATTAAGAAGAAGAATCTTGATTTTTGACGTGCTTAGACATGGTATTTTCGGCTTCGGCTCAACTTTGCTACGATATTCGGCCGATTGATCATCGGTTTCCGAATCGTAAGCATGTATCCAAGACTCAACATCTGTAATAATACATACGTTTCAGGATGTCAATAATCGGAAAGAATTGTTTCACAGCTGTTAAGGCAACACTATTTTTGGAAACAATTGAGTGATTATAGAACCAATCCTGCTTTTCTTATGCCCAAATGATCTTGCAAAATGATTTTCACTGATACCACCGATATTCCAACGATCCAGTAAGATCTCAAACTGTTAGTCGTCGATTTTCAAGCATCAATTCTTTTATTTTATTAACGTGTTGATTATTAGTTGAAATTGATGGCCTCTCTCTCTCGACCCTCTTTGAATAATTTGTATCAATCGAAAACACTTGCTCGCGACAAACAATTATCACCGAAGACCTTTTGCAACATTCAGAACGTTTTCGTAACAAAAATTTTATTCCGCAAATACAATTTTTTTAATTATTCCAGAAAGACAAGCGTATACTAAACACTAATAATTAATTTGATATGACATTTGGCGCAGGTGTCAGTGACAGTCACAGCAACCTAAAAAAATAATATTTTGATGAATGGGTTTTCGCGCGAAATTTAAATTAAAAACTCATACTAATTTTTGCCCATAGTAGAATACAGCTATAAACTAATTGGTTAAAGTTCAAGTCCTTGTTCGTAAAGTTGTTTTTAATTATTGTCCAAGGCAAAGCTATGAACAATCTCTGAATATATCTCTCGGATTCGGATTCGGATAGTAGTCAAACAAACTTACCTATCAAAATCAAGATACAGATATTTTTCTATCTTTTTATGTTATAAGAAATGCACCTGTGAAGAGTATTATGGCTTCGTGGCCAGGTTTTTGCGGTTTAAGCCACAAAAAATCTGGCCCCGTTTCGCTTACTTAGACCCGACTGGCGTGGGAACGTTCATAAACCTTCGCAAGTTTCGCGGAATCATACGCCTTTCAAGCCCGATATTCAAGAATATTCAAAAACTTCAATAGGAAAATTTATTGGCACGCTAAAATTAAATTAATTACATACATACATACATACATACGGTTATCATAATTCTCTATTCACTATTCATAGCTTACAAGAAAAAATCGAGGGGTTACTTTGCTGTTACTAAAATATAAGACTGCATACACACATACACACATACATACTTGCTCGATCTAGAAAAGCCAAATGGCAAAGGAATAGGGTTGAAAGCGAAACTGCGCCATTCTTCCAAGCACAAAACTTTATCTACAATTTTTAATAAACGCTGCACAACACCTGGCCCTGATTTTCATATTCACAGCAAATAAATCTCACACACATGCATACATACATACATACATACATTCATACAATGTATGTGGACACAGCCCTGCCGATATGCACAAAAAATATAATTTCAAAAGAAGTAACCAAATAGCAAATCTTAAATTTAATTAATGATTCTACATAAACGTACCTTTTCATCTCCGCCTCATTCAACACAATTCATATCTACTCAGTAGTTGTTGTTGCCATTGTTGTTTGCTTTTTTCTTCCGCTATTGTTTGCTGCTTTGTATTTTGGTTGCGAAGTGTAACTCGTAGATCTTCGAATCGCATTTCCTGCTTAACGGGCTTGGGAACAGCTGCTGCTCCTAGTACTACTAAATATTATATGTGGCACACACATACACTGCCATACACACATGTATATAAATATAAATGCAATCTACTTTTACTGTGACCGAGCAATAATAACAACAGCTGAGAAGAGCTCAGCATAAAACTCTATAGTTGGCTGGAATTTTTGCTAAAACAGCAATTATATTTGCACTAGTAAATGTGTGAGTGTGTGTGTGTCTCTCTTTTGTGTGTGTCTAGGTGTATGTGGCGTTAGCACAGATCAACTTTTCTGATGAGCAGTAAAAATGAGCTGAGAAAATCACGAATCCATTCGTATTGGTAACGGAACAAAAAAGCAAGTTGGTATGTCTGTATATGTTTATGTACATACGTATATTTGTGTGTGTGTGCCTAGTTTGTACGCCTTACTTCTCTTATTCATACCTGTACCTTTAAAGATTGCCACATCACTTTATTTTGTTTCTGTTTTTGTATTTGTGCACCCATGGATGCATTTTTATGGTTGTGCGATTTATTTTGCTTGATGCTGTAAAGCAGTTTTCAATAAGAAACGTACATACATACTCGTATATGTGCGGCTTACAAAGTAGTTGTATATAACAATCTTTGTAAGCATTCTGCGAAAAAAATTAAGAAAAATAAACTTAAAATGATCTTTTACGAAAAACTTAATATTGATTTTGATCGTTTAGTCTATATGGCAGTTGTATGCTATAGTAGACCGATCTGAACAATTTATTCGGAGATTATTCCATTGCCCTGGACTTGGACTTGGATCAGAGGCTTTGTATGGCAGCTATGTACATATGTATAGTAGTTGGATATCAGTCATTCCAACAAATATGCAGTTTCTGGGGAGAAAAAGGAGTGAAAAAATTCAGATCGATATCTGAAACTGTGTGGGACTTCATCTTCTCCGTATCGCGCCAGTCGTTTCTTCTCTTCTCCGTTTGACGCCAACTGGAAATGCCAAAAGCAGCCAGATCTTTATACAACTGATCTCTCCAACGAAGTGGAGGTCTTCCTTTTCCACCGCTTACACCGGCGGCAACTATAAATGCGCCGTATATCTTATAAAGCTCGTCGATCCATCGTCTACGGTATTCACCAGTACGTTGCCAGCACGCAAAGGACCGCAAATCTTCCGCAAAATCTTTTTCTAGAAAACTCCTAACGCCGACTACTGAGGTGTTGTAATTTTCCCACCCTCTGCACCATATAGCAGGACGGTAATTATGAGAAATTTCTAGAGTTTTTTCTTTGTTCGCCGAGAAAGGACGTTACTTGTCAATTGCCTACTCAGTCCAAAGTAGTAAAGTACCTGTACGCCAGAGTGAGTCTGCGTTGTATTCAAGGCTGATGTTGTGGTTGGTTTAATGCTGGTTCCATGATAAACGAATACGCAATTATGCTTCTGGGTATGCAGTTACAGTCGTAGGACTATATTCAATTCTTACTCTTGCTTTATTGCCGCACATCCTAGAAACGTGAATAAACTGTGATAAAATGCGCTTAAAGCAAGCGACTCACTACATAAATGTACATATTCTTGCCTTTCGGGATGGTACGATCATGGTACCCCCCATTCCTAATGAAAAAATCAACAGCCTCGGATGAAAGACCGCGTTTTTGATGAATCTGAGGGACTAGTTAACGTATTTACAGACAGACGAACATGTCTAAACCGACTCAAGACCTTGTGCTGCTCATTTAATACTTTTTATGGTATTCGCCTTCCACTTCTTGGTGTTTCAAGATTAGTAGAAACTTAGTTTACCCTGTGCAGGGTGTAAAGATATTAAGTTAGGTTAGTATGGTAAGCTTATGATTCACGCTTAGAGCAGATGAAGTTCACTTAGTCATCCTTTAAGTTGCTTGACGCGAATTTCAATAGGATTTGTGACTTCGCTGCCGTTACCCTTCAAGTATCTCATATCGTAAAGATATTAGTGAGTTAATAAAATATTACTTGATAAGTATTCTAAGTAGTTCGGTAAATGGTTTGATAAACCATAACGTATATGTGTATGCAATTTGTTCACCAAACATTCGTAATGCGCTCCGACGTCCAAGAAGCTCTTAGGAACGAAAAAATCAAATATCAAAGAAATCCGCTAAATGGCTGTAAATGATCGTAAGATGAAGATGATCCAGATAGCTGACACTGCGAAGAACTTAAAGGGTTGGACTGACAAAAAAGTTGAATAAAAGTATCAAAATATATATCCATATACTAATGTGGGCAAAAAATAATAAGACTTTTGATTTAAATTTCGTGTAAAAATCCGTTTGTCGAAAAAACATTTTTTTCTAGGTTGTATGACATCTGTGCCAAATGTTACATGAAAATAATCATTGGTGTTTAGTATACGCTTGTCTTTCTGAAGTACTTATATAAAGCACATTCGACGATTTTTACGATGAGTAAAATTATTCAATAAAGAAGCTTCATTAAATTTTGTGTACGAAATCAAATTTCTTGTGCCGAAACATTCAGAATGTTGAGAAAGGCCTTCGGTGATAATTGTTTGTAGCGGACAATAATTTTTTTTTATTAGTACAAATTACTCAAAAGAGGTCAAAAATGCGTTTGCGAAGAACTACGTCCAGAACGAACATCACGTGATAATCAACACGTCAATAAAATAAAGGAATTGGTGCTTGAAACTCGACGATCAACAGTCAGAGATCTTACTGGCATCGTTGAAATATCGAAAGAATCAGTGAAAACCATTTTAGAAGATCATTTGAAAAAGTGCAAGCACGACTGGTTCCGAAATCACTCAATTTCTTCGAAAAACTGTATCACGTTAACTTCTGAAACGGTGTTTTCCGTCTACCAGGATATCGTGAAACGTATTATTACTGCCGAAAAATCTGGACCAATGCTAACGATACGGAAACAGATGATCAATCGGAAACTGAAACCAACAAAACGTCAAAGAAGACATTTAACTTGATCGCTTTGCGCATTGAAGGCTATTCCGGAAATTGACCTCAACAACTGCTTCGTGGACTGGAAAAAACATTGCACAAGTGTATTTGAGCCAAGGGGGATTACTTTGAGGGGGGGCGAAATAGAATTTGAAGAATAGATTAAGAATTTTGAAAATATTAACAAAGTTGTACTATTTTTTGCTCATAGTAGTATAATAATTTAACATCCAAATCCAAATGCTTAGGCCATATTAACACGAACGCACTACAACGAATATTAATAACGCAGTTTGAGTGTGTGTGTGTGGTATTTTAACACACACATTTAAAGGTTTATTATTTCTACTCCGCTCATCCCCATTCGTACTAGCAAGCTCGTAAAAGTAACTATTGTAAACACGAGCACACAGACATACAAGCATACTTATAAAAATACATGTATAAATATGTGGTAGTGTATGTATTAGGAGTATTTGCGCAGTTGCTTTATGCTTCCAATTGTAAAGAATAAAATCTCCGTAATTTTAGTAAACAATAGGAATTTTAAAACCTAACCAAACAGACAACAGAAACGCCATCAAACAGTAATGTGTATGTACATGTTTGTATGTATCTATGTAAGTGTACATTGAATGTTTTTATGTGTGTGTACTTGCTTAGCTAAATCTAGATAGGTAGAGGAGAGTATAGTCTGCATTAACTATTGCTGTTTGCATGTATGTATGTAAACTTGTTTGTATGTATTTATTATCTGCGCGCTTGCATATGCTGGCAAATCGCCGCTTAGGTGTCAGATCACATGCTCACCTAGCATTATACTGTGCATGTATTGTAGTAAATGCATTTGTCTGCATCTTTTTGCATCCTTCAAATCTTGCGATAAGCATTCATGCTACACCTGGCTACCGTTGCAAACGAAATATGACACTGCATTTTTTATATTTATTTGTGCGCATATTATAATTTTGTATATTATTGTAATTCTTTTTTTTTTCTTTTGCACTGCATTCATTGCATTATTTTCGACAGTGAAGAATTGCTCTTTTTGGAAGTAGTTGCACTTTATTTGTGTATGTCTGTTTGGTTGGACATAGTAAGTACTTTTTCCAGAAATTATTCAGCGTGTTAAGAGGTGTGCCGATTTTTTATCGATGAAGATTATAGGAAAAAGATTTTACGCTTTTACGAATTTATTTATGCTTCAATGCTACAATGAAAAAAATCTGTTGGATTAGTTATTTTGAAAAAAAATCTTCAGTAGGTATTAACCAGAATTATAAATTTGTACTCGCATTTTCTAAAATTGCAAAATTGTAATTCGAGTTTTGACATTATCTCAAAATATATTGAAGTTCAATAGAAACACAAATCTTTCGTTGCTTAGTAATTTTAAGAAAACTCAATGCAATCGATAGCCAAAAAACATAATAAAGAAAACATCTTAATCCTCTTAAGATAAAGGTCTTTTATTAAAATCATATGAATTATTTATTAAAACAATTAAAATAAAAAACAAAAAAAAAATTTTAACTTCGGTTGCACCGAAGCTAAATACCCTTCACAGGTGCATTTCTGTTAGTAACTATGTGTCCAGCTTGTATGGAAGCTATATGCTATAGTAACCCGTTCTGAAGAAGTTTTTTAGAGATTACATTGTTACCTTAAGAAATAATCTATACCAAATTTCGTGAATATATCTTGTCAAATGTGAAAGTTTTCTATATAAGAACTTGATTCCGATTGTTCAGTTTGTATGGCAGCTATATGCTATAGTTAACCGATGTGAACAATTTTCTGGGATATTACATTTTTGCCCTAGAAAATAATCTATACCAAATTTAGTGAAGATACATTGTCAAATACGAAAGTTTTCCATATGAGAACTTGATTCCGATCGTTCAGTTTATATGGCAGCTATATGTTATAGTGGTCCGATAATGGCCGTTCCGACAAATGAGCAGCTTCTTGAAGAGAAAATGACGTTTGCGAAATTTCATAAGGATATCTTAAAAACTGAGGGACTAGTTCGTATATATACAGACGGACGGACAGACGGACAGACAGGCGGACATGGCTAAATCGACTCAGCTCAACATACTGATCATTTATATATATACTTTATAGGGTCTCCGACGCTTCCTTTTGGGTGTTACAAACATCGTGACAAACTTAAAATACCCTGTTCAGAGTATAAAAATTCGACCCTTCAAGGGTGCATTTCCTTCAACGGAAAATTTTTTACTATTACCACTTCACTTAATAAGAAAAATTATCTATTATTAAGATCTTTAACTTGATTTTGATCGATAAGTTTGTATATGCGTAGTGGTCCGCCAACGCCGGATCCGACAAAAGAGCAGCTTTTTCGAAAGAAAAAGATGTGTGCGAAATTTCAGATCGAGGTTGAGGTAATCTTGATGAGTTGTGTTAAGCTGTCATGTTATTTTTATTCAGTATTATTTAGATCGTTCAAATTTATTACAAAAATTCACGTTCTCTAACAAAAAGTATTTCGCGCGCTTCGCTTAACTTGTGGTCAAGACAATCAGCCTACTGGGCGTACTATTCTCAACACCACCACCCATCTTGAGACCCAAAATTTTTTCATAGATAATATTCAACCCAATAGATCGCGTCCAGCACGCATTGAAGAAAATATAGCAGCCGTAGCTAAGAGTGTATACGAAGACCGTGGAGCGTCGATTCGGCGCCGTTCGAAGCAACTCGGACTGACGTATGGAACGACTTGGCGCGTTTTACGTCAAGATCTTAAATTGAAAGTGAACAAAATACGACTTGTGCAAGAAGTGCAGCCGCTGGACCTGCCCAAGCAACAAAGCTTCGCTCTATGGGCTCTTGAAAAAATCCAAGAAAATCCGAAGTTTTGGAGCGAAATTTTGTTCAGCTATGAGGCCCGTTTATGGCTCAACGGGTATGTAAACAAGCAAAATTGCCGTATTTTGGTAATTGGAAAAAAAGCAAACTCGATTTGAGAGCTGCCATTTCATCCAGAAAAAGCAACAATTTTGTGTGGTTTTTCGGTCGGTAGAATCATCGATCCATATTTCTTCAAAAATGATGCCAGTGAGAACATAACCGTCAATAGTGACCATTATTGCGCCATGATAACTATTTGATACCTGAAAATGAAGCTCAAGATCTCGGCGACATTTCTCACACATCGCAACAATTAATGGATTTATTGAAAAAACATTTTCGTTCTGGATCGATTGACTACCAAGATCGTGTGATGTCACTCGAATTAACTTTCTACTGTGCAAAGTCTAAAGTCTATGTGGACAACCCCGCTTCAATCAATGACATCATGCATGCCATTCGCTAGTTACCAGTCGAAATACTCAACGAGTCATCGAAAATTGAATTCAACGGTTGGTCCATTTGAGACGTAGGCACGGCCAAAATACGAAGGAGATAATCCTCCAAAAATAAATGAATATAATTATAATGTTCTTTCGAATGATAATAAACATTCCTCATTATATTTAAAGCTTCGCTGTTTTTCTTTGAAAAAATAGCAAACCTCGAAATTAATCACCCTGTATATAATATATACTTCAATTTTTCCTTCTACGGGTAACAAACTTCAAGCTTAATATACCTTGTACTGGGTATAAAAATTTTAATATTCTTTATTTCGTTATACTTATTTTATTGTTAACTTCATCTATATGAACATTGGTCCATATGCCAAAGATTAGTTTTCTAAAACTTATGATTTTTAGCAAAATCAATATTGTATGTATCAAATTGGACTATAAATACGTCTTTTAATTATATACCGCTAGTAACGCCATGTAGCATTGGAATTTGTTTCAAACGTAGTTAACATATGTGTTAAAAAATCATTTTATTTTTATTTTATTTTTATTTTTTTTTTCAATTTTTTCGTAGACCAGGTCACATATATTTTTTTCGATAGACATTTCGGTTGTGGACGTAATTGTAATTTTTTGAATAAACTGGTTTCAACAATGGCCCTCGAATTTCGCTGAAGCACTCCCCACGTTTCGATAAAACATTGGTCAAACTTTTTTGGGGTATCAACTACCGAAATATGCTTTATTCCTTTTCATGGTCGCTGAATGGCTTAAATAAGGCTGTTTTCTGTAAAGATGAAGTTCATATATTGAGTTTGCTCAATAAAATAACGAATGACTGGATGTGGAAGATGTTTTACAACGATTTTGTGGCATGGTTTTTTCTAACTAGTGTTCCGAAAAATTAAATCAAATTCGAAAGGGTGAGAGTATTTCCGTTTTTTCCTTTCAATGATATGTTCGTCTGACTTGATGACATCCAACTGTTCAGAGTTTTTAAATGTTCTAGCATTTTTTACTAAGATCGCTGTCAATACTAATGCTCATGGTTCCCTTTTTGGCGAAGTAAATGTGGATGGTAGACAACATCGAAAACATTGAACTCAGTATTCACAATGTTCACAAAATGTAAGCATTGATTAAACAATTACTCCGATTGGTTCAATAAATTTCGCAGCACTTCGATCGAATTTCATACCCAAGAACATTAAGTCTGATGAAAATCGAAACTCTCTGTTGCTTCTAATTGGTATCCGCATTTCAAAAATCCATTAATTTTTTCTGCACCGAAGTGCCAAACCATTAGGTTTCCCATAGCATAAAATTACAAACATACTGAAGCGTTTGTAATTTTGTGCTAGTGTATACTTTCCATAATTTCGAATAACAGTTAGAAAAGCGAGCTTAACTCAGTTAATTCTTTTATTTATTACTTGACGCTTGGATTGATGCATTTTGCTTTTTTGTTTTCTTCTTCTTCATATTTTAATTAAAAGGGTGTTAGAAGGGGTTTTCATTACAATTTCACCGCTCATTTGGGGTGGCTTTTACGTAGGGAATATTTATATGTGTTTGTATTTGTATGCCACCAAATATGAATATACATAAGTATAATTGTTTGTATGTGTATTTATTACTTTTATTGCTCAAATTAAATTTTATCATTTACTTTTTAATAACGCACAAGGCTGTCGGCACGTTAAAATTCTCACGATTTCAATGGTTTCTCTTTTGTGCGTGTAGATAGAGACACAGACATTGTAACAAAAAAAAACAACTCGGCAATTTATATTGGTTATTCAAAGCATTATCATGGAAGAAATGTGATTAAATGAGTTTTTTAAATACATCGATATGTATATTCCTACTTATAAGCAAATCTTTTTATATAAAGTTACTCTTATATGTAAATAGAATTACATATAATATATAAGCACGTAAACATATTTTGGGATTTGTAATTGAGAATAATTTTAATAACAACGCATTTTCCATAAAAGTGGCAATAAAATGTTTATTGTGTTGGGAAATGGGTTAAACAAATTCTATTGATAATATATTTAATGATTTTGAAATGCAATTCACTTTTTACAATTTATTTACATTTTAATAAAAGGCTTATAACAATAAAACATAAGTATACATATGTATAATCATATGAATATTTTATACTTATTTAAGTAGTGGCACATATGTATATAAAGAGTTTCCCGAATGAAAAACTACCATCGTGATACTCAAGCTTTCTAAATGATTACAAATATTAACAGTTAAACTGACAACTGAAACTAAAGAAAAACATAGAATAAAACAAGAAAAACGTTAACTTCGGTTGCCTCGAAACTATAATACCCTTTACAGATGCATATTTTATAGCATAAATAGGGTAAAAAAGATCTTTATTCTCATTTGGGCTTGGGCTATGCATTACTACAAAAAAAAAAAAAAAAAAAAAATACCCGGAAATCGTAAATAAACCGCAATATATTTAACTATTTAACAACATATTTATAATTTTTCGCCCTCAAAGTAATCCCCACCATATGTAGTACACTTATACCAACAATTTTTCCAGTCCTCGAAACACTTTTAATAAGCATCTTTGTGGCATGGCATTCATCTCCTGCAGCGAATTTTCTGTTATCTCTTCCATCGTCCGAAAATTGGTTCCATGCGGATGACTGTTGACTTTTTTGCATGTCAAACTCATAAACCCAGGTCTCATCGGCAGTTATTATGCTCTCCATGAATGTGAGTTCGGAATTCGCATGTCCAAAGAGACCTGTTTACGGTACTATTTTTGAAAAAAGTTCAGCTTTAATGGGACGAGTCGAGCAAGAATGCGTTTCGTATCCAAAATATTCACCAAAATCAATCGAACGGACTCGCGAGAGATGCGGAGAAGTTGAGCTCTCTTGCCATCTATCTAACACTTGACTGACGATTTTCAAGCACCACATCCTTTCATATTTTCATCAGTAGAAGAGGTCGAAGACCTTCAACGATTTCTCGACCATCTCGATGGCTTTGTACTACTCGTAGGCTTGAGTGTTTGTTAAAACTGAATCACTGTAAGCCTTCGCCAACATTTGTAATGATTTTGCACACGAAATTTAGTTAGGAATACAAAATTTGAGACAAATTCTTTGTTCAATATTTTTACTCATTGTTGTATCTGCTGAAAACAAACTGATTGTCAGATCGCTCTCATATTTGACATAATAATTAAGGACAGCCCTAACAAAGCAAAATAATTTTTTTTGAAATATCATTTACCTGGGGAATTTTTTTGTCACATTGTAAGCTCTAATGGTCCGATCTCAACTCTTACTTCGGAGATTGTGACGATAGCTTGGATAATTCATGAAGATATATTGACAAATAAAGTGGGTTTACATACAAGGACTTTAGTATAATCGATCAGGCGTATGGCAGCTATACAATATACTAGTTCGATATGAGCAATTTCTTCGAAGATTGTGGCGCTGTCTTGGATAATAATTTATGCCAAATTTCTTTAAGCTATCTCTCCAAAGAGCGTCTGTAAATTTTCGCACCAATAACTGAAAAACTGTTTGTCTAGTCTGTAGTTACAAATGGACTGACAAACGAGAAGGCTAAATTGACACATCGCGTCACCCTGATCATTTATACTCGTATATATACTTTATAGGGTCTCCGACGTTTCTTTATAGGTGTTACAAACATTGTAACAAACTTAATATACATTACTACTGTGATCAAATTTAAAGGTGAATTTTGTCCATTTCAACTCGTTCAAAGTAACCCCCTCCCGCTGCAATAAACTTATGCCAACAATCCTCCGTCGTGATGGTCACCAGAATCTTCTTCGATTCAGCTTTCAATTGGATAAAAACGGTGTCCTCGGAATGCGTTGGTGACGGCACGATATTAGTTGAAAATGTGGCGAAATGATCACGAATAACCAACCCAGTATGAGATGGTGCATTGTCGCACTTCTTTGTTCAATAAATTTAAATACAGTAAAAATCAAAGAATTCACTTTTAGAGCCTCACAAAACGACTCGTATTTCAAATAATAATGAATATTTTGACGTAAAATTTAGCATAGATGTCACTGATAGTTCTGCCAACTTACAGAAAAAAATGTACCGATTCGAAAAACACGCAAAGTATAAATTAAAGTGCACCTTTCACTTTGATCACAGTAGTACACTGTACACTGTTCAAGGTATATAAGTCAACATTTCTCTGTTTACCAAGGATCCTGAAAGTCTAAGCCAAAAATATACGAGAAAAGACCAAAACACATTCAAATCACAATATGGTGTATCATAAGTCAACAACTATTTCGAAGAAACTGTGGTTTTGAATTATCAGATAGAAGACATAAGGTTATATTTTTAAATCGATTTTTAAAACAGTATTTATTTTACTAAGCAACCTGCACACCAAGTGCTAAGCTCCTGTTTTTCCTTGAAGTACCAGTATGTATAACAATAAAATTTTAAAAATCATTTCGTTAGTACATTTAAGTTGAAGTCCCCAAAAACCAAAAGCAGTACTATCAACCAGCAGTCAGGGTACGGCTACCAGCACATGTCAACAAATGTTGAATCAACTCACCTTTGGTGCCTTCAGCCAAGCCGTCTGACACACATATGCCGCTGCTAAGCCATTTAACTCGCTACTTTACTATGCCACACCTGTTGAACGAGAGGTCACTTGTTGCCCCAACAACGAACACTCTAAGCGAATTCACACATACATATATAAAAACAAAGGAAATATACATACATTGGCATATATTATAAGACCTTGTAGGAATTTCTTCGCTAAAGGACATGTTTCACTACTAGAATCTTATGAAGAGATATCTAAGTAGTAGATAACCAAATAACTTGCAAAAACAACTTACTTCAATAGCAATAAATTGACATCAGCAGGTTTTAAAGCAGATCAGATTGAAATTTAAAGCAGGAAACTGTTAAGGAATGGAGTAAGAGATATATTGGTGCAATATTACTGCAAACAATTCCCTAGACGGATATGAGGATACCCCAAATTTACAAATCAGGTTAGGTTAGATTAGGTTAATCTAGTAGGCCCATAAGCTACGAATAGAGGTTAGGTTAATCTAGTTGGGCCATAAGCAACGAATTGACCAATTGGGTCGTTTGTGATACCAGATGGAGTTTAGTTGCTAGGTCCAAGATTATTTAAGGTTCTTGCGCTTGACGGGAATTTTAACAGATTCTGCGGCTGCATTTTCGATACCTCCTCCAATGTATTATACTGCAGAGACCTCAGATGCTCTAAACATTTCCTGCAGTCTTCTCGATCTGTTAGCGCCATCCTGTGGGCGTGTGTCGTCAGCAGACAAAGAAGACAATATCAAAAAAGTTTTTATCTCACCTGGTTAAAAAAGTATCCGATTTATATCCTTTTTTTTGAATTTCTGACAAAGCTTACATTATCAAAAAAATACAGCGATTGCAACCCTGGTATAATAAAACAATTGAGACCAAGATGAAATACTCTAAAATATTTTATCACACTTGTCACTGTGTTTGAAACCCTAAAATCAGTTCTAGCATACAAAATTTTCCTATAGGGCATATCCATATCCATACCCACAGTAGCAAAATAACTACGAGCAACAGTCAAGTCACTACGTCACAGCTCCAAGCGTTACCTTCGAAATAATGAATTCATGAATGTATGTGTGAGAAACTTTGTGAGTGTGAGTTTGTAAAGTGCACGACAGGAGCGTGCGCGTGTCCTTGCCGCCTTTGCTTTTGCTCAAAAAGCAATAAAAATACATACACAAATTATTTTACACTTCGCTGCTCGGCTTATCGTTGGTCTGCCCCGGTTTTTGCATTTTCATGGTTTTTCGCCTTGAATTTCGTACGGCTCGTTTCCATGCTCACAGGGAGTTTTAACAACGCCGCACGACGAGGATATCCTGCCGCTCGTGGTGTTTATGCGACATGTGTCCTACCGCGCACACACGCATACACTCACAGCTCAAACACACAAGCAGTCGCGACAAATGAGTATTTTCTGCACTATGTACCTCAGCAAAGAGATCGTTCCGAAGCTTGTACACAGGTTTTGCTCCGCACTCTGCTTTTTGCCCCTGTGTTCACAGGTTGACTGCGGGGCTTCTATCGGCGGAGAGATAGGCTGACAGCACAGTCAGTGTATGTTTATTTGCCACCAAATGTGGCATGTACCTTGACCGGCGGCGTATGCGGGGAAGCAGTCGCACACATATGTGCAAACACAAGTGGAATGGCAGGAAAAGGAATGGAATGAAATAAAGGAATACCAGGCAAATTGAGTTGCCTACGCACGTTCCTGTGGTTATTTGCTTTTGTGATATTCTTTTTTTTTCAGTGGTTGTTTATACATTTTCGTGTCCTTTTTATCCGGCACCATCTGTGTGTTGTTGTTCTGCACGCGTGCAGTGTTTAGTGTGTCAAAACATATGCGACAAGTGGCCAATATTTTGACCTCAAACTGATACAGGTTTTGGATATGTGTGATTCAGATTGTGTGTGTATGTTTGAGGAGCTTACACATTTATAAAAATATACATGCATACATACAATATCATCTTGTAGATTCATATGTGTATGCTTTGTGGAGCATAAGGATGCCAGGGGACCATAATCATTTTGTGCGCTAACATGTGGTCACTGCGGTCGATAATTAGAGTTAACAGCTTGTAGTATTGATTGTTGAATAATTATTGGGGTTACCGTAGCAATCGAAGTTGCAGCAATTTAAGGAACAAACAAAAGGCTATTCCATAAATATGCGCATCTGTATAAAATATAGAATAATAATTTCCTTGGAACCCGCATCACGCATAGACTAGTATTTGGATTTTTATGTGATCAAGTTTCATTTGATTGTGTTTAACCTGTGGTATGTTTTTTAAAAAAAGTCGAAACGTGTACAGTAGAGCTCGACTAATTGGATTAACATTATCCGAATAATAATTTTCGACTGTCCAGTCAACCGTTCGACTATTGTGGACTATTCGATCGCTTAATAACGGTTACAAACCGGATATTCGAATAAATGATTTTCAGGTTATTCGAATAATTTTAAGAGCCTAAATTTAGAGCTCCTACCAATATGCATGAAGTGATTTGACAGCTCGTTTGGTTTGTGCCTAGGTTTTTCAGTGTGTTCAATAAGATTTACCATTTCATCATTACGCAAATTCTCGTTCTCGAAAAAACGTTCACCGAAAAATCATCTTCTCATATAACGCCCATTTCTGGCATAATGGCTTCGTCAACAAAAAAAAAAATTGTCGCTTTTCGGATGAATCAAATCCTCTTTTGCTTCAGGAAAAGCGATTGCATACCCAAAAATTTACCGTTTGGTGCAGATTATGGTATGATGTCATCACCGACACTTATTTTTCTCGAAATGAGACAGGAAATGCCGTTACAATCAATGCCGAGCACTATAACACGATGTTCATCGACTTTTTTCCCCAGAATTTATTGAACTGGACCATCGGACAATTTCTATTTTCAATTATATGGTGCGCCGCCTGGTGTTTCATGTCTTAACATGGACACATTGTGTCAAATGGCTGCCAAAATCATCCCATTTATCGTTTTGTATTAATATCTCTGGAGGTATGTTAAATCAAAGACTTAAACCAATCAACTAGCAACGCTCGAGGAGTTCGAACACCATATTCAGCTCGCCATAGTCGAAATTTTTTTTCATTGGGGGCGTTTTTTTTACGTGGCGGGTCCCAAACCCAACGCACAATCCTGTGTAGGGGATGTTTCGCTTTCTGACTTTAGCTCACCTTTAAACGGATGTCCTTAGGCTACCCTGAGGATACTGGGTCATAGACCGGAAGTCGGTAGCGGCTTGAGCCATATGTAAAAGAATCGTTCCTGGCCACTCCCAAGTGAATGGCTATTAGAGAACTTTCCTCACTTGCGGAAACTTCTACATATGACTTCCTAGTCCCTAGTCGAAATTCCAGCCGATTGAAGATATTCAAATGGAGCCGCGATAGACTTTTGACATACACTTTATTCAATAATATATATATCTGATATAAAATTATCTGCATGAAAAATAGAAAACAGAACCCATTTTGATCAAATTAAAGCTTTTTCGTTTTAACATCACTTTGGTCTTGTTGATTGTTTATTTTGTTAAGAAATAAAACGTTAAGGAAAACGTTTACTGAAACATTTCAAATGATGAAAAAGGTTTATGGTGATCAGTGCCTATCCCGTAGTAATGTGCATGAGTGGTTTAAGCGATTCCAAGAAGGTCGTGAGCACCTCTGTGACGATCAGAAAAAAGTCGTCTTCAGAAGTCAAAAATAAAGACAATGCTGATTGGTTTTTACGAATCCGAGGGTATTGTACACCGAGAGTTCGTCCCACCTGGCCAAACGATTAATGCTGTGTTTTATGGTGTTATGAAGCGTCTTTTGTCACGCATTCGTCGTGCTCGACCACAATACCGTAAGGCAGGGTCCTGGTGTCATCGGTCTACTCTTGTCACTGATTTTTTGACAAAAAAAACTCCATACTAACCATTAATCTCTCACCCTACTCACCTGATCTGGCACTCTGTGATTTTTACCTATTTGGAAAACTTCATTTGCCCATGAAAGAACACTGGTTTCAGGACATTTCAGCTTTCCAAAAGGCGACGACCGATATTCTCAAGAGCATTCCGAAAAATGGCCTTAAACACTCATTTAAAATGCTAATTGACCGGGGTAAACGCAGTAACGAAGCACAAGGAAACTACTTTGAATAATTTTTTTTTTTTTGAAAAATATGAATTTTTGTTGTTTTTTTTTTAACAGTGCTGTTTCTTTTGCGACAGACCTTGTATGTCGAATGAGGCAACACTATCTGACACTCGCTTAGGCATTTAATTTTCTTACACTTCAAACGTGAGCATCTCTTTGGGAAGCTTCCATATTCGGCTGCCAAATAAGCCGCAAATTGTAAGTGATAATACCACAAAGTGGTTGAAAAACAGTAACAACTCAACTTAATTTTTTTTTTTTTGATAGGTTTAGTTGTAATCGATAGTAACGAATTGGATGTTAAGTTAATAGCCGCTCAAAGAGCATAGAGAGTTTTAACATTAAAATTGAGTGGGTTCATATTTCTAAATTTTTCTAAAAAATCCCAGTAAAATTAAATTTTCAAATACAACTCTTAATATTTCAAAATCCGTTAAATTCTTGAAATCTCTTGTAAAGTAAGTATACTTATTTCATTGTTTGTTTTTTCAAATATTAATTTTTATTTTAATATGCACCATTTTGTTTCACAATTTCTTGACACAAATTTACATTTAAATATATATGTATGTATGTCACCTTCTAACTTTCTAGGAAATAGAAATCTATACAAAAGTGAGTTTATGTTAATATCCACATCACTTAACACTGAAGTAAGTAAAATGCGCAATGACTTATACGTAAACAAAGCTAACTTGGCACACTAGCCCTTGCGTATGCATATATTTTTGTCAGCTACTGACATACACACCCCCAAAAGCACTTTACATATTACACATGAAACGTATATATATATAATATACTTACATATAAACATACTTATAAGCGTACTCGTATGAATGCCCGATTTGTCGCGCCAGCTCAGAGGTTACACTCTGGCGGAGACCGGTGGCGTTCTACAGCAATTGGTCATATCATTGAACGATCAATCTGAGTAGCCACTTAAGCGAGTTCCACACTCACGCGCACACACAAAGCACAGTTTACAAGCATTCCTACATTCATATGGACACATGAATGTGCGCGCTTGTGGCCAAAGAACAGTATGCGAGGCGAGAATCGCTTTTGGAACGCCACTTCGGCGGGCGTAATGAATTCATTTCAATATTACGGGCAGCAATATAAAAGGAAGCAACAACAGCAAAGGCTATATGCGAAAACTAACATGCGTAGCTCTGGATATGAGGTATGAATATGTATGTATATACATTTGCGTACGTAAGTGTATGTAAATTTATGCAAATGTGTGTATGTGTATATAAAGACTCACAAAAACTAGTTAAGTACATCTAAGAGATATGCGTACGCAAAATTATACTTGAAAATCCGTAGTTAAATACTCCACTCTATTTAGCTTAACCTTTAGTTAACTCAATTCAAATTTTTTACATCACTTAACATAGAACTCGAGAAAAATTTATAAGCTTTCTAGAAATTCTACCAACACTATGTATAGATTTTTTTGTAGCATCCCTATTTTTTATATAAACCCTTCCCCTACTACATTCTTCTTGCTTTACAACCACTTTCCAAGAAGAGCGTTTAGTCTCAAGTTAATAAATTCGACAACTTTTTAGATTTTAGCATTCATATTATGGACAAAATTGTCTGTTCTTAAAAATATGGTTAATCGTATTTGTGTTCATACATACACGGAACATCTTTTCTTGTGTAAATACATTGTAATAAAAATTAAAGCACCACAACTTAGAATTTGTTAAGGAATATTAACAGAGCAACTATAGTAAATTTAACATTCCGATCTAGAGGCACAAATTTATCCTTAACTATTTCTTAACTTTCAAGAATATAGGAAAAAATATAGGAAAAAACCAAAAAATTTACAACTGTTAGAGAAATTGGCACTTGACCTTATCCTCATATGAATCTGAAACTAAAAATAATATATTCAACTAGAATAATGTCGCAATGTCTGTTTCTACGAAAATATGGACACAAATTTTTTGGGAATGGCAATCAAATTCTTCAAAGGGGGGCCGAAGGATTGCCAGCCGAGCTATTCAAATACTGCGGCAAAGAACTGATAAGGAGCGTGCATCAGCTTCTTTGTAGAATATGGTTGGACGATCCACAAAAAGGGAGGCGACACAACCTACATCAACAAACAGATTGCACCTTCTCAGTATGGCTTTTGACTTGGAAAATCAACAACTGACCACATATTCACCATGCGCCAAATCTTGGAAAAGACCCGTGAAATGAGGATCGACACACACCACCTCTTCGTCGATTTTAGAGCTGCTTATGACAGCACGAAAATGAGCTGCTTCTATGCCACCATGTCTGAATTTGGTATTCCCGCAAAAATATTACGGTTGCGTGAACTCAAGTTAAGCAATACCAAAAGCTCCGTCAGGATCGAGACACTCTTTTGACTTGCGACTTCTTCAATCTAAGTACTCCTGAAGAAAATAATTCGAGCTGCAGATCTGAATAGAGAATGTACAATCTTCTGTAAGAGAGTACAGCTGCTGTAAATGGTTCTGGTAGTGAACGACCAGTCGCACTCGCGACTTAGCTCCCACGTCATTGTTGACAGTCACAACTTCGAAGTCAAAGTTCGTCTATCTAGTAACCAGCATTAACACCAACAACAACGTGAACCTCGAAATAACTCTTGCCAAAAGGTGCTACTTCGGACTGAGTAGGCAATTGAGAAATAAAGTCCTCTCTCGACAAACAAAGACCAAACTATTGAAGTTACTCATTATTCCCGTCCTGTTATGTGCGCAGAGGTACGGACGATGACAACATCTGATGATTCGGCTTTGCGAGTTCTCGAGATAAAGGTTCTACGGAAGATTTATAGTGTGAATACCGTAGTTGATGGAACAATGAGCTACCATATACGACGATATTGACATAGTTGTTCAGCAACTAGCGGCTTCGCTGGCTGGGTCAAGTCGCTGTTGTAAACTCGGCTTTAACCGATAAACCAATAAAGAATACATAAAATATCTTATATGTATGGAAGTATTCCCAATCCCATGCCTAATATTAAGTCAAGAAGAGATTCAAGAGAGCAAATTCTTAACCTTGTTTTACTACTCACTTAAATTTTAAAAATATATATGTACATATGTAGTATTACCCCGATTTCGATAGAAAAAATCTTAGTGTAGCCATCTTTAACTCTACCATTTTTTCCATCAAGAAAATCGTCTCTTTGTCGAATTAATATTCAGCATTTTCATGGCAGCCAATGGCCGTCAAAGGCGGGTTGGCCGACTGGTTGCTGACGTCTTAGCCAAAGCAGACAAACCGCCAAATTATTAACTCAAATGTATTTAAAATTCGTGCATTAATAAATACACACACATTGACTTACATTTGTACATACATATATACGAGCATCGTACCAAAATGCAGACCACTTAAAAGCGACACACGTTACGTACATATATATGTATGTATGGAGGAATGTGTGAAAGCAGCTTGTGTGAGTGTGATTATACTCAGTCATTGGCATATGGCGTGTAAAAGGCGCGGCATAAGTTGAATTAATTTTTACAGTTTCATTTGTCTTTATCACTCATATTCGTATATGTACTCGTATATGCATATAAGTATGTATGTACATAGCTACATAAATAAGTATTTATTATTCTCGTTATTTAATTTAATTCCTCCGCCTTAATTTAGGTATGTATGTAAGAGTGTAAATATTTGTATATATGAATATAAAAGCCCACTGTCTTACAAATTTACGCACTCACTCACACTCACATAGGCTACTAAATATTTATTAAATATTTATATATCGCATTTAATTAAAACTGTTGTTTTCTCATTTTGTTATTGTTGCTGTGGCCAAAGCCAGTTTTGTGCCGCCATAGATGCTAATAAAATCGGACAGAAAAAATAGTAGCAAATTATAAGCCACAAAGCAAGAAATACGCGCATTCCTACATACATATGTATGTACCTATGTATTTACATATCTATGTATATACATACATACATATGTATGTGCATGCATAGATTGTATATCTTAGAGGCAAGGTAAGCGTTTCGATTTTATTATATTTGTTTTTGCTATACTTAATCGCTTAATGTTATTAAAACAGCAATCAGCAATCGGCGGCTGTGCAGCCACCGCCAGCAACAAAAAGCAATACATAATATGCATACTTAATATATACATATGTATGTATGTAAGTATGGGTGTTGGTATTAAAAACATGGCTGCGACACAAAATCACACAAACACACTCGTGTGCTTTATTTCAGTTAAATGAATAATAAATAAATATGTATGTTTGTATGAATGCGCGTACGAATGTTTAAGAATTGGGTGGAGCTTAAGCAGAATCGCTTTTAAATAATATTAGCGCTAAAGACAAAGCGAACGCCGCCTGAATTCTTTTCGGTTCGGTTCACTATATAGTATAGTTTTTGTATGCATATTCGTCTGTGTGTGTGTGTGCTCGTATATTTACATTTCGGTATAAACATTTGTCACTTTAAAAATGATAAATGATAATTAAAATCGTTTATATGTTTAGTTATACGTATGTATGTATGTAGGTGCTGCGTAGCCAAATGGAATTGTTTCATACTTTTGATTTATTTTTTTTTTTTGTAACAGTCATTTCGTGGAAGCAAAACTTAATTCGAATTGCATAAATATTAATTTTTCTGACAGTTTTTTGTTTATTTCATTATCACAGAAATCAATTTGCATACATATTTTGATATAACTGACAAAAGAAATAGACAATTAAAGTCAAAATACAGTTAAATAGTTAGTATTATTATTTCAAGAACTAAGTGTGACCCTGACAAATTAAGAAAACATCGATTTTTTTATGCTATGACAAGTTATATCTTTAGAAATAATATGCTAAGAAATTTTATATTTATATCTCAAGTAGTTTTTGAGTTACAGCCTTCTAAAATGCAGCTGCTCAATGTATTCAGTTTCATCAGTTTATCTTTAAACGCATCTTTTTCGAAATAGCATTTGTCGAGTTTTCATTCAATCACTATCAAATTTTCTGCTCGTTCTGTATAAGGTTTTTACCATTTTTTTTCTAATCAAAACCGACTTTAGATAGATTTATGGTTTTATTTTAACCTTTAAAAAAGGCCATTTTGTCGATTTGACAATTTTTGATCATTGGTAATTTTACGAAAAATATATTCTAGAGAGATGTTTTAAACTTAGACTCATATCACTGCCACATGGAGAACCCTTTTTTATCGCCATCGGAGATCGCTTGTTTCTCAAATTTTAGCATGTATTTTTCAATATACATATGTGACCTGGTCTACGAAAAAGGGGCTTAGGAGTCAAAAAATCATTTTTTTTTCCATTTTTTTTTTTTTGTTTTTATTTTTATTTTATTTTATTTTTTTTTTTTTTGTCACCTAAGCCCCCTTTTCGTAGACCAGGTCACATATATACATATTTCTATACTTAAAGCATTAAAAGAGTTTTTACAGTAGTTTTCGTTTATTTGATTCCCAAAATCTACCTTTTCTTAGATTGTCATACTTGGTATGACGCTTAAATACTGCTTTACCGTGCGATTCTGTAACGTGAGACAGTATCAAGTCTCTAAATTTGAGATTTTGAGTTAGAGACAATTTTTGAGACTTGAGACGATTTTGCTATTCTGTAAGTGACAGTCTCAAAATCTATTACATTTCATTATTCAGAGATGTTTTTACACTTGAATGATAATAAATATGTCGATAACAAATATTAACTTTTCTATAACATAGTCAAAAAACATAATTATCAATAAAAATGAAAATATATGTTGACTTTGTTTCATAATATTTACGAAATTTATGTAAAATTTATTTATTTTTAACCTCTTCGTGTTTGAATTGCTTACAAAATGTAAAAAAACGACAATCGATTAATATCTATGATGATCTCTATTCAGTAAATTCAATATGGCAGCAAGAGTTCTTTTTAGTTTTGTGACCAGCTAACTACCAGGTCTCAATATTTTGAGACTAACGCTAGAGACTGTTTAGTGAATAGTAACTAGTATCAAATTGATACTTTGTCTCAAAATGTCTCAAATAGAGACTAGAGACTGGTTACAGAATCCCGCTATTAGTCTTACCCAAACCCGTAAAATTACTTATGTAGGTGTTGGGTTTCTGATCGACTTGACAGTACTCTTTACCTCATTCAGCACCTTCTAAACACATTAGATCTGGATATACACTGACGTAAAGTGAGCCAAAGACGCGGTTGCTAAGACTTATTTTATAAACCAAATTTAGATTAAAAAAAAACATAATTTCGTGAAATATTCCAATTCCCTATATTTAATGTTAGCATACGGGATTGTGGTTATTCTCATGACAGCTTTGCGAAAATACACATATGTATGTGTATATGTATGCACCAATGCTAAAAATATTTGGTCTAACAATGACCATTTTATCATCATCAATTTTATGAAAATCTGGTGGTATTTCTCAAAAGGAGCTTCATCTACAATAACACTACTTATACAGAGCGAAAATTAGTAAGACTTTGTTTATAATTATTAATTTACTTTTAAAAGTCTTTGTCGTCTCCCTAAAATTAATGCCACTTGGCCCCAATAGACTTGTGCCAAAGTTTTTTTTCCAATTCTCGAAACATTTTTTAAAGTTAATTTCTAGAGTATCCTTCAATGCGCGTAGCCATTCACGTTTAATCTCTTTAATTGACTCAAAACGGTTTCCTCGGAGCGATCGTTTGAATTTGATGAATATTTTGAATTTGATGAATAGTCAAAAGTCACACAAGCGATTACGGTGATCGAAGAAAACTGTCAACATAACATTGAAGATTACCCTACTTTGACGCCAGTAATAATACAGGTACGTTTCATGACATCCTGGCAGTCACAAAGCATTGTTTCAAAGACGTTAACGCGACGTTTTTTTTCGAAAGAGTTGAGTGATTTTGGAACCAATCGTGCTTTCACATTTCTTAGACCCAAATCGTCTTTTAAAATAGTTTCTCTTACTATTAATCATCGATTGTCAAACACCAATTCCATTGTTTTATTGACGTTTTGATCATCAGTTGACGTTGATGACCGTTCTGAACGTGATTCGTCTTCAACGTGTTCTCTCACACAAAATTTAATGGAACTTCTTTTATTGAATAATTTCAGAAAGACAATTGACACTAATAATTATTTTGATGTGATATTTGGTACAAAGGACACTGGCAGTTATGCCAACCAAGGAAATAATATTTCGACGAATGTTTTTAAATTAAAAAATTACATTACTCATTTAAATAAATCTAATTCCAGTGAACCTTTTCTGAAATTTAGGAAAGATGTAAGAGGTAGGAAAGACTTCATAACGTAATTACTTCAATTTATCGGTCATACTATAAGCTGGTATAACCGGAGCGTTTTTTTCGTCAAAAAAATACAAACCAGATAGACTTTATGTGCTGGAATAATGTCCTTCAAAAATAACATAGCAATTTTTTCATGATTAAGACTACTGTGATGATTAATATCCAGAAGTATACAAAAAACCTGAAAGCTTTCGGGCACATGCTTCTTCATATCATTTACTTCGGTATGAAAGTAGTAAACTCAAATATACACAAATGCTTAAACTTATATCATACAAATATACTCTTTTATATGGTGCATACATACACTCATATATGTATATATGTATATACATATATGCATAAATGCATAATTATTTCGGCACCCACGAAATAATTCGCAGTAATTGTATTCAGTTTGACAACAGTTCAAAATCCTTTTGGCGGCGACGTGTCCGAGCAATAACCGAGAATCACATCGCAATCACTTGGATTCACCTTAATTTCATTTAATAATAATAAAATGTCACTTACGTATAAATAAAATGATTATTTGATAAATATTTTTCTCATAAGTTTTTGCATGTACATATACTGGCATAAACAAGCAAACATATATACATACTTATATATGCAAAATATACAGACATATGTACATACATATATGAAAAGATCTGTTTGTGTTTGCTCATGGAGACTCAGTTTGGTCGTTGGTGTTGTGTCGTTCAAATTAGCATTTTCGAATTTCGATCACGTTTCAAGACAATTGAACGGAGAAAAAATTTAAATATTTGTGATTTAGTTAAAAAGAGACGAAAAAATACATACTTTAGTAAATTAAGCGTTTAACGCTCTTATTGCATTTTATTATTATGATTATTTCATACACCCTCCAACAATTCAAATGCAATTTATTCAGTTTTTAATGAGCTAATTATTTTATGAATTGTTTTACTAACTGTTCAAGTTCAAGCCGAAGCTTTTTTGAAAAAAAAAAACGTTTATTATTTTCCCCAAATTTTATTTGTAATTAAATATCGCAATAGAATATGTTTTAATTAAATTCGAATCCAAAATTTAAAGTTAATAAATTTCCATGAAATAAGTATCTTAATTTTTCGGATTTAAAATCAAATTTACAAAAAAAAACTTCGTTAATATGTTTACAAATAAAGCTAATATCTTACTGGTTTCATACTGACACTCTAACAAACGCATTAAGACCACCCGAAAGAACCAAACAATGTGGACCCATGAACTCACAAGGTTCCCACCAAAATGTTCCGAGATTCATTAATCCACTAGAATCGATAAAGGAACCGTATCATTATTGCCTGAGAATCATTAGCCCTCTCTGATACAAAAAGGAACTTCAACCCACTTGAAGGTCGAGACTAAAAAATTAGAGAGTACAATAATCAAGAAAGAAGTTTAAAAAAATTCATTGACATTACATTCTAAAGCGATTACGAAGAAAAAATATACAAGTATAATAAAAGACCCACTTCTCCTTCTTTACTGGCTTAGACACCACTTACGCAATTATAGCCTTGTAAAGAACAGCGCGCCAGTCGTTACTTCTTTTCACTATTTGACACCAATTCGAGATATCAAGTGCAGCCTGGTCCTTTTCCACCTGATATCTATAGCGGCCAACTTGCCAGCGCAGCCGCTGTCTCTTGATTCCCTGAACTATGTCAATGTTGATGTGTATATGTATGGAGACAATTCATTTTCGTGCTGTCGAAGATGGCTTTAAAACCGACGATGAGGTGCGTGTCGATTTTTCTTTCACACGTCTTTTCCAAGATTTGGCGCATGGTGAATATCTGGCCGATAGTAATTTTTCCAGGTCTAAAGCCTTACTAATAAGGTTCAGTCAGTTTGTTGACGCTGGGCTTCAGTCTCCTTATGTGCTATCTTAAGGTGGATTATCCTTCGATAATTGGCCAAGATTGTGGGTCTCCTTTTTGTGGATTAAGCAAAGCACACTTAGGTTCCAAACGTCGCGCATACTTTCAGTCGACCATATCTTGCAAAGAAGCTGATGTTATTCTTCAGGCGTGTAATTGCTGTTCATTATAATAGGGATGTTACACTTTCACTGCCGTTCAGCAGGCTGAAGAAGTGTACGCTCCATAACTTCAGTATATTTTGAACATCACTTTGGGTTCCACAAGAGTATGCTCCGGTCTTGAGACCTTCCGTTAGTTGCTGCATCTTTTCATAAAGTTTTCGAGCATTACTCCTGTCAACAATATATGTAATAATAATATATATATATAATAAATCTAGGGACTCAAGTCATATTCTTAGACGCAGATACTTGAACTTCGTGAACAGTAAAGGTTCAAGATATTCAAATTTATCCTCTTATGGCTATGAAAAGGTGAAAGGTTTCATAATTATTGGGAGTACCGCGTTATTAAGCAAGCAAAAAAAAATGGTTTTTTCTTTGTCAGAGCGATCTTGTGTCTTCTCATATTTATGTCTACTCATTTTTAGGCTTAACCACATGGAGTAAAATTTGTAGTAAAACACCACAGTGTACGTTTCAACTTGACTTAACTTTTGCACTTCTAACTAAGAAAATAAAATATTTAGGGTGCCCAGATGATATAATTATCTGAAGAAGGCTCCAAAGAATTATAATTATAAAGTTTGGAAAGAAATTCCGTAAAAAATCTTGACTAAGTTCACACTCCGCTACTCTGATTTCACTAATGTACCTTGAACATAAATACCTAATATTTATGTATGTATGTATATTTTCTATTTAGACATTTACTAAAATATTATTTGATTAGTATGGAAATGTTTAGAGTCATGCCAAATACGTATGGTAACCTTATAGCTACGATAATAAACACAAACTTCACACTCGAGATCGGTTGCATTGTAGATAGCCGCAGAAAAGCTGTGACTAGAATTTTATTTAGAATGAAATGTGTTTACGTGTGAAGAATGTACGTTTGTTTTAAGTAAACAAGCCGACATCTAAGTGGCTTAAATTAAGACGAACTTGACACTAAGCAAATACCGCCAAGTTTCTATACACTATTGTATTGTATATATTTATGTATGTATGTACTATGAATGTCGGTGCGCTTGTAGGCGCGAACACATCCTCATTAACACTTAGTAGCTTTGGTGTAAACACCGATCACTGACTGCCGCACCCACGAATTCCAACACTAATCACTATTACTAGGGCGTCAATTCGCCGACGGTTGGTGTCGATTTGCAGTTATGGCAGCGCTAGAAACGATTTAACGGCAAAAGATCTAATTACAATTTGCAAACAAGTGACGAATTTTTACATATATAAGATATGGTATAGTATAGTAAAAGGGAAACGATTTTTTTCTATATAAATTAGCGTTTGCATTATTTATCTACTTTTGCACGTATGTTGATTTACTTAGTCATTTATTTGAATATAGACACTTAAAGTCCATGCCATCAGTGCTTAATGAACTAAAAATTAATTATTGGAATTACCTTCCTATGACATAATTTTGATCTTTCGCTTTCGCTCTCTCTCTCTCTCTCTCTGTGCAATCACACTAGCATAATTTTGCCTTCTGATCAAATTTACCCCTAATGACAAAAACACGACATTTTCACATATTTTAGAAGAGGTCTTTATTAAGCGAAACCGTAGCCGTTATTTCATTGGAAACATAATTTGATTCAATCTCGTTCCATTTCTATCCCTTGGTAAAAACCGCCACATTAACTTTCCGCCGTCGCAAATAAACAGCTCCCACTCACATACTAATTGACATATGGAGGTCGAACTTCATAGGGTCATAAAAACCTTGTTATTTGACGATTCGGTTTGAACCCGCAGTGTGCACCAGTCCGGAAGATCATTTGGTATAACGGTACCGACACCACAAAAATTCTGATGGATGGATCAAGTCTCTCATTTACCAACAAAGGATCTTAACCGTTGATGTTAAAACAAATCATGCGATTAATTCCGCTCCCAGCTATATTGTCTGCCAAATACATGAGATCCAATATGAATACAGCCCTACAAAAAGATCTATAAAAATTAAGCTTATCTCTTTCTCTTTTACCTATCCTTATAAAATTTTATTCTTATAACACTTACAAACCTAATGAGGGATCTATGGCCAAAAACATACATACAATGGGTAATCGAAGTAGAAATGCTTTTTTCAATGGGCCTACTGAGCGAAGTATTCGCAACACCATTCCCATCTTGAGACTTAGCACCGGTTCTATACGTCCAGCAAGCAGTGAAAAAAAAATATAGCAGCCGTAGCTAAGAGTGTAAACGAAGACCGTGGAGCCTCGATTCAGCACCGTTTGCAGCAACTCGGAAGGACCTGGTGCATTTTGCGTCCAGAACTTAAATTGAAAGCGTACAAAGTGCAGATTGCGCAAGAACTAAAGCCACTCGACCTTCCCAAACGACATTGTCTCGCTCTATGGACTCCTGAAAAGTTCCAAGAAGATCCAACGTTTTCAAGCGTAATTTTGAGCGATAAAGTTCATTTCAGACTCAAACGACAAGCAAAATTCACGAATTTGGGCGGAAGAGCAACCTGAAAGAATTCAAAAGTTGCCATTTCATCCAGAAAAAATAACGAGTTGATGTGGTTTATGGGACGATGGAAGCATCGGTCCATATGTCTCCAAAAATGATACCAACGAGAACGCAGCTGTAAAATGCTTTGAAATAAATTGAGAGCTTTTCAGCATTTGTAAAATATCGCTAATAAGGGTAATGGAAAACAACGATCGAACGCCACATGAATGCATTAAAAGCCGCCCATACTTGGTCCAATCAGCCAGTACTAGCAATAAAATTTTTCATGTACCGACGCACATATATCTAGCAAGTACTTATGTATATGTATGTGTGCTAGTAAAATTACGACTAGGCATGCTAAATATGGACTAATAGCTTTCCAACAACAATAAATAAGCAACAACTTTTTTTATAACTAATTTTTCTCCTTACTCAGTCGCGCTGCGTATTGCAACTTGAGACTTTTGCTTTGGTGTTTGAAACCGTTCTTACTATTCACTTACTTACTTTGTTTAGTTTTTTCTCTTACTACTTCTTTGTTTTGTTTTATTGTTGTTTTATTGTATTTTTTGTTATAGCAGTTTATTATTAAAGTGAGTAATTAGCTCTGGCGATCAAATTGGTTGACTGTGAAAAAAGGCGTAACTTGAGTCATACGAAACGAATGGCAGCAAATTAAAAGGAAAAACTTATTTAATTTAGCATAGCAATGCACATTTGCTAGATATTACGAAACAAAATGCACATATTAGAGTTTCAATAAATAATTGCAGTGCGTCACCAAAAGTTGTTGGGGATCAAGACTCTAGTTCGAAATTATAAAAAAATCCTTTATTAAATCAAAAACCTTTTAAATTATATTGAAGAAAAACAAATTTACGACTTCAAAAATTTTTTCCGCAATAATATTACCATTTATGCTTAATTTGTAGAGAACTGGTTAAAATAAATCTATTACCTATAAATTATTTTGAAGATTTTATTTGGAATAGTTAGAATAATATGATGTACGATAGCTTGTTACTATTTTGAAAGGATATAGTACCACTTTTGAAACCCTCGTCCCTATTGGCAAAAAACGGGGAAGGTCGATTTTCACAACCTTCTCTAGAGAGGAGCTTTTTAACAACAAAAGCATTCACCATAGACAGGAACAGATAGTAACCACTAGGAGTGAGATCCGGACTTTAAGGCCGATACATCTCCTAACTAAAGCTCCTGAAATTTCTGGCAAATCACCATCAAAGTGTGCGACCTGGCATTGTTCTGATGGAACACATTTTTTCTCCTTTTGTTCAAAAACTGCAATTGCTTCCCTCTGACGGTTGAACTTTTGATTACCGTTATCACTCGACGTTGGCGTAAGTGACCCACTTTTCATTACCTGAAACCATTCGCCTTAAATGGATATTTTTGCAACTCAGCTGGTCCATAAGAGGAAAACTGATAAGGAGCACGTATCAGCTTCTTTGTAAAATATTGTCGGATGAAAGCATGCCCGACAATTGGCATTTAAGAATGCTCTGTCCAGTCCACATAAAGGAAAACCCCACAATATGCGCCAACTACCGTGGGATAAGCCTATTCAACATCGCATATAAAGTTATCGAGCGTATTGTGTGAAAGATTAAAGCCCACCCTCAACAAACTGATTGGACCTTATCAGTGTGTCTTTAGCCTGGAAAATCAAGAACTAACAAAATATTCACCATGCGCCAAATCTTGGAAAAGACCCGTGAAAAGAGGATCGACACACGCCACTTCTTCGTCGATGGCCAAGTTGCTTTTGTAACATGTAAAAGGAGCTGTCTTTATGCCACGATGTCTGAATTTGGATCCCCGCAAAACTATTACGGCTATGTACACTGGCGTTGAAAAAATACTAAAAGCTCCGTCAGGATGGTGAAGGACCTCTCTGAGCCGTTTGATATCAAACGAGGTTCAGACAAAGCAACTCCCTATGGTGCGACTTCTCGTCTTGGAGAAAATAATTCGAGTTACAGAACTAAATCGACAAGGTACCATCTTTTATAAGAGTTACAGCTGATGTCTTGCTTTTTTTAGACTAGACAGACTGAATAAGGAAGCAAAGCAAATGAGTTTGGTAGTGAATGGTGGCTCTCTCTCTACGAACAAAACCAACTTTATAAGTCACCCATTATTCCTGTCCTGCAATATGGTGCAGAGGTGAGGACGATGACAACATCTGATGAGTCGACGTGACGAGTTTTCGAGAGAAAGATTCTGAAAGATTTATGGTTCTTTGCGCATTGGCAACGGCGAAAACCGCAGTCGATGGAACGATGAGCTGTACGAGTTATACGACGACATTAACATATGTTGTTCAGCGAATTAAGAGAAAGCGGTTCGCTGGCTAGGTCATGTCGTCCGAATGAATGAGAAAACTCCAGCTCCGAAAGTATTCGACGCAGTACTCGTCAAGGGAAGCAGAGGAAAAGGAAGACCTCCACTCTGTTGGAAAGACCTGGTGGAGAAGGACCTTGCTTTGGTGCCAAACAGCGAAAAGGAAAAATAACTGGAGAGCTGTTGTAAACTCGGCTATAACCGCTCCTAAACTATGTCACTTTTTTCCCCGAGGGCACTTATTTCAGTAATTTTCTAAATATCTGGGGTGGTATACATGATCATTTCTGTTACCTAAGTTATAATGTAAAGACAAAAGAGGATATTAAGATAGATTATAGGCGTGGCCGTTTTACGAATACATACATATATTAAATTTGGTTAAAAATTATTACCTATAAATAACTGTTTCTAAAATCTGCACACATGGTTATTCCATGGAACTGAAATTTTATTTTCTCAAGGAACCACCGATTTTTGTCCGCCTATTTACTCCATAGTAGAACTTGGAAAAATAATATTTCTTGATTGATATTTTTTCATTAATTAAAATTAGCGTTTAAATATTCATAATAAAATATCTCAAGTCGCTATGTATGGTACCTGGAAGAACATTGAACACACGAAAGAAGTCAAAAACGCATTTTATAACAAATACATACATACATATGAACCACTACAAATAGACATTCCAACAGACGATTATATAATATAATCAAAAGACCGGCAAAATAAAAATCAGCGAATTGAAAAATTCGCAACGCGACAATGACTCAGCGGCGCGCACACCCACACACCGTCAGCGCATGCATGCCCCAACAGTGCAGGCGCAACAACAAACTGGTTCCAATAATATAGAGGCCCACCGGCAGACATGGGAGCAAATGCAAAAACAAAAACATGACATAACAATAATCAACTAGACGAAATTCCGAAATTCTTACGAATGCGCTGAACGCGATTTGACCAACAACAACAGCAAGAACAACACTGTTCGCGATTGGAGCAGCAGCACGTGTTCAATGTTATTACTGACATATGTATGCATCAATGCATTTGAACTATATACGTATGCATGTACACATGTATGTATTGTTGCATGTGCATTTGTTAGCCTACATATTTTTGTTGCATTTGTTGCACGGCATGTTGCTGGCAATTTATGCAGCTGTAAACTAGCAACATTCTGTCTACCATTGCATGCACAAAATGGAATTATAGCAACTGTGTAAATATGTACGCATGTAGGTATGTTCGTATGTATGTATGTGGATTGTAGGTCGTGCTCGTTTGTCAAAGGTATGACAAGAGAATGAATGCTAATGTGCAAATCTGCCAATATTTTATATTATACTGATCGCTTGAATGAAGGTGCTATGAAGGCTTGATTACTGAGCTTTGGTTAGAAAAATTTTAAAGACATTTTTTCTAAGCAAATTGATATATTTTCGAATTAATGTAAACCTACCCGATCTAATTAAACTTATGTGAAGCTCCTATAACATAATTTAGCGGACTCCGACTTGATCTACGAGGTGTGTTCAAAAAGTATCGCGAATTTTGGGTTTTTTCAAAAATTATTTATTTATTCATGTATATCTATTTTGTCTCCTTCAAAGTAATCCCCATGAGATATTATACACTTGTGCCAACGGTTTTTCCAATCTTCGAAACACTTCAAAAAATCATTTTTTTTATCTTCTTCAGCTCCTCCTTCGATGCCGTCTTTATCTCGTCAAGAGAAGCGCAACGTCGTCCTTTCATGGGCCTCCACAGTTTAGGGAACAAGAAAAAATCACAGGGGGCCAGATCTGGGCCAAGCAAGCAACGATGTGTGGTGAGCAGGGGCGTTATCGTGGTGCAAAAGCCAATTTTTGTTCTTCCACTAATCCGGGCGTTTTTGGCGGATTGCTTCGCGCAAATTGCGCATAACTTGCAGGTAATATTCCTTATTGACCGTTCTTCCCTGTGGCAAGAACTCATGATGCAGGGGTGTGGTGCCCTGCAATCGAAGAAAACTGAAAAGAAAATTGAACACACCTCGTATTCTAACCTATTTCCGACTTCCCCACTTTATACTTTAATAACGAGGAAAAACAGTACAAAATGTATTCAACACAATGTTCCCTTAAAGTTCACCTACTGGATATTCTATCACGAGAATTTTAAGAGCTTTCAGGCTTTTACTATTTCTTGGAGGTTCGTTTGAAATCTCTTCATATAAAACCCTTGTTAAAGTTCGAAGTTGGTTTTCTTCCGAGTTCACTGATTTAATATTTTAAGGATAAGCTTTCGAAAGTTCGTAACTCAAGATTTCTCATAATCCAAAGGTTTGTCTATATCCAAATTTACTTAATTGATATTTCATTAATAAGTTTTCGAAAGCTCTAACCTGAGAATTTCCTTTAAGTCCGACGATTTATCATTCTTCGAGTTTATTGATTTGGTAACGAGTTTTTCAATAAAGACGCTACAAAAGTAGATCGATAGGGACAGCAAACGATGCCATATTTTTTCCGCTCTTTTCACATTTCTCTTCAGTAAAGTTTGTCATTTCATCATGGAAAGATATACGATCCAACAACGAGTCGAAATTACTAAAATTTATTATCGAAATTCGAAGTTAATGGCCTCAATTTTAAGAGCGGGTTTTTCTATAGGAGCGCTACAAAAGTTAAAAAAAAATGTTCGTATATACTCCATGAGTCACCATTGCTTCCCGAAAAAATAACGGTTTGGTGCGGTTTATAGGCCGGCGGAGCCATTGGGCACTACTTCTTCTGTATGATCAAGACCGACACGTTACTGTGAATGAGAATCGTTTCCGCTCAATGATAACCGAATAAATATGGGCTTGGACGATATGTGGTTCCAACAGGACAGCGCCACAAGCCACACAGCGAATCGATTATGACAAATTTATTGAAAACCAAGTTTCGTGAACGAATGGCTCGAATGTACTTTCACAGGAATAAAGAATTTCATTGATATCCTAAACCAATTTTGTATAATTTAAAAATTTCGTTAGCGCTCTTATTGAAAAACCCGTTATTTCAAAGAAAATCTTTCCCGTCCAAGTTTTTCTTAAAATCCGAATGTTTGTGTCTCTTGTTTTTGACGATTCGGGTTTTCAGTTCAATTTTGGCCGTGTATTCTCATTTAGACCTAACAGCTGTAAACTTATCCAAGGAACCAGCAAATATTTCAGGTCGTAGGTATCTTCGAGAATTTAGTAAAATAAAGTATTTGAAGTCGTGGCTAAATCTGACGGTATTATTGGAAATATCCATATCGAAGATACTCATTACTAAGTCATCCAATATATTGAGTATATCACGATAATCTATAGTGGTACTACATACATAATAATGTTTTCCGCAAATCATATTGATAACTCAAAAATGACAACAACTAACCATTAAATTTGAATAAGACTTCCGATCTACCGAATTCACTACAAAATTTATGAAATAATTACACAAAATTCAACAAAGTATGAAAAATAACTTTCACAGCTTACTACAACGCTTCGGCCATCCAACCTCTTGAACATTAAATGAAGTAAGTATGGTAAGCAGTTATACGTTTGACTAACATGTGCTACTATGTGTAGTCACATTGCATAAGAATCACCACTGTAGTATGTACTTTTGTCCTTTTTCGATCAAAGTTATAATTGAAAAACTGAGTTCAGTTTCAAAACAACACAGAATGTGAACAGAACAATTCGAAATATTCGTATTTCATTTATATATTTATTTGTAGTTGAACACGCTTAAATACATAGGTATATACATACAAACCTACATTTATAAATATGGGATATTAGGCTGGTCGAAAAATACTTCTTAAGATGCTCGTAAATTTTAAACTTTTAATAATACACAATTTTTTTACCAAAAATTTTGAGACCAGAAAACAAAAATTATTTGTTTAATAAATTTTATAAACATAATAAATTTTCAAAAATAAAACAATTATAAAAGTATTAGGAAAATTGGAATATCAAAGATTCGTACTTTGAGGAATTCGAAAATGATGAAGGATTTTTGTAATTCTGTAAGCAAAATAGAAAAAAGGTCAGGTTAGGATAAGTAGTCGATCTTAACAGGGATCTCACTTGAACAGCTTAGAACGCCGATTCGTTGTGGAAACTAAAACTTCTATATATTTGATCACAAGACCCTCACAAATCTACAAAGCGCTTTGAGATTATCAAAAATTTGTTGAGATGGCTAAGGTCAGTTTCAGCTATGTCTCCGGATTCGCCGAAGGTAATACTGTCGGGATGCTTCAACCTTAGTCTTAGACAATGGAGAAGAAAGTGCCTGCATGATTCCAACTCACCCTCTTCCAAACAACTTTAACAAGTAGCGTACGACAAGATTTTTCATGCAATAAAAATGCCTATTGGGCAATGGACCAGTAAGATATCCTACGATTGCGGCAAGATGAACTTTGTGCCAAAAGTAGATCTCTTGCCTTCTACACTATAGCAAAAGGATCTTACAGTCGTACAGGAACGGCTAATCGACCAGCTCCTCCCGAGTGCCCGCGACCAATGGAGATCCAACTCATTCCCATTCCGATTTGAGCAGTGATTCACCTATGACCGGCCATCCAAATAAGCTCACTGTAAAACAATATCTCCAAAGTGATCCAAATTACTACATCCACAATAAATATGTTTTCCTTTTTTGTTTGTAACCTTCTTAAACTATTTTTTCCACACTTGCTATTGATATTGTTTTGAATCTTCTCTATTTTATTCAAGAATTTATCTCTATTGTCTCAATTTTATACTGAGATCACTATTTGAGTTTCAGAGCAAAAAATTGTATGAGTTTCATTCTTATCCTGCGCAATTGACCTACAGATTCACAGAACCTCTAATATTTTATCTTATTAAACTCTAAAACATTGTAATTTTTGTTTTTTATTTCCTCACCAGTCTAATGTGTAAACGAAACCGATACATATTTCTGCTTATACTCTGCTAGTCTTCACTACTAGTTGCCTAACAAGCACTAGCAAGGCGTCGGAGAGGTCACAAACTTTTCGCACAATAACAATCATACAGACGAAAGTTCATTTATTATCTGTATACATGAGCATATGTACAGTTGAAGGACTTTTTGTGCAGATTTCGATTCTCTAAGCGACTCAGCCATGTAGACGAAGCATTTTGCCACCCAGTTTGTTATCCTTACGTTCCAAGGATATTCGTATTACTGTGCGCTGTCGATGATGCTGTGAACTCACTGGTATTAGTAATTTTTAGTTGCAGCTTCTTGGTTAAGATGATTTCTTCTCGTTGGCAGTATGCTCCTTAGCATAGAGACACTCTTTGAGTTATGTTAGTTTGAATTCGAATGGCAGTAGTTGGATTGCTCATTGACACAAGGAAAAGTTTAGTCGCTTGCATTTGTACTTTTATTGGTGAAAGCATATTGTGCTAAGTATGTATGTATTTGGAAACTAAAGTGAGTACATGGATATATACATATGTAAATGTAAAAGCATAAGTAATAAATGTATTCTTTTATATTTACGTACATGGATTGCTTTGCGGGTTGCCAGCAGGAAATTGTTGGTTTCGATTTACTATATTTGTTTAAAAGAGAGAGATCATTTATTTGGTTTTTGGGTTTGAAGTAATTTTTAAAAGCAGAAAAATCGTCCTCCCCACCAGAAAACTGTTCAGACAACTGTTTTTTGAGGTTCTCTTATGGAATCGCTTTCTTCTCAACTAATAAATTTTTAGAATCCTGTGGTATTGGTCCGAAAAGCAGTACCTAGTATTCTAAAATATCGTAGTAAACATTTCGGTCTGGAATAATTCTTTTATCAGTAATGAAGTGTCTTGAGTAACGCAATCTCTAGAAAATATGATAATCAAGAATCTACTCAGCATCTTCGAACGAGGAATCGTCATCTCTCAGATTATTGACATTCGACTAACTCATCGCCTCTGGGTGGACAAGCTTTAGATTTTCCCTACATGGTGCATCCTATTCTTTAGTTAGTTCCATATATACGTAGATATTAAGAATTCATTGCTACTTGCTGAGCTAGAAATTTATGCAATTTTCGTATTCTAAAGCGTTTCATTGTTTCGTTTGTTTTCATTCAGACGCACAAAGAATCGATAACGTCTGCAAACTTTGTTCACGCTGACTTTTTAGCTCGCTGCAAATGGGTAATAACAACACTAACAACATTCATTAGAAATATGAATTTTCTTTTTTGTATACTTTTTTCATCAAAAACTATTCTTCATAGACGCAACCATACAGCTCCACTAAAAACTTAGTTAGTCACACTGTTGCAACTCAAACACTTATTTGAGTTGAATTGGAAGTTCAGCTTGCACCACGACCGCTAGTTTCGAGGCAGATGAATAGTTGCAGCGCTGAGGAGTGGCAATCGAATTAAATTTTGCTTCTTGTAGTAGTGAGCATTTTGGTTTCCAGAAGTTTGTGGATAATGAAGTTTAGTGTTGAAGTATACGACGGTAAGAACAATGACTTTTCCCACTTTAGGGCAATAGCCCTTAACCTTAAATATATATGAACGACAATCTTATGTATGGTAAGAGCCAATATGCCATAATTTTATATATGTTTATGAAGTTCATACTCAATTGTACAATATCATAAAACATGTATTCCAATAAAAATTTTATTTTATTTAGTTACTTATATTCCATCATTATTGTCCAACAAAGGCCTCTATAAAATTTACTACTTTTTCTAATAGTAACCACTTCTCTTTACATACTTTCTTATAAAATAATAAGCCACCACATTAAAGGTGACAGCCAAACCCAGAAGACCCAAACAATCCACCCAGTAAGTGTATTCGGCCGTTTTGAAAGAACCACGCTTTAAGACTTCAACACCATTTTGCACGCAAGGATGATCCAGGTTTTCTGGACAAACTAAAAAGAAAGATAAATTTTAATCTTCAACTCCCAAAGTATTACGAATACAATCTATTAATACGCTCCTACCAATCTCATCCACATTTATCCAAAAATTGTACATTAAAGCTTCATTGGAATAGAAGAATAACGAAAAATATTTTAGATACGGTATTGAATCCACATTGTAGTAAGCGCCACCAAAAATTAGGAATATCAAATCAAAAGGTGCGGCACACTCCGTAGCCATGGTATCGGTCTCAAAGAAGCTCGACAGAAAGAGACCATACGCGGTAGCCGTAACAGCGGAGAGACCCAACACCAGCCCCATTGTCAAGAATAACATAAATCCTCTTGCATAATAGACGGTGCCATAAATAACAGAGAAGAAAACATAACCTTTGAAGAAAGCCATTGGTATGAAGGATAATACGACTGCCACATAGTAAGCGGAAAGGCTGTAGGTACCTTCGCCCACTTCACGTCGCATAATCGGCAGTGCGCCAGGGAAGACATAGGTCACGCCATACGAGAAAGTGAATATCATTTCACTGGACAACATAAATATGGAGCCACCAATATCTTGCACTGATGTCTGTGTCAGACCACTCACGCCAGGGGTACATGATGGCCAATGTCACTGAGGTAATCTGAAAAGAGATTTCATCATTATAAAACAGTTTGTAATGCAAATTATATTTTGAAATACCATGAAGAGTCCCAGTGAAATAAAGCCGCGCTTTATATTTCGACTATCCTCTGTTATGAATCGAATTAGTAGCAAGTAAACTTGGTAGATCCAACGAATCTTTTTGCTGAAATATGTGATATATGGTTTATTTTATTAAATTTACGGTAATCTTGATAAATTTTTGATTGTTATACTAGAAAAGATGCTGAAAGGTTGCTTGGTTCGATTATAGAGATAAATAATAATAATTTTTGGTTACACTTCATATATTGTATCCGAAATATGTAGACCTCAAAAATCTAGCCGTTTTTCATATGGAGTTTTTGGTTAGCCTCTTTTTTTGAGGTACTCATGGAAGTTCATTACTCTGATATTGGTCGTTATAATGTGCAAGAAGATGTCATAAATAATCGAACTATATCATCAGAAATCATTATCTGATCTATCTCTTGACTCAAATTTGATTTTTAGTGAATTTACGAATATAATTTAATATATGATTTTTCGATGGTTTTAGATCTTATTACACTTATATCTTATATATATTTATATATCGATATTGTAGGTATATCGATACGAAAATGAGATCTAGTGATATTTAAGGTTCTATTGGCCAAATCATCCTTGTACTATGAGCTCAAATCAAGAGAATCGAACTAAATTGAGCGATCTTCAAGAATCTACTCGGAAATATTATATCTTACAAGTTTGTCTTTGAAAGTATGCGGTAAAATTTCCGACCCTTAACAAAGCTTATATCAATAGTTTATCGAAAAATGTTTCCCCGTTTGCATATATTTAAAAGGCTTACATGGGTTTACGGGTTTCAAAAAATCGATTTTTTTATTGTATTATTAAATTTTATAACATCTCTAGAATATTGTCCTAAATTTTCCGAGTTAATCCGCGTAATAGTTTCAGAGATACAACTTTAAGATTTTGTGCGCTCGACGCCAGCTAAGCCAAATGCGCCGTCTTTAATTGCATTTTTCTCGAAACTCTGTTTTTGAAATCGGTTGCAAGATTTCTGGGAACTACTCAACCGATCATGAAATTTTACACAGGTCTTCGAGATACAAGAAAAAGATTTGGACGAAAGATTTTTTTTCGATTACAAATATTTGAAAAAAAAAATATTTTATTGAAAAGTATCTGCCGAAAATCCAATTTCAGTTTTTCCTTTGGGTTTTATGGTTTTAAGGTGCATCTTTTTTCCGAAAGAAATGGTCAATCAGATTTTTTTTCCAAAAATTTAAGAATTTCTTTGTTAATAGAAATTTTTGTTTGATAAAAAATTGTTGAAAAAGGCTGTTTTTACCCGAGGGAACCCATGTAACCCTTTAATTAAAAACATTAAATTGCAGTTGCATTTTTAAATCAAGTCTCATACTCACAAATTTTTAATGTTGTACAAATAATCGCCACTGTAAGAGCGCGCCAACAGCCAGCTTCCCGAATAACGACCCCATATCTCATTCTCATATTTCGTTTTGATCAATTCACCGTCCTTGCCTTGTGTGTGCGCGTCGGAGATTGTTTTCAAATAAAAATCGGCTGGATTACAATTTTGCGGTAACACGTAACCTAAACTGAGATACAAAGAACACATACAAAACATTCGTTATGACATTGAAATTGTTAACTTATACCCGCACAGACGCACTTACTTGGTAAAAAACTGAAAAGCACGATCTGTGCTACCTTGATATACAACACGTCCCGCATCCATTAGTATAATGTGTGTGAAGAGTTCAAAGACTGCCGAACTCGGCTGATGTATGGAACAGATGATGGCTTTCTTGTGTCGCCCATTGGGACTATTGTTGAGCACACCTAGTGTGGGTATCTCCTTAATCGAGTCGAAAATATTCTCATCCGATTGCAGCACCTCCATTTCAATGGAGTTACTCGTGCTTTGCTCACTGCTGCTGGGCGGCGTAATAAACGAGTCCTCGCCATATACCGACGTGAGTGAATGTTTCGTAACGCGATGACGTGTACATAGATGACGTAGCGTTTTAATTACCGTGTAAGCGCTGTAGCTATCCAAACCGGTGGTGGGCTCATCACAAAATATGAATGGTGGATCGGTGATAAGCTACAAGTGCGTAAATATTATTGTTTATTTTTGTACTTCATCACTGACTCGTAAGCTCTATATGTAAATAGTATGCGTACCTCTTCGGCCAGACTCAACCGTTTGCGTTCACCACCCGAAAGTGATTGTATACGCGTATGGGTCGCATCTCGTAACCCACAAGCGAGTAATAGGTCGTTGACACGTTGACGTTTCTGCGCTTTCGTCGTTTTACGATGCATTTTGAAGTGCGACTGTAGGGGTGAAGAGAGCATGTTTTTGTGAGAGAACAAATGCAACAGGTATTCACAATCCAATTAGTATGCGGTGAGCTTTTCACCAACTATAGGTATATGTATATATGTGTACAGTTTCACCCCCAGGTGCTTACCATGAAATATAAATGCTCGTAGGCCGTAAATGTTTTCACATTGATTTCGAATTGCGGTAAAAAGCTCGATATGCGCGTCATTTCATCTCGCTCCATGGCCACGCCATTCAATACGACTTCACCGGTTAAATTACCTCGCAAACGTTGCGATATGGCGGCAAGTAGTGTGGTCTTGCCGGCGCCGCTGCAACCCAATATGGCAACTAAATTGCCAGTTTTCATATGGCCACTGACTATATGGAGATATTGTAAACAGTTAAATAATTTAGCATTGAGTTTCATAAATAATATTGAATTGTTTAGTAGTAAATAAAAATTCTCTATATAATTCAATACAGTTATTAAAGCGGAAAAATGATTTTACAAATACTTGAGCTTAAGAAGCTGGGCTAAGTGCGACTCAAAACTGTGTTTTTAAAGATATAACTCCTAAAAACTTATACTTTCTTTGAAAAAATAGTATTTTTTACCCCAGGAAATCCATACAACCTCTTGAAGGGGGTAGTAAAGTGTTTTTTTTTTTTTTTTGCATTTTTTTTTACTATTAATGTACAATATCTTAAGATTATTCTGTGAAAATTTGAGAGCAATTAAAGCAAAATTGACGGAGATATACACTTGTAAGTCTCCGCCCTCCGATTTGATTGTGAGCGGCTGTGAAACTTTAAACGTGTTTTTCTCACACTTCATTTTCGAAGCCGGTGAACTCTGTAGCTCAAACTCTACTGAACCGATCCTTTTGAAATTTTGCATAGTCTTTCTTTACATAAATTGTGAGGTAACGCTGCCTAGTTTTTTTTTTTTAATTTTAACTTATTTTTAAACGACAAAATTTCTGATTTTTTTGATGAAAAATCAGTATTTTGAGTTCCGAGCGTTGTAAAAAATTGAAAAATCATTAAAAAAAAAAAAAACTCGACAGCGTTACCGGAGGAAACTTATCAACTAATCAAATTAATTTGGTTTTTTAATTTCAGATGATCCACTCATGAGTTATGCGGTTCACCGCGAATCATTTTTTTTTTTTTTGGAACGTCTGTGAAGATTCTCTGTCACCGGCTCATTTTTAAATATTTTTCTATGAAACTTTCACAGAATATTCTTTAAATATCATATAATTATGCTATAATTATACAAATAAATAAATATTGATTGTATCTTAAAAAAAAAAATTATTGAAATTATGCTTTTTTTCGCTCGAATTAACTTTACTACACCGCTTAAGCTACTTTCTATAAGCCAGTAAACCAACATTGTGGGCATATTACACTTCAGCTAAGCCATCTGGCCTATACCTGATGCTATGAACTTCTAATTCAAAACTTGCAGCCCTAAATGTATGCTACAAAAATGGCACGGTTTGGTAAATCATCATCTGAATTTAGGTATGTGTATAATATTTCGATAATAATACCATTTTCTGAAAAAAATGTTGGATACTGTACCAAAGAAGAGATTATAAATTTAATTCCATAAATAGATTACTGGATTATTTAATACTTTGTATAAAGCTTTTGGGTACTTAAGCACTTGAGCCTGTATTAAAAAAATATATACAAATTTGAGATTGCTACTGCTTTATATATTTTACAAAACACTTTCTTAGATAAAATATAAATTTAAGATATTAATATCTATTTACTCATTCAACTCACCGTCTTTGAGTATGCGCAGTTCTTTAACCTTCCGGCACTCTTGCCAAAATGCATAATTGCTTTGTTCATTCGATGGTACATGATAATTAAGATTCTTCCACTCCAAACACAAATTACTTGGTATTTCGTACATTCTAGAAGTGCAAACAACTTCTTTGTCACAAAATTAAGAATATATATTATATTATATATTCAACTCAAAGCGCTCGACACTTTATGGAAGAAACGTGATTTAGTCTCCGATGCTCACTTTTCAAATATTTACATATGCTTGCATAAACAACTTATTTATCTAAAGAATATGTCTCACTAAAGACTAAATTTATATCCAAACAGTTGCTTATCAGCTGCACTTTCTTATCTTTGAACTCAATTTAGAAGTCTCCACAACAGACTGCAGACACTTTGGACAGCTTAACTCACACCTGCAGCATCACCGATTGCCTAACAACTTGAATGGATTTGATGGATGTGAAAAGATTTTTTTTCCTTCGATGTAAATAAATATCACAACAGTGCAATGAAATTTGTACTTGTAGATGGACTTTTAGACTACTATTGTTTTATATGAAACAATGTAATTAAAGCTATTTAAATATTTAATTTTAGCAAATGTAAAGTTTTAAATGCGCGCCGTGAACTTAATTGCGACTTCTTGCCGCGAACGTCAGCCAACAACTGATTGTCAGAAGGAATGAGGTTGTGAGTGTCGCATCTACAATCTAGATTATATCTATCTAGATTATAATCTAGCTGCTAACCTATACAAGCCCTGAATATGGTGTGGTTTAATTAAAGTGCTGTTGATCGCAATGCGTTGGGGAGTTAAGTATTGAGTGATTGATGTAGTTCAGTTTTCAACATGCAAAGTTAAACTTTGCTTTCATATTCCTCAGAACAAACGCCACTTGTCAAAGTTGTAGAGAGGAAAATAAAGTGGAAATCAACTTTATCTCCATGACCCGTAAGTTGACAAATCTCGATTTAACCCTTTACTTTGTAGGAACCTGGCGAATTCGCAGGAATTGATATTAGTCGCCTCAATAAATGTATGGCAGACTTTGTCGATATGCGTTGGTATTTTTGATCCATACCAACATAGTGCTCTGGGTACCACAACTAACAAGTCGTCGCTAGCTGGTTAATTTATTTTCAGATCTTGCCTTTTTACCTAAGCTAACCCAAGGTCGGCCATCGCAGCAGCATAAAAAATTTCATATGTATGTATAGTAAATACAAGCTTTTTACATAACCTTTTCTAATTGAGAAAAAAATAATCGAGAAAACTACGATGAAATTTATTTATTTTTTCAAGTCAGTGTATAAACAATATGTACCATAGATATCATTTGCGAGCAAAGCAGCTAGACGCAGTGTATTTCCAGCCTTAACATATTTGTGGTTGAATTCAATAAATGAAATATAATCCGTTATTAATAAGTTCTGTGACGCAAGTAGAAGGTAGATGCTATAATTATGTGTTAAAAATTTGTTAGATAAATTTCAAAAGCCCTTGATGCAACAAACACTACAAATTAAGATAACAAGAATTTTGATAACAACGCCGAAATCAAAACAACTTCCTTCGATATCGATCTCCAACTTTCCATATCCTCTCAGTTTACATACTCGAATTCGGGTTTATCAATACTAATATCAGTTGGGCCATTATAATCACTAGCATTATCATCTTTTGGCAAACTCTCATGTAACGCGATCAACTGCTGACGCTTTTTAACCAGACGAAAAGGAGTCTTTGACTTTTCCTGTACCAATAAAATTTGATTTCCATTTCGCTTCCGTTTAAAATTGTGTAAACTTTTTCCACAGACTTTTTTTAAACCACGGAATAACTCCACAATCGCCATTATCACGTGATAGGCGAGCACATAGCCAATACGAACGACAGATATTTGACTAAAACCGAAGAACAGCGCCAAAGTGCCGCCAAACGAGACTACAAAATTATAAATAAAATATAATTAATTTTTTTGAAAAATATTAATTCACACGCACCTAGTAAGTCTTCAAAACTAAAGACGACATCACGCCTCATACGCACTTTCGGTGGTATCACATCCCAACGGAAGCTGGATGTGGCCACATCTGTAGTGGCGATTTCATCATTCATTTTAACGCCCCTTTTTGTATACAGTTATAAATAGATTTTAAAAAATCTGCAATATTTGAACACCTACTATATTTTTGACTTACCAATAGCTCTTTTTCACTGTCTGTACAGTGTATTCGATTTCTGTACATGTACTTGGACACTTGCAAATATGCAAAGCCCAAATGGGCCATTTGAAATCGAGCAGACACTCGAAGCCGGCAGGATTACAACTGGGACCCTCTAGAAAATGGAATTTTTGTATAACTTATCAATTTTACAATTATTCCGCCATATATCTTTATATAACATACCCACAAAAGCATAGAAGAACGGTACACAGTTACACATTTCCAGAGCCATAACTGCGCGACAACGCACTAAACATAGGGTTTTGCTGTAAACCTGTAAATATTGTTTTAAGCCCAAAAATTGAAGTGATATTTGAACGTATATAGTCAAATATAATCTATTTATAAGATCACCTTTAGTTGCGATGTCTCTTCGTCGTAAAACACACACTTCCTTTGATCTACTTGTAGATCACGCAAATTATTCGATGCGCTGAAAGCGGAGTATAAGTCAAATTTTCGAAATTATGGTACTGTTTACTTACACCGTTTCTAGCACTTTGAAGGAAGCGGTAATCTCATCCGATTTGTGTAAGGCTATAATATTCGCATCGCTTGCGGAAACCTCAAAAGGTGAATGAATATCGACCTTTTGATAAAGAACAAAAAATCAAGGGTTCAAATAAGCAAGGCTATATGTTATACTGCATACCGTTCCCGTACTTTCGTACAAGTCCATTTTGATGAAGCACAGCTGCTTGCCATATTCACAGGTAAGTGGTTGTATAACATCTTTATACTCAATATTTCTAAATTTGCGAGCATATAATTCACGGATTGAAATAATTCTTGACTTTAATTGTAGCTTACCTTCCAGCCAAGATTTCCGACATAGGTGAGTTTATTGCATAACAGTATCCACGCTCTGTCATAACTGGTCTTATTTGTATTGTTGAATTCTTCTTATCAAAGCTAGTCAAAGTTTGTTCGAAGGGTTTATCGATCGCATGCACCACCTCTGCCAGATCCACATTATCGAAACGTTCATCTTCGGCGAAACGCGCTAGATCAGCATAATTGCTAGCCGTCGCATTAACCACGGCGTAGAGAAAATCCATGAAGTAGAAGTAATCATTATCCACAATGGAAATATTCCAATTATCCTGTATATATTCATTCGCTTTGAATGAATCTATATGATCGTAATAGCAAAGTGTAACCGCTGGCAATGGACCATGCCAACCGCGATAATCTCGATCCACTGAGATGACAGTCGGCGAATGAAAGTAGCGTCTCACTTGAACGCCACTTAAACGTAAGGCGGCGAATGTGGACGCAAGCACTATGGCGACCCAGAGAAAACTGCAGCAAAGCTCTATAGTATCGAATATAATCAGGAATTACGGATCGACCATTAATTACTTACCGCTCGAGAGCATGTAGTCTACGATTTGCTATCAAACTTATAGCCAGTATACCGGTTTCTTCACCGAGATCGGTGCCGAAATCATGAATCTTCTCTGCGATGCAGGCACAGGCTTTGCGCGAATACAAATAACAGTTAACCAATCCATGCCAGCACTTTACAAAGAGAAACTTTACTATTTGGTAAACAGATTTACGTGTAAATGTGAAACGGCGCAACATGATATGTAATGAATGTCCGCGGAACTATAAATGCTACGTTGCTTCGTTAGTGTTCACCAACTAAGCGAGAATGAGCTCATGTCCTGTCTATACCAATAATATACGGTCCACTCACATATATTTTTTTCATTGTTTTGCCAAGCCTTCTATTACACCGTAATTGAAATCTCTTTGTGTAATGAATGCCTTTACATTTAGATTACATTAAGATAGTCTGGTGAAGGCATTATTTTTAATGTTATACTTAAATATTATGTACAAGAACATAAAATATATTATATGTATTATTTTTTTATTAGCATTAAATATTATTTATATACTGTTTTTTGGTGTATCTGTGATATTGAGGTCCGATATTGTTGTAGTGCCCAAATCGATTTGTACGAGAAATATGAAGTAGTTGGTCACAGCGCCGACAATCTGTACAAAATGAAGATAATAGAATCAAGATTACATTTTTTACACATATATTTTATTTATTAACATAACATTAGCAAAGAAAAATAAGAGGAATTCGTGCGGGAATCAGTAAACCGGAAGTAAATTTTGAGTTAATGTGATCGCTTGACTTAATTGAGGTTTCAGACCTCCAAGTTATGTCACTTTTGCAGAATGTAATACTACCACGTGATTTCATTTAGATATTTCATATTTTGGCCGATGCATGCAGAGAACAAGTAAAGAAAGTCTACCAAATTTACCAAAAAGTACTTTTATAAGAGACTAGAAGAAGATATTGACCACAATATGATAATGTCACAAACTGTAAAAACCATGCACACCTACAGAACAGCCAACTTTTTCAGGAATACAAGAATTTGAGTGGCACGAAGTATTCAGATCGAGAAGTCGTTAGATAGATAGCGACTCAACACATTTTGCTTAATGTTTTAGGTATGAAGCCTGTCTCTTTTGCAAAAATTACGTGAGTAGAGGCCAAAAGCTCCATAGGGATCGGGAAGGACCTCTCCGAGCCGTTCGATACCAAATGAGGTTTCAGACGATGCGAGTCTCTATCGCCCGCCTTCTTCAATCTACTTTTGGAGAAAATAATTCGAGCTGCAAAACTAAATATAGAAGTACCATCTTCTATAATAGTGTGCAGCAGTTGGCGTACGCCGATGATATTGATATCATTGGCCTCAACAACCGCGCCATTAGTTCTGCTTTCTCCAGATTGAATAAGGAAGTAAAGCAAATGGGTCTGGCAGTGAAAGAGGGCAAGGCGAAATATCTCCTGTCGTCGCATTGCGGCTAGGCTCCCACCTCATTTCGTCCGTCTTGGAATCAGTATTATTCAGTATTACAATATCAGCCTCGAAATCCAACGAAGAATAACTCTCCAACAGGTGCCACTTCGGACTGAGTTGGAAATTGAGAAGTAAAGTCTTATCTCAACGAACAAAGACCAAACTATAAGTAACTTATTATTCCCATCTTGTTATATAGTACAGGGGCATAGACGATGACAACATCTGATGGCGCGCTGTTGTTAACTCAGCTATAACCGCGTAAGTGGTATCTACGCCAGTAAATAATGACTGAAAAGGAGCCTATTTCGAAGGCGATAATAATGATTTGTATTTTTCTAAGTGAAAATTATGTTGTTTTTCCAGTTCTAGTCAAATTTTATCAGATGGTAATTATATATGTATACTTACACCGCATACGACCAATAAATCAAGTTCCACAATTCCACAGAGTAGCGCTGGAGACTGATGAACCATTAGCTTCTGTAAAAAGCGATTAATTGCACGTTCCATTTCTTTCGAGGTTATATGTAGTTGATTTAGTACAAATGACGTACGACATTTCTATAAAGAAAAATAAATTTAGACTAAATAATGCACAAAATAAAGTCTCACCTCCTCTATAATTGCATTATTAGTGACTAAAATCAGCAGTATGCGCGCAAGATGTATGAAAAACCACAGCACTCGATTCTGTACCTCTATTAAAATATCATCCAAAAAATTTTCCGTATCAAAAAACTTAAACACAGCAAAAGATTGGACGGAAAGACTCAGCATTGAGCCGAAAAAATTCAACAACATCGTAATTCCAAATACTTTAGTCAATCGTGTCATTATGGTGTCCAAATCGAAGTATATACTATGTATCGTATCTAAAATTTCATAACCGTTTACTGCTTCCTTGCGTAAGCTTAGAAATTCACGCTGATACCATGAGATCTCAGTGGTATAGGCATAATAGACCTCTTTACTGTTTAGCTCACATGTTTCTGTATTTATAAAACTAAAACGCTTTAGGCGGTGTTTTATAATCTCATTGAAACCCCGATAGAGTTGGTATACAACACGAAGTGCCAACCAAAATTGCGTGATATTGAAAGTGATGAGTATATTAGGTAAACTGAATACGCTTGCAATGAGTATGTATTCAATTAAAAACGGTTCCGAGCGTAGGTAATCCACTAGGAAGCAAAATGAAATAACACTACTTACAACACCCACCATTATCAGCATTTCTTTATGGAGCACACGAAAAATTGCGCTTCCAGTGCTTAGCTTCGGTTGCAAGTTTCTATAGACCTTAAATATTCGGAGCAGCTCATATGGTATGTTACGGTATTCTTCGCTGTTATAATACATACTCAATACGATTGAGGCAACGATTAATGGATTGTTAATGAGTTCGGTTGAGAAAAATATTTTAACGATAGTAACTAATGGTTCATGTATCCGATTTATAAAGTCAAAATTCACCACAGCAATGTAAAGTAGGACAATGGAACACCAAACGTAATGTACGTAACGTAATGCTCGACGGTTACGGTCTGGAGTATCCAATATTGGCGCTGCAGCAAATAATTGACAAACAATGTAGAGTTTGGAGATGAGGCTAAAAAATGGTTCTTCAAAGCAGGATAACAGCCCCTTGTGCTGTTTAATTAGGCGTTTCCCTTCAAACCAACTGTTATTGACATGACGCTAAAGAGAAGAATAATAGAATTTGTTGTATTCTGCAAATAATTAACTGCTATGGCAGTGGTTCAAGAGCTACCTAGCCTAAAATTAGCGGGATTTTCAATAGGAACGCTACAAAAGTAGACCGATAGGGACAGCAAACAACATCATTTTTTCCCGGTCTTTTAACATTTCTCTTCAGCAGGGTTTGCCATTCCATCACTGAAAGATATACGATCCAACAATAAGTCGAAATTAATAAAATTTACTACCGATATTCGGAGTCAGTGGTCTCAACTTTAAGAGCGTTACGTTCAATTTATGGTCGTCGTAATCACCTGTCAGATCAAAAATTAAGCGTCTAGTGGAAAAATTTTAATAGGCACAGTACAAAATGTTCCCGTGCCAGAGTCAAAGAAGTGCACGTAATGTCGAGAATATTACTGCCGCTGGCGCATCAATTGAGGAAGACCCAAATCAGTATCTCTCGCGTCATTCTCAAGCGTTGGGAATCTCTGTGATCTTGACCTATGTACATATATCCTTATAAGATCAAATTAACGCAAGAACTGAAGCCGCTTGACCACCAGAATCATCAGCATGTTCGTGAATTGGGCTGACCAACAACTTGAAAATGATTCGGATTTTCATCAAAAAATCATCTTCAGCGATGAGGCTCATTTTTGGCTAAATGGCTTCGTCAATAAGCTAAATATGCGTTATTGGTCAGGCACATACTCCAGTGGCGTCATTGGGCCGTACTTCTTCCATGATGATCAAGTTACTGTTAATAGAAATCGCTACCGCTCAGAGATATCCGAATATTTTTGGCCTTGTCCACAGGATGGCTCCACAATTCACACAGCGAATGTCACAATCGATTTATTGAAAGTTTGGTGAACGCTTTATCTCACAAAATGGTCCAATCAATTGGCCATCTCGGTCGTACGTTAAGTCTATGGTCTGTGCCAACAAGTCCGCGACAATTGATGAACTTCGTACAAATATCGAACGTGAAATTGCAGCAGTATCGGCCGAGTTCCACACATAATGGCATCGAATGTACTTTCACAGGAATAGAGAATATTATTGACATCCCAAACCATTTTGTTTTGTAGCGCTCTTATTGAAAACCCTTTTAAAAATAAAAAAAAGAAGTAGATTGTGTAGAAGTTTAAAGCCTATTTGACCACGGCGACGGCGAATTTGTGAGCTGCGTAGTCATGGAAGAACACTCTTTTCTTCGCAAAATGATACTATTTTCCTGCAATTTTTAAAACCAATTTGTCCTTCTCCAGCTTTCGATCTAGATCGCATCTTGTAAATCCCAGAAAGCCATGGCCAACATATTTCCGAACTCTTAGGCAGTCTTCGCCTTCTATGAAGCATGTTTGTCGGGTGAAGTCCACTGTTTCTTGGTCGCTCGTAAGCATAGAAGAGAATAGCTACATAAAGCTCTTTTTCCTTCCTAAAAGAAGTATCGAATCGCCTATCGACATAGCTCTTCTTCCATTTTCCTAAAATCCACGCACTCAGAACAAAACCGTGGTTCGGTCGAAATTTGTATCTGTTAGAATGTACACCAAGCCGCGATACTGGCGCCATCGAGCGATGAGGGTAAGTACTGATGGGACCGTCTTCGTATAAACACTGAACCTATCCTTAGTCTTAGGAGTTATTAGTTATAGTTGGATGAAAAAACTTCTTTTCATATTAAGTAATTTAATAAGTAAAATGTAGACTCGAGAAAAAGTTGTTGATCCCGACAAGAATATTAATAACCTAAAATAAACACTTGAAAATTTTTTGACACTCACTCACGTTTTCTTTACAATTTTATTATTTATTGTTGAACCGTGACGCTTGGCAGTTAATAGCCAATTAAATTCCTTTAAGGACGAGTTAAGGCGAAATGATTTACCGTAAATGTAGTACGCAAAGCACTTTCGAGCAAAACACATTAATTTTAATACAGGCTCACACACATACAAATGCACATACATGTTCAGAAAATTGCTAATTAGAAGCGGTAATGTATAATTAAATGTTGGGCAATTAGGCACTCAGTTGTATTTAATTATACTCAAGTATTAATAAATATTTTTTGGATTGGCAGCAATAACAGTTAAAGTTAAAATAATGAATTAAATTATAGAATTAATTGTTTGTATTTCTAAAATGCTCATGCATATTTAAATTGATTTATAAAATATTATTTTAATTGCGGTTGCCGATCATCTTATGTATCTTCGAAGGATCCTTGCTCAAATCAATTTGTATGAGAAATGTAATATATTGGATTACGATGTTTAAAATCTGAAATATATATATAACATTTCAGTTTATATATAATGATATATGCAAATATATATTCGGCTTTATTTAATATAAAGTAATAAAATATGTGTAATACACTTATATCGTGTAATACGTGTGGTATGAGTAATTTTTAATCAATAGAGCGTCTCTTAGGTGGCGACAGTCATCTACGTATCGAGGAGCTTGGTTATTGCCTTTTTCCAAGAACTGCACTATTCTAGATTAAAAAAATAACTTTTTATTTACCTCAAAACTACCAGGATATCTTATGTAAAAAAATAAATATAATATTCTTTATGTGGTGAAAGAGTGCCATGGCTTAAGTTAGCCTCAACAACCGCGCCGTTAGTTCTACTTTCTCCAGATTGGATAAGGAAGCGCAGCAAATGGGTTTGGTAGTGAACGAGGGCAAGACAAAATATCTCCTGTCGAAGATAGTTTCGTCTATCTTGGAACCAAGAATAAAACCAACAACAGTGTCAGCCTGGAAATTTAAGAAGGAATAACTCTTGCCAACAGTAGCTACTTCGGACTGAGTTGGCAATTGAAAAGTAAAGACCTCTCCTCCCATGCTTCTATATGGTGCAAGGGTATGGCCTACGGCAACATCTGATGAGTCGGCGTTACGTGTTTTCGAGAGAAAGGTGCTGCGGATGATTTATAGACCTTTGGGCATTGGAAACGGCGACTACTGCAGTCGATGAAACAAACAGCTGTACGAGATATACGACGACATTGACATAGGTCAGCGAATTGGACGAAAACACTCCAGCTCTGAAAGTATTCGATGCAGTCCCCGCCGGGAGAAGCAGAGGAAGAGGAAATCCTTCACTCCAATGGAAAGACCAGGTGGAGAAGGGCTGGCTTCGCTTGGAATTTCCAATTGGCGCCAAACAGCGAAAAGGAAGGAAGGCGTGCTGTCGGCTCTAACCGCGCAAGCTGTGGCTACGCCAATAAAGAAGAAGAAGAACTTACTTCGGCAAAGCATTTCCTATATCCCTGGTGTACCAGCCGATCAAATGTGTCGGGCTGGACAATTTAAACTACGCCCGAACCGAATCGATAAAAAGAATTTTCCATGATTGGTACAACCTTCGAAGCTGTCCAACAATCTAACGAATGGCACACCAAAACCGAGTTGTAATAAAATACGCGCTTTGTTGTTATTCCATAACGAACTTCATCAGATACTACGAGGTAAATAATTTTTACGACTATAACTACTTACCCCCGTAAATAGCATTAAGTTCAATTCCACTATGCCACACACTTTTTCAACGGGCTTACGTATCATCAGATGTAGAAGAAAACGTTTTACGGCATGCTCCATCTCTTTCGATGTAATATAGAGCCCATTAAGCACAAATGCTGTACGAGATTTCTGTGTGAAAAGAGAAAAAACTTAGAAGTTTCCAAATAATGAATTTTACACGAACTACCTCATTCGTAACCGCATTATTTACCAACAGAATGATGAGCACCCGTATGACATAGAGAAAATGCCATAGCAGTCTGTTCCATTGTGGTGCGTCAAGACTTTTGTATAGTTCAAATAAATTGATTGTAAAACCAAACACCGATTCTAGAAAGTTGAGCAACAGAATTGTGTCAAAAAAATTTACCACTTGCACCAAAAGCTTATCCAAATCTGAGTATAAACGACGTAGGCGCTCCAAAATCTCACAATTATCCCAGTGTGTTCTAGAAAACTCGCGCTTATACCAAGAATATGATCCGGCATTCATAATGATTTCATGCCTTCCCGGTGAGCTATGCAAGTCTTGATGATTTATGCGTTGTCGAAGCGTTTCGTTTATACGTTTATAAAGTAGATATGTGAAACGTAGAGCTAACCAATATTGACCCAATTTAAGTAATACTAAGATGTGCGATAGATGATAAGGACCAAAGAAGCGCAAAAATATATTTAGTTTATAATCCACTTTAACGAAAATATAACCTTGAGGGATTATGATCAGAACTGAAATAACCGCAGTGTAAAGACACAATTCCTTGTAAAGCACTGACAAAATATTATACTCAGGAGGCTGCTGCGGCAGTTCAAGCGCTTTTAACTCCTTGAAGATTTGTAAAAACTTTTGGATTATTTCACGATAACTAGATGCCGAATAAAAGGTGTTGAACACACAAAATGTAGATATGAGATTATCGACGATCATTTCGCTCCAGCGAAATATTGTATTAAGTGTTATATGCGATGGGTAAATGTTTGCAATAAAATTCCAGCTTAAAACGTAAATGTATATGAGTATAACGGATGCGTGGACGTAATGAAGGTGACGTAGTTGATTCAATTTTCGTTTTCTCGTTTTTGGTATCGGTGCCATACAGAATAGCTGGCAGGTCACAGTGAGAGCGCGTATTAAGCGCTCCAAAGTCAACGTAAGCATTTTGAGGTGGCGTTTGAAACTTTCAAGAGATTTTTGTGTGTGCGAATTAATACAAAGCTGTAAAATATATAGAAGATAACAATATGCATAAATGAATGTAAAATAATGTAAATTGCCTCGGTTAAATTTTATTAAACCTACTCATTGGATACGTATTTCGTATCGCGCGAGTCTTGATCTGCTACTGTTCCTTTCTCTTCTAATAACTACTAACCATTTTGTGTTCTAGACCACAGTCAAAGCGTTACGTCTTTCCAGAAGCTCTTGTCAGCGCGCAACACTAAGAGACACCAAGTTCTGTTCTTACCCAAATAAGACCCCCTTTACGTTCATGACCAACAATAATTGTGCACTGTAATCCCTAGCTGGTTTCTTCACACTAAATTGTTTTTAATTTTTTAGCCCCATCGAAATAAATAAAATATGTTTTTTCGAACCTCAATTTGGTAGTTAATATTAGTTAATATAAAAACTTCAAGTCGTGGAAGCCTTTGAGCTCAACACCTTCCCTTTTTTAAAAACTACAAATTGAAAGCGAAGCTTCTGGAAAAATTTGGGGACAACCACAACTTCAATATTTGACGATTTTACTAATCAGATTAAACTACGACTGCATAATTAAAACTTCATCGTCTAATATATGGTTTCTGGGCGTTTGGTTTTTACTTCAAATCCCTTAAAATGTTCGACACATCACCTCACTCACTGGAGTTCATTATCAAAAAAACCTCTAACTTAAGCTTGTACTTCTTTAAAAAAATCGGACTCACCGATTTAATATTTCATCAATTTCTTGATAGAGTACCGAAACTTTGAAAAGCGTGATACTCACGTCACCTCAGATGCGTTACTATGCTATAATCTTACAATTTTGATGAACTGAATATACAGTTAATATGAAAAGGTAATGTTTTTATTGCATAATAATTTGAAGTTTTAATGGACACTGCAGCGGCAACTATAATTTTTATACTACTTAGGGTTAATAGCATCTAAGTGCGTAATACTTGTATATTAAAGTCTATTAAGTATTAAGTAGTAGTATTAAACACTATAACCTAAAAATCTATGTATGATATCTACATACATACATATATTATTGATCGCTATTCGGATGCTTTCAAGTACATTTTCGAAGGGAATATACTTTTGATATACCAAGTTCAAAGCTTGCAATTAACAGTTTTTATATGGCAGCTCTTTCCATTACTTTTCCTTTATATATCCTTGTTATATGCTATCGTTAGATTCCATCACAGTTACGACTTTTTTCTAGCTGTCATTTTTCGGCAGACATAAGGGATTTTTCAATAAGAGCTCTACAAATAAAGCAAAAATGGTTTGGGATATCAAAGCAATTTTTTATTCCTCTGAAAGTACATTCAATGCCATTATGTATGGAACTCGATTTCTTTTGCATGGCCCCCAAGGGCACGCTTGCAGAAGTCCATACGCTGAACCTAATTTTCAACCATAAATGGTCCGATCTGTTGCAATTTCACGTTCGATATACAATTCATATTCATCATTCGTCGTTGGCTTGTTGGCTTAGACCATACACCTGACGTAGCCCCACAAGAAATAGTCTAACGGCGTCAAATCACACGACCGAGGCGGACAATTGACTGGACCATTTCGTGAGATAACACGTTCACCAAACTTTGGTTTTCAATAAATCGATTGTTGGAACCACATACATATTGTCCAAATCCAATTCGGCCAAAAACATTCGGTCTTAATCATCACGTAAGAATGACCAAACCGTAATTTTTTCGTGCTGCAATGGTAACTCATGGTGTACGTGTGGATTTCTGTCTGACCAATAACGCATATTTTGCTTATTGACGAAGCCATTCAGCCAGAAATGAACCTCATCGCTGAAGATGATTTTTCGAGGAAAATCCGGATCGTTTTCAAGTTCTTGCTCAGCCCAATTCACAAATATACGACGATTTTGGTAGTCAATCGGCTTGAGTTTTTGCGTCAATTTGATCTTATAAGGATTTAGGCCAAGATCTTTTCACAAAAGTCGCCACAACGACGCCCAGCGCTTGAAAACGACATGTGAAAGACTGATTTGGGTCTTCCTCAATTGATGCGCTAGCGACAGCAATATTCTCGACACTACGGGAACTTCTTTGGCCACTGACTCCGAACTGAAAAACCCGTTACAAACAGTTTCTTGAAAAAGGAAAAGATTGGCGCATCAATTTAGAATAGATAAGAAATATATGGATATTTTAACTCATTCGCTCGTCTGACATTGAGGTTAAGTACAACCCTTCTATGACCTACATATATAAATATAAAACTGATAAGTTAAATGCCGTAATGAAATTAGCGACATGTATTCATTAATCAAACTTTATTCCACACGATTAATTGAAAACATTTAACGCAGACACTTCGAGCTGCTTCGTTATAGCTCCTGCGACGAGTGCGTTTCGAGTTAGTTAGTTGTGTATTGTTCGCGGAATGTTGCCGACGATAGTACACGGAAATTCAAACAAAAGAAAATTACAGAACCGTTCACAATTCTCACCGTCTACTAAGCACACTAGTGTCGATGGTTTGGAAACGCAATTATATCGCGCAGTTCATTATTTTTTACTGCTCTCTGAAATTTTTGTAAGCCTGCCATATGACGCACATCAACACTTACCCACCGACAACAATTATAAGCATAGTATATGGGTTGGATTGCACATCGTTTGGTGCATTATTATTTATGTCATTCTCATCGTGGTCATATACAGCGAGTCCACGAAGATCAACATCGACTTGCCGACAATACATAAGCCGCTATATTTTGGCGAATATCTAGTATACATATTGCATATATTCCTAATTATAACCAGCAGTTATTGGGGCCGTCACAAATGTCGCCGATTTTTGCATATTATCGCTGAATTCGATTACACCTTAGTTAATTTTGAGAGACAACCGAAGTACGAACGTTTAACGTACTTCTTGAAAGCTCATTTGGCTTTGGTAATTTTCTTTGTCTTTTGCACTGCCAGCGTCAATTACTTTTACAGCAATGGCATTTTCCTTAACTACATACGAAGTCTCGTCGTCTATCTGTTGCCGAACCTAATATTGTCCATCTCACTCATACAATACTACACGCTGTTGTATGCTATCGCCCAACGCTGGAGACGATTAAACGAAATACTACTCGGAGAGCTTTCACAAAATAAAAGTCCACGATTTTTAAATGAAAACCTACAACGCATCCGACTGTTATATTCAGCTTTACAAGAATTTACGAAGGAGGTGAATACAAGTTTTGCATATTCGGTGGTCTTGGTATACATTGGATCCTTCACAAATTTGGCGGTGAATATTTTTTTGATCTACAAATATGTGGACGAGTGGAATACGTCAGCAATGTCATTGATTTTCTACTCGTTGGTTTGGACAATCATGCACAGTGCAAAGATGTTTCTGATACTTTACTACAATCAGAGTATCCAGAATCAGGTAAAAATATAAATGGAGTTTAAGTTTTAAGGCTACAAATAGAAACGCTTTCACTCTGGTTATGTGTGATAAGAAAGATATCATCCATTACAACATTAAGACCAGAAATGGTAAAAGTAAAGGTTACGACAGTTACATTATGTTAATTTTTTGGAGTGGATCGGGATCAACGAATGAATGGCTCCCTTTTCATTCTTCCGATGAAATTCGTTGATATCTTTCAAATGCTGTCAGTGATAAACAGCCCTCCGATTTTCTCTACTTACGCCCACAGGTTTCAATTCGATTACAAAATCCGATTCCTTTTATTGGAACCATAAATTGATACAACTTGCTTCCGCTAATTGTCCTATTGGCAAGGCTTAGCATATACACGAACCTAGATAAAGTAAAATCGAAAAGAGAAGCGAAAGAATTTAGAAATATTGCCTTTATTTATGACTATATCCGCGCAGACATTACCGTTACCCATTAACAGTTTCATCCTATTTGAGAAACTCACGCCCTTCTAACTCCATCAAACAAAGACGTCTTGGATACCTGGTTGGCAGGTTTCACATATGATTTCTTTGTTGGGCTTTTTTCAACAAAAGGTCACAATCTTTACCATAAATATTTCTGTTTGTAATGTTCAAGCAACTTTTCTGACAAGCTACATATGTATGTAGTATATTGAATTTCAACGTCTCTTGGCTTCCATTCATATGTCACCCAATTTTCCTGCTATTGAAGGTATCCGCTGCTTTGAAACGTATTGAAATGGCTGCTTGAGTGACTCCCAAAGATTATGAGAGCTCTTCCTGTGTTTGGCATCAATTTTAATCGAATAGTTCTTTCCGTTCCTGATCTTAAAACATTTTTAACCGCCCAGAACGTTCTACGTCTTTCAAGCTAAAGTCACCACTTTTAAGACTATTTACCGGAAAAGATTGTCTTATTATTAAAAACGAGATTTTAATTATATTTCTTTTTTTTTTTCAGAACAGCAATACAATCCTCATAATGAACGAAATTGGTGGCCAAAACACGGAAATGGAGGATACAGTTTGTTTTTCTTATTTATTTCTTTTCTAAATATACTCATATTTCTAATGTCCTCTTTTTATTTGCAGGTCACCCATTTTGTATTGCAATTAATTATAAACACCCGAACAAATGTTGTCTGCGGAGTTGCCGAATTAAATCTCAAATTTATTACAACAGTAAGAACCTCACTTAAAATACATACATATGTAATAGAGAATCATTTTTTTAATGTAGCTTCTAACAGCTATGTCCACCGTTTTCATATTTTTACTGCAATATGACATAACTTACGAGGCGCTTAAGTTAACGCATAGCTCGGGGAATCCCTTGGCCAACGTTTGAACGAATATAATGGGGAACAACTGTTCGTTCACGAAAGACAAGCGAACGTAACGAACGAAAATATATTCGCGACAATTTTATATTGAATAATTTGACGGAATCATATTCGTGATAATAGCAAATTGGTGATCTGGCAACACTTAATCAGCTGTTTAATAAACATTGCAATTTAACAAAAGTATTTCACGTGGAAATTGTTCGAATATTTATCTTATAATTAATTAATACTGTATAAATAATTCAAATAAATATAATTAAAAAAGAAATTAGTTAAGAATGTGTGAAGTCGAAACTATTACAAAAATCGCCAAAACTCTTGGTGTTCCAGCTGGCGAAGTGAAGCTCAATTCTGAAAAGGTATACAACTTCTGACGTCTATTTAGCAATGAAAAGAAATTCTATACAAAAATAAAAATTTTTAGATCATTACTCGTACGAACAACAATACGGTATCTGGTTTTGCCACTATTCTTAACACACTCGCACAAGAATCAAAATCAGAAATTGCACGCAACAGTACAGCGACACGGGAAATTGCCGCGGACGTCTACCAATGGATTGAATTTGCTGTATTGTATGTGGCACCTGGTTCCAAAGACAAACATGTATCCCATCAACTACTACGTGATTTTAATAATCTATTCGCCACTAAATCCTACTTAGTAGGATATTCCATTACATTAGCGGACTTAGCTATATTTTATGCCATCTACAATTTGGTGGTAAGTTTTTATTTTTTACCGAGTTTTTCAAATCTTAAGTTTTAAAAATATTCCCTGCTAGTTTTCATATAAATATAGTATACAATTTGTTTTAATATTTAATTTTGCAGAAATCTCTATCACCGGTCGAAAAAGAAAATTATTTAAATCTTTCCCGTTGGTTTGACCATCTGCAGCAGAGACCGGAAATTCGTCAAGGCGGTAATGTGCTCAACTTCACCACAATTTACTTGCATGGTTGGGCGAAAGGCACACATGTATAAATCTCCCTCATGGCATGTTAACCAACTATTTATTTTCCCACGTGAATAACAATAACAATATATATGAAAAATACTAAGTAGGAAAAAGTGTACGTATTTATTTGAAATCACTTAATGTATTACATACTAAAATATGCTCAATCATCATTTCTGTTCATTATTTTTTCTTAAGTAAAAAGCAATTTGGAATAAAATTCAGTATTTTGCCAGCTACTTAATAATTTCGTGAAGTAAATGCTATTATCAGTTCATACGTTCTTCAAAAATTTCAAGTTCTTAAAAATTTCCAAATTTATTACAAATCATTTACTCTCAAATTCGTATAATAGGTTTGCAAAATATTTGTAGTTCAAAAATTGAAGAAAATAAATTTTAAACAGCATTAGAATCTTTTCACTCTTGATGCCGAAAAGGCCTTCGATTTTTTTTTGTTTTTTAGAATTTCACCTACATTCATCTTTACACATCAACGAACAAATACGTCTCTTTAATTGGCATGTACTTCGCGTGGTGAACTCATAGAATTATTCAATTCCCCCGGTTCGGTACATTTCCAGAGTCCATATGTTTTACCCACAGTTGTCTGCCAGAGTCGCAATGTGCCATCTTCAGAGCCACTGGCATACAGCTCACCATCCGGGCTAAACTTCACAGAATGAACTGGACCAAAATGACCTTTAAAGGATTCTGTGAAGGCAGAAAAGGCGCATAAAATATATTTATTTATTAATTTTGTGCAAATTTTTGCATTAAGTACTCACCAATTTCATTACCGGTTATATAATCAAATTTGTACATCTTAAAATCTTCACCACCACATACAAACACATGTTTGTCGGGATGTAAACTAGCCGACGACACATTAGTCGGCACTTTCACCTCTTTCAGCTTTTTCAACGTGTCCACTTCCCAGAAGCTGATGGTCGAACCATGTGTTATGGTTAGAATGTGATTATCAGCCGATATTTCTAAGCTATTTGGGTTGTGGGGAAACTGCAGTCGTTGTATCTCATTGCCAGTTAGACGATCCCACAAGCGTACGGTTTTATCTTCAGCTGCAGACAGTATACATTTATCGTCACGACAAAAGAGTGCCCGTTTCAAAGCACCTGTATGACCAGCGTATAGTTCTGGTTCGGCATTCGGTTGCTCCAAATTGAATACACGCACTAATTTCTCATTGCTACCGGTGACAATATTCTCTGAATTTGTATCGAATGCAACTGATTTCACAATATGCTTATGTTGGAAACTGTGAATTTCACCGCCCGTAACGGCGTTCCAAACTTTTCCAGTAAAATCAGCAGCACCAGAAGCGGCCAAAGTGGCATTCTTGTTCAACGCCACACCCCAGACGGCACCTTTGTGACCTTCGAATGTGCCCACCCAATCACCGGTGTCTCCTTGCCGCAACATAGGGCTGCCATCTGCAGGAATTGAAATTATAGAAGAAAAAATTTACATTTCAATAAAAGTGTTCTATTAACTTCTGAAAATTAATTATTGCTATTAAAATTTGCAACAAAGTTCTGCTGCGAATGTAATTTTTAGAATAAAAAAATAAACTAGAATTTTAAATACTACAAAATTCTCTATACCAAATACAAAGAATATCCGACAAATCACCTTGAACATTGCACTCTTTATAATCTACAAAGGAAAAAGCAGCAAGGCCAACCATATCATTGAAATCCTGTCCAGCAAAACACGTCACAAAAATTGTTAATATAAATACAACAAAAAGTATAAATACGCATGTAAGTTTGTGCACGCATATCTAAATACATATGTAAGTAAATGCAATTTATAAATACATATGCTGCATTGCAACAGTGGTAATGTACAAATAAAATGCAGCAAGCCGCAAATGTAAACTACAGCAAAATGTACAACAAACAAGCGACGACAAGCAAAAACAAAAAAAGCGGAAGCAACCTTGACTCAATGACTACATCAATGCCAACGACCTGAGTGCGACTCACTGGCTAGTGAGTCGATTACACGACTGGTATGCCAAACATGCATTTGTACATTCATATATGTATGTATGTATGTACTTATGCATGTGGAGCGTAGGCAGAGCAGTACCACTGTATCGCTTCTATGTAAAATTGCATACGCAACTGCCTTTCCCGACTGAAGTTCCTAATGTAATCACTTACTATGTCGACGAAGGAAAAATGCACTTTATGAAAGTATAAATACAATATACATATATGTATGACACTACAATTTTTAGAAAAAACAAATAAATTAAATTAATTGAAGGTATGACGATTGTGGGCTACATTAGTGAAAGGTAAACTTAAAAAAAAGCGAAACTGTTGTTGTTCATACAGGAAGGAACTATGTTTTTTTTAATGCTGATGCTGTCATAGGATATTTAGTACGTTACGTTGAACAGAATCTGCACAGACATATGTACATATTTACTTTATATTATAATCTTTTAAGTGATATTAAATCCACTTATCAATTACAATACATCGATTCTTTGTTTTACGTATATGTGTATCGAAAGTTTGAAATTGACTCCCGGAGATAATAGCATATTTGTAAGATTTTTTCAACTTAGGGTAATCTGCACCGAAAACCGTTTTACGTTTTCTCGGAACGCTTCTTCATAGTAGGCAGAAAATTTTTTTCATAATAAATGCAGTGTTCGATCTTCGTACATATATTTGTCAGATAATGACCGAAAAAATATAATGATTTTTTAAGTATACAGTTTTCAAAAACAAAATGAACAACAAAAGTCCTTTGAACATTGCCTGTATTCATTTATAGTAGTACTTTAAATTTTTTGTTTTTAGATTTGATAATTTAAGCATGAAATCTTACTCACAGCTCAACAACTTATTTCGGAGGTTCTCCTGTATTCAGTATCAAGAGAACCCAAAATTTCTCGAAGTGCATCGCCGATTATTAAAGTATATTAAAATCTCTCTATGTAATTTGTAAAACGGTTTTGTTACAATAAGTTCTGTTAAATGTTAAGCAAAATAATATACGGTAATTAATAATCGCAAATGTTTAATAAATATGTGCAAGAAATAAATAAAGGCCCTGTTTACACGCCCCATGGTTCATTGCTATACTTTCGTATTTTCATGTTTTATATAAAAGCAATTGCCTTTGAAAAACTTTTTGCAGCTGCGCATTCGTCATTTGTTGTTATTTTAATAGCGTGCCGTTGCCAGTCGCACTGACAATTTCGCGCACTTTGTTAATCGTGTAGACATTCTAAATCAAGGTGAACAGGCGTTTTTATAATAAATTATCTTTATTTATTGATGTGACTAGCTGCTTGATTGTCGGCTATTTAATTGCAATATTATATGCATTTAGCTGCTGCATAGAGAGCATAACTGTTACGCATAACAAAGGAACAAGTTTTATAGATTACACGCACAAATCATAATAAATACAATAGGAAATGCAAACTGAAAACTAATTTGGAATTGACTTCAGATTAGAAGCAGAAATGCGTTTATCTTCTTTGTTCTACATATAGGTGTAGTAAACATACATATATGTACATACATATGTATGTCGATTGAATTATAAGTTCTGATTTATGTATTACTAATAATACTAAATATTTGTCCTCCTCTGATAGCGTTTCCCTATTCACCAACCAACTTCCTAAATAAATATGTTTTCTTTATTTTTTTAATAACAACGCATAGTGTCTTTATCAATTTAAACAAATAAATTGAAAATAAAGCGTAGACAAAGTAGTATGCTCCAACAATAATTGATTACATGTAAAAAAAAAGAAAAAATTGCACAAAACAAACAAGTGAATAGCAACAAAAAAGGCAAAGCAAAAAAGCATGCGACAACTTCAAGGTGCTTCCCGTATGAGCCAAACACACAGCCAGCGGCGAAATACACCAACTAACAACGGCAAATGAAACAAGTTGCAGCGTAATGCTGTGCAGCAAAGCTTATACAGCGAGCAATGGAAACAATTTCGTAAAATATGTACTTTGCAAACTAGGGAAGTCAGAGGATCATGGGAGGCCACGAACAGCGAGATATTTTTCAACTTATTTTGTTTGTTTTACAACGCGTAGAATTCAACTTTAAACAACTGCTCACCAATCAACTACCGGCTGGGTGAACACAAGCAATTAGCACAGATAGGATAGAACAAAAGTGTAAAACTGGTTTCGTTTGGAGCAGTACACATTTCGCCTCAACTAATTTTGCATACTATATTCGTGATCCGTGGTGATCACTTAAAACGTCATCAGAGAATGTAGGTCAAGGCTTGCCTTGGGCAATGAAATCAACGAAAAAGTGTACTTGCACAAGTACTATACGCATGAAGGTATTGTATATATCTACATAAGTTACGAACTATGTAGCATTTACAGAAAATGTATATAATTTTCTGCTAGTATGATTTCTTACTTAAATAATACACGGACGATTTATCGATTATTTTTAAATTTGGTAAACTACATCAATCTTAAAAGATCCCACACAACCGACGTAAAAAAAAATTACAATTAAATATTTGTATCACTGTAGAAGGTATCGAAGAAATATATTGCAGCTTCAATTAATAAATCCCTACAAAATTTAGGTTGTGTTAAATTAAAATTACCTTTGCACGCTGAAATGAGAAAGTAACCGCTCTCGCAAACGTCACTAAAATCCAAATGTACTACGGGACGGGTATGACCACTGCAGGTCAATGGGATTTGACGCAAATTAGAGGTCATCCTTTCAACTTTGTGGTTGTCGTGTTCAACGCCTTATATTGTTAATATCTAATTTGTAATATAATTGTAGATGTATTGAAATAATTTGTATCCTTCAACTTGACGCTGGCGGCGCTGCCAAAAATGTGCAAACTTAGCTAACCGTTGAAGTTTTCTACGCCGCCGTTGCTATTTCTTTCGGCTTGCTGCCTTAATTTTAGTTTCTTCGTTTTCGATTTTTTATAAAATATATTTATTTTTTATTAATTAGCTTTTTCCTGTTCAGTTTATCTATCCTTTTGAGCAATTCTTGGAGAATTTTGGTTTTTATAAGTATGTATTTTGGTTTCTTAATTTTTGTGAACTTCAATTTTTAGCACGAACACAACTTGGATGAATGAGATTATTTAATTATTTGCATAGAATTAAAATTCGCGTCGATTTGGCTTTTTTCTCCTTTACTAGTTACTAGAAAAATTTAGTTTCCTTTTGCTCGGAATTATTAGATTTTTATATTTAGCGAGATGCAATGAAAAACAAAGACTGAATGAATGAACGAAAAATATCTGACAACTGTTTTATGTTGTTTTCTTTTGGTAGTCTACAATAGAGCTGCCACTTTTTACGAACGTAAGTAAAGTTATTGGAAAAAATGGCTTAATAGAACTGACATAGCCGGTATTTAAAATTTATTTACCTATCTCTTTACTGAAAAAAAAGAATTTTTACGAGAAATTGTAAAAAATGTTACTGTCTACCAAAAAAAAAATTATCTGCGTTTTAAAAAATTGCACGTGTATATGGCAGCATGTCTTACAACGGGCTTACACAAGAGATTGTTATAGCTAGGATTTTTTTTCTTAATAATAAAAGCGCAACATATGTTTTTATAAAAATGCTGAACTATTTATTTTCTGATATTTTTTTATTTATTGGCTACTAAATATAAGAACATCATCAAACGCTGTACATGTTTTACATAATTTTAGTAATTGCATATTATTACATAACAAAATCACCCAATATTTCCAACAAAGCATTAGTTTACTCCTCCCATCAGGTTTACTACACGATTTTTGTAACGTTTAGAAATATCATTCTCAATATGTAATTGGAGCTTCTTCGTTTGTGATATTAGCTCCGCTAAAACTGGGTTCAAATCTACGCGTTGCTGTTTTAATTCCAAAGAACGTTTTTTAAGAACTTCTTTCGTGTCACGTATTTTATCAACGGCCTTTGTCATTTGTCGTAACTTATTTGCCAACAAATCAGCATATTTAGGCGAATGTTTTAATTGGAAAAGGTGGCGAGTTTGCTCGTTACATACTTCACCCAAAATTTGTTCAATATTCTTTAACATTTTTCGTATACTCTCTGCATCGTATGTGGATATGCCATCCATCAGCGAAAACATAATATTGCTAGAAGCGTCCAATTGGTTAAGTTCATATAGTCGCATACGTAAAAATGCATCAAGTTCGTAAATTTCATCGAGAAACCTATCCCGGTAAGTGGGTGAATCAAGAATTGAGTAAGCTTGTTCTCCTGTATTAAAAAACGAAATATATTAATACATATTAATTAAAAGTGAAATAAAATTTAAGTTACCTTTAGCGATGCCACCATCCATGCCAGTGCCCTCAATAACTATACCGTATTCCTCAATAGGAATGTCAAAATTGATCTCTACAGCCTCACTCGGACCACTTTCAATGCCCCAATCAATGTCACCACCATTGCCATCCGAATCTATAGCGCTGTTGTTACTATCTAAATTGAGTTCTCCGAAATCAATAATTTCTGCCGATATTGTTGATGAGGTGCCTCCATTATCATCGCCACCAAAATCGATTTCATTATCATCTGAACTACCAGTCAAAGTGTCATCATTTAAATGTAATTTAATTGGGGGTTCTTCAATAGTTAAAGGTTCTTCTTTGTGCACATATTGATAAACGGTTGTGTTGCCAAATTCAATGAGGTGGCGTAGTATGGGTAAAATTTGTTTGTTACTTCCTTCAGAGAATAAGTTAATTGCTTCTTCTAATTTGCCAATATCACCTATGGAATTGGCATACATGGCTGGTAACTTAGACAAAACTTGTAGGAATTCTTCTCTCAAATTTTCGCCTTTTACACCCAACTGTTGCAAAAGTGAAGCATGTTCGGCCAGTAATTGTGCTTCTGGTTTGCCAAGATCTTGAACCCTTTTTAAACATTCATCGTTTTGTTGCTCTAATTTTGTCATTTGCTTTCGAATACCAGGCACTTCATAATTCACATTGCGCACATATATTTGGGCGGACTCTGCAAGATAGACGTTATCTTTTTCGTACAGACGTAGTATTTCCTGCCAGTCCTTCATTCTCTGACTTCCATATGTTCCAAATACGCTTTTTGTTTCCTTTTCCGTTTGCTTCAGAATCTCAACAATTTCTTTACAGTGGTAGTAGTTTATATCTGTAATCAAAAAGAGAGAAAATAAATTATCTTAATAGTTTCCATCATAGCAATTTGTTAATTATTTCACTTACTGGTCCCTGACAATAATTTAATCAGTTGATCATTGGCTGGCATATCTTGAAGAGCATTTGAAATCTTTGTGCGTATCTCTTTGATATTCTTTTGAATAGTTTTGGGCACAATCCTTCTGCTTACCAACCAATCCTGCAGCTTCAGAGTGTGGATGTCTATCGGAATATCTGCTTCCTACATCATTTGTAATGAGTAAAATATCAATGCAAACAAAATAACTAACAATTTAACTTACATTCATTTTAATTAGTTTAATGTATCAAACAAAAATAATTTATTGTACTTGTCCACGCAAACAAAATATTTTCTGCTCTGCTTCTTTCATTCATTCAGTCAAAATAATTGGTTTATTATCGAAAATCTGGTTATCGATATTTATAAATCAATAAACTTCAAAGTTAATTTTTATGCAAAAATTATATATTTTTGATTTCTCGCCACATGTATGTAAGTTTTTGAAACAATAATAATATTAACAATATTTAACACATAAATAAAATTTATTAAGGCCTTGTGCATTTCTATGAAAAAATAAAGATATACTGGTACACTTTACTCAATCAATTAAACAAGATTTACCATATATATTTTCGGAAGTCGGGGTGCCACCAAGGAAAAGCTTTAACGCTTGCAACTTTGGGATATTTTACAGTAGTAATAATTTTACTAGAAGAGTCTCCAAAATCTAATTCTAAGTTTATGGCGCGCATGTCTTTAGCAAGCATTTGTCGCGTACCTAACAACAATACACGCGATCTTCCACTATCGTAAAACAGATGAGTGGGGAAAGGTATAAAACGTTCACAGCGTATTACCAGCAGACACACACCTTCATTTATGTGGTTTTTAGCAGGAATATATTTTGATTTCATACACAATTTATTGTTTTCCGCCAACGTCTCCCAGTCGTCGGTTTCGCAACCATTTGACAGGAATTCATTGAAATCACGTCCTTCTTTGACATCCGTTTTGTTTTGATGTTTGTTGCAAAATTTATAGCATGCTATCCATACACACTCCTCTTGTTCATGCCATGAAGATACATAAGAATATCCAATTAATTTATCTAGAGAATACCCTTTCGCCATACGTTCTGACAATGGTGAATAGGTTTGGAATAGTGATTCCACTACACGCGCACGCATTGTGGCCAACTCGCAGTTAAGTACGTTATGCGACTGCAAGTGTTCAGGCAGTGTAAGTATCCAATTAGTTTCAGCACATGATTTCTGGCAATAACGTCTGTAAATATTTTTCCAAAATCTTTGTGTATTAACAAGTGCTGCCGTTTGACGGCATATTAAAGCAAAAGGGTTTGAACGTATTCAGGTGGAATATGATCGGCAATATGGTACCATATATCGCCGTGTACTATATTGTAACTGATTTGTGGTTTATCATTGTCGTTTCGTTCCATTAAACTTTCAGGTCTCCACTCCAACCGTCCTGCTCCTCTACATTTACCGGCACGATCTCTTAATTTTAATTCAAGGTATATGTCATTCGGACGTAAATGTGTTTCTGTAAGTATAAAATATTGTGATTAAAAGACAATCGTTTGGTAGACACAGGTATGAATACATACTACATTTCCCTTTTGTTTTGATAAACTTTTCTTGAATCACAATTGTTTCTTCTTCGTTATCAGCAATGTCGTCAGCAATCATTTTTCATTTGCAAGTTAAATTTTTGTATAGATTCGTCCGATTTGTTTTTATTTATTGTTATGCATTGCTAAAATTACTTAAATTTCTGGCGTCAAATCAGCTGTAATAACGGTTGTTGATAAACTAAGGGATGCCATTATTTTATGTTTCCTAATAAGCAATTCTTGCATACTTCTGAAATTACATCTTTTTCCAATAATTTGTGTTTTTGTTAAAAGAGATTTGCAAAAAAAAGCCAATACTTGTATTTGCAGTAAGATTCTTAAATAATTTAGCATAAGCATTAATTTGTCATCATCGACTTTTAACTTCACCTTGAAACTCGTATTGTGAATTAGTAAGTACGTTGTGAAGAAGCACCTGTATGACGAATTGATAAATTGATTCAGTAAAAAGTTACGTCAAAAATAAGTTTTCATTTATTCATTAATTAATCTTATTAAAATCTAAATAAAAGTGTATGTAACGTGGAAAAATCTGTTAATTTGAAAGGATTGTGGTAGAAATCAAAACATTCTGTGAAAAAAACTATGGCGGAATCAATTGTACAAGACTGGCTGGCAGATTACCGCCGTATACAAGGCCAGCCAGCTGAAGTGACAACCTTCGCTGTGGAGCATGAAACCGACCCTGAAATCGCTGAAGCCATTTATACCATATTCAGTGAACGACAACGGCACGAAACTTTGGTTCATGAAATTTGTCAGCAGTTTCTGTCATTTTATCGTGCTTCGGAAGATTCGCTCCGAAAATTTCCTTTACAGTTCATTCCAGTATTGATCTATACTTATCTGCATGCCGTCGCTGCTGGTGACAAAAAAGGTGCCCGTAGTGTAGAGACATTACTAATATGCATTTACAATGCGGAGATATCCACTGAAGACGGCGGTCAGCATGTAGTCACTTTCCGCATGCCGATATTAGCACAAGCGTCAGTATACCATGAGGAAAAAAATTTACCAATGACAGATTTGCGGCGTTGGGAAGAAAACTGTAACCGAGAAATTAAGTGGGGTCCACATACTCAGATTGAAGCGATTACCGCTCAGAATAGGTTACGTATTATGACTGCATTAATGTTTTGTTATAATCAGCAAGTTAGCCTTACGCAAAAATCCGCTTTGATACATCTTTGTCGTGTGGCATCGCAGCTAGTTAATCAAGGCTTTTCAAAACAACATGCACATCGAATCTCTTATGGGTAAGTATATGAAACAATCCTTATTTCACATGTTTTTATAAAGCTAATATGAATTTCCTAAGTTCTGATTCGAGTGGCGCACTTGTCCCAAAGTCAATAACACCGCGCATTCCTCTTTCCTCATCATTCCTGGTAGAGTTGGTACACGCTATATACTTTGCAATGTTTAATGGTTTTGGAACAGTGGCGATACAAACATTGGACGATATCCATCATCGTGCATGTTTTGAGATGTACACGGAGCTTATACTAGTGACGAGTGCTGTGAGAAATTCATTACACGCAAACCCCTCCGGCCAGCCAAGTGATGGGCCGATGGGACTTAGCGTAGCGCTTACACCTGCCACGAATACTGTGACCACAGCCATTTCCAAATCGATGATTACGAATGCGTCATTCCGTACTAAAAAGTTACCTGATGATATCCCCATACAAGTTCAGGATCTCACAATGCCACAAGCTCCTCCGATGTTGGCTAGTGTTACTGAAGAAGTCGATCCTAAAGACCAGCAACAAACACAAAATACGTCATCGCGAAATTCTATCATTCGTCCTAGCATGGAAGGCATAAAAGCTCAGGCACATAAAGCGTTAATTGCTGGTTTCAAAAAGTCTAAAGACAAAGAAAAGGATAAAGACAAAGAGAAAGAGAAAGAAAAGGATGGAAAAATAATTGGAGCTGGAGTGGCGGGCGAGCCCCCAAAGCCACCGCTTCGGAAATTTGAAAAACACACGCAGCGGAACTCTTTGCTACAATTACAAGCTGAGGGCAATAATATGACGTTAACCGATTTCGAGAAAAGTCCGTCTTCAATGGGCGTGAAAGGAAAACCATACGACTCAATTGATACTACGGAAATGTTACCCATGCAAACACTGCTTGCTAATGAGAATGGCAGTGGTAGCTTTAGTATTGACAGTGAAATAAATGGGGGCGGTGGAAGCAGTAATATGTTAAACAACAGTAGCGTAGCTAGTAATACAAATTCAATCACGAGCAGTGATTTGATAACAAAAAGTTTTGATTCAAGCATTGAAATGCCACAGCTTGTGGGCCCTGCCGGTGTTGGAAGTAGCCCTAAAGTGGGTGATGTGGGTATAGATTAGTGCTATAATGCTTCCAGGAATTGAAGTTGTGTTTGAAAGCTATCAAACGATTGTTGCGTGTGTGCCAAATGTTGGGGAAGGCTTCCAACATTTATTTTTATTGAGCGACAATTATGCTTAAAACTGTTAAATATTACAATACCTATTTCAATACTAATTTCAATTTTAACGTAAGAATAATTAATGCATATATATATAAATAATTGTTGCTAGGTATAAATAGAATGAATGAATGGTGATTCGGTGTTAATAGGGTTTAGGCAAAAGAAACACAAATTCAATAGAATTTAGTAAATTACCGAAAAAATCTAATATGAATTATTACTACACATTCATAGTTATATTATTTTGTGCACGAACATTTAAAAGACACATGGAACGGAAGAGCAAAAATTATGGTATTATTGTGTACTTCAGTAAATGTGTACTTAAAATTAGTTGGGGGGAAATTGCTTGCAAATTTCACATTTGTTTTTTTTTTCTCTAAAAAACTGCTTTTAGTCTTAACTGCATACATAAGGTTTGAAAATTTCTTACATTTAACAAAAACTATCAATAACGAAATTAAAATGCATGAATGTAATACATACATACATATGTGTTAATTTTGCATTGTCCAGCATTGTTATAGTGTAGAAACAGTATGACAAACAATCGAATTTTAATTTATTTAATATATTCGTAGTAAAATTAGTATTTTTGAAATTTATTACAACACCGATTTGTATAGTACATACCTACATATACAGCATCTAATATCACTCATGTATTTATACTGATATACAAAAAAAAAAATAATGGTTAGAAAATGGCTATAAGCACAGGGACTATACATCACCAATTGTAAATTGATTTTCTAAACGAATAAAATGTAAAATTATGTTAATAAAATATTTTATTTTATCTTGATACTGTCTTTAGTTAGTTTAATACAAACATTAGCTCAATTTACTTCAAATGTAAATAACATATACCACTATTTTCTTTGCAAGTTTCAGTTAATATAATAGCAATGAACAACTAGTCAGTAAGCCACTTGCAAAAAATTGTAATCTTATTAGAATTATTCCTTTTAATTCACAAAACAAGCAATTATATATACTATATTTAAATGTATTTATTCCATGTTATCAAAAAGATGTTATCTAATATTAAAAGAAAAGAATACAACTAATAAATGACTCCCAATGTAGTATTTACAATTATCTCTTACGAAACTTGGATTGTAAAAAAATGCGAGGCACATCTATACCTTCTTTAATATTTAACGTTCGTCTGTGCACATAAGAATTTTCAACAACTTCAAACCTTTCAGAGTCTGTAAATAATGATGCCAATTCACCCTCTGCAAAAAAGTAACTTCTTGTTCCATCTTGTCGCATGTAAAAATTCTCTGCTATTTTGTTGCCTGGTTTGAAACGCAATTGTGCCATATCGTAACGTCCATAATCTCTAAAAAGCACAACACCACCAGGTTTTAGTAAGCGGTAAATATTTTCTATAACAATACCAAATTTATTCGGATGTATTGCAGATAATACAAATATCATTGTAACAATATCCAAAGAGTTCTCCGGGATATGTGCGTATATTTGTTCAGTGGTAATGTCACATTGAAAAGCGTGTATACGCTGTTCATCGTACAGTGGATTTGAACGCACAAAATCAATAGCACGAGGCGAAAAGTCACAAGCATAATAAAACCAGGAACTCTTTCCTTCTTGTTTTTTCTCTAGTTGTTCCTCTATTAATGGAAATATTAAATTCCCTACTCCACAACCGACTTCAAACAAACGCCGCTGCTTATTACTGCATCCAATTTTTGCATTGTTGGTTTCGTCTTCAAAATCCAACAATTCCTCGAATTCACGTGTTGTCCAACGGCGGTCTTTAAAAAAGTGCGTCTCATTTCTTTTGTAAAATATATCCCAATGGCGTTGAGCTTGTTCTTCAAGTTTCTTTGCTTTAAATTCCGGCACCAGACGATTGTCCTGTGCCTTCAAACGACTTTTTTCTTCATCGGTGAGGCATTTATCAGCCGTGGTAAAAATGTCCTTGACAAGGCTGTCTGCTTCCCGATCTTCACATTCCATATTTATCCACTTATCAATTATTTACTTATTTACATTTCAGCTGTTCTCATTTAATTGACAACAAAAGTTTATTGTGAATGCTGCTTCAACGGTGAATTATGTCGGAGCATCTCGACCGGCAATATACATTTCTAGCAATCTGCCAAATATATTGCTATGAGGTTGGCAATGTTCTTGTGTGGACATTTGATAAAAGAACTTTTTAGGGGTATTCTTTGCTCTTGTAAGATTGCATAAGTTGCAAAAATTTACACTGTCTTACAAGACGAATTTGTATATTGTGAATCTAGTGCATTATATGGAGCACTGTTTTAACAATTTATTGTAAAATTGACATATGTGCATGTCATTGGCAATTGCACCATCTTTGCTACATTTTCTACAATAAAAACTGTTAAACAACCTTTATAATTAAATAAAATTATTAAATTTTAATTTTTACTGTTCTCAATTTATTGTAAACGAAGTAATTGTCTTTATGTAAAATGCTAGACTAACAACAGGTGCAATTTTATGTTTCCGTGACATTCACGCAAGTATACATGTTGGTGCTTAAGTTGCAAATATTTTCGCGTAGTGTAGTGTTATGTGACTTTGGAATTTCAATTGCTTTCACCGTGCGACCATTTCAAGATCAAGAGAGATACGATTGTTTTATGTTTTCTGGACAGCACATTGGTAGCAATAATTATGAATTGCCGCTGACTTATAGTTTTAAAGATATTTGCATTTAAAGTTGAAAAATTTACATCTTTTACATTGATAATTTGTATATTGTGAATAACTTTTTCACTTATATGGATGCTATTCTAAATTTTAACCATTTTTTTTTTTTTTAATAATTGTTAAACATTAGCAATGTGCAGTTCCATTGGCAATATTGCCAGCCATCTTAAATTGTGCTATATTAAATTGCCTACAATAGTAATGTCATTTTTATGGCATTGATTAAACAGACCCTATCTAAAGTGAAAAAAATAATCGGGTACCGAATTTTCATATTGTTTGTGTTTCAATGAATTTATTTGTATAAGGAAGTAATTAGTCAAGTTTAATGTAAACAAATTGCTATGGAGTCAGAGCAACCATCAAGTACAATTTTATGTTATCCTACGGATTCAAAGGGGTATTCCAATGTTGAGGTGCTTAATGTTAATAATGTTGACTCCGGCGGAGGTGTAGTGTTAAATGATGAAAAACTTTTGGAATTAATACAATTGTATCCATTTTTATACAACCCACGAGTGCGACCATTTCAAGATCCGGACTATGACGATTGGGCATGGAATCGCATTACGAATGCATTTAATGTGAACTATACGGGATTCCTGCCAGCAGTCTATTTTACCAAGGATGACTTAAAACGACGCTGGAACAAATTACAACCTATTATAAAGAAAATGGCGAAAATGTTGGATCTAACAGCTATTCCGGAGCCATTACGTCAAATTATAGTGAAAATAAGCATACAACTTGAAGATCAAGTGACAGATGTGCGTGTGAATAACTTGTCAAGTGCTCAGCAAGTAATATATGATAATATGAAAATGGTATCGCAGTTACCATTAAACAGACGTCTGCAGTTGGAAGCTGAAATGATGGACCTGATATTAAACGCCGAACTGGAATCAAAAGCTACGGTTAAATTAACATACACACATTTAAAAACTATTGAAGATGAATATGAGGAACTACTCAATTTGATGAATCTTAAAGAAATAATCGTTTTAAAATCCACAGATACAATTTTCTTAAACGAAAAAACTGATAACTCACAGGAGCAAATTGTAACTAGTACAACGTCGAATGGAACTTCCGAAATTTGTTTAAGTAGCGATAGCAGTTCAGATACGAAATATGAATCATTGAACATCATAGATTTCGAAGCTGAAATGGGAAGTGGCTCCCAAATATATAAACCTTCTTGTCAAGTTAAGAAAGAAATGATTAAGGCTAATACTGCTACAAAGTTACAATGGGTTCCGTTAAGGGATGCTTCTAAACATGTTAGACGATGCATTATAAGATTAAAACGAACAAATATGGAAGACTACATACCACTGTCACGCATAAAGCGACAACGCAAAAGCACTTAGTCTCATATAGTTGGAAAAGGACACAAGTATAAGTCGTTACATAAAAGTAATAAGTTAATTTAAGGAGCACGTAAATTATTAATAATAACAGTAATTACAATTATATACTTACATCTGATAAATAAATTTAATTTTTTGTATCGTCTTTTGAATTTTTCTTTATTTTCATTCGATTTTTTTGAAATTTCGTTTGCTTAATATTAAATTAGTGAAGTATCTTTTTAGTGAAACTTATACATATATAGAGGAAAATTAAAAAGGAAGGAAATGCACACACAAGTACACTTTTTAATATCAAAATTTCATATCAAAATTACAAAAGAGTGTGGCGGCAGCGATTTTTTATTGAAAGTATAAAATACGTAAGCAGGAAATTAAAATGCGTACCGTTCAATATACATACATACATCTTTGGGGAACACATACAGCCCAGAGAAATATATATATATTTATAGTTAATAAAGTTACACATTCTTTGTATACAAAAATAAGACTTGTGTAATAACTGAAATTTAAATGTGAAATGCGAAAAATAGCAAGTCAGAGTTGAATATATGTTTCTTTGTATGCATGTACTTAAAATTTAAAACAATTAAAGCAATGGCCATTCTAAAGGCAATGCTAAATTAAGAACTCTGAAAGAAACGCATCATATCTTTATTCTAGCTTTTGTTGTAAAGAAAACTTAATTAATAATTTAAAAGGTTTTTTTTTTCTTTAATTCCACAGTTATCGTACGCCATAAGCATAAAGGGGGTAACAATTGTTTTTGTATGAAATACTTAACGGTGCACTATGGAAAAATTAAAACTAAATATTATTTATCGATTTGATTAATGTGCATGCATGCCTGATTTTGTATATATAAAATTCGTTTTAACAAATAATACAATTTTTCGTACGACAACCGTCTTTTGAATTTTAATTAGGGTACAACGTATGTAAATTTGTCTAACAAACAGCAAGAAGAACATAATAGCCTGATACAACCGATTATGGCAGACATTTACTTTCACATTTCCTTAAAATTATTAAAACTTTACAAAAACGAGAAACTAAATTTAATTAAAAAACGGATTTGGTAAAATTAAAAATGTGTTTCCATGTGTGTATGTATGTATGTATGTTTGTGTTCACTTAGTTTACGTCGCTCGTTCAAGTTATGTTATATCCAGCACTTCAGAATAAAGTTGAAATGACCGCTCCAATATTTATGCTGTTACCTTTCCTCACTTTGAGGCCCACACCTTTACCATAACAACGAACGAAGAGGGCACGAACAAAATTTAAACGTTTTTCGCGTCTATTATAAAAGTAGATTAGGATACACTTTTATAAAATAAAATTGTCATAATATTTAACTTACTCAGTCTTGTATCGATCTTCAGTTGGTTTCGGTGTTAACGATTTCTCTCCATGTTCGCCATTACTAGCAGTCGCGGTGTCTTTCATTGTAGTTGGCAGTGTAGTATTACTTGTGTCAGAGCCATGACTGCTCGCAGCACTACTAAAACTAGTGTCACTTGAATTGCTGTCACCGCTTGGATTATGAACACTTGGACTGCTATCTACTGTATCGCTCCCACTATTTTTTGTAGTGCTGCCATTGGAGCGTCTACTAGATTGAGTACTGCTGTTTGAGTTCACTGAACCGCTCTCTGAACGTGTGGCAGCATGATTACGCATATAACTACCAGCTGCAACGGAATCTATGGAGCCAGTTTCTGTCACTAAGTGCCAACTGCTGTTGGATGATACCGATTCTTGTCGTTGACGCGCCGAATTTGCACCTGGCACCGGCATAGGACTTGTGCGTGTACTATATTGGTAAGATCATATATTACGAATTAAAAGATGTTTACACAAATGCGCAGGTATTGTTGAGCATACCGTTTAGAATTAGGCGAACGATTAGGAATTGTAGTATTATTGGTCGTTGTTGCTTGTGGCGATGTGTTGGGTATTGTCATAGCGTTTAATGTATCAGTTACTTGCAAATCACAGTTGGAATTATTTGAAAAACTTTCATTACTATCATGATCGCAGGCGGCTAAAAATAATTCTCTGAAAAGAAGCGAAAAAAATTAAAAAGGAGGAAAGCTAGGTCTGTGTTAATATGCATTTTACTCTCTTAAAGCGGCATCATCTTCCATTTTTAGTCCAAGCCCACAACTACCACTACTGCTGGTTGTTTTTGTACGTTTTCTATGAAACAAAAAACATTAAGTAAATGGTTAAATTACTAAACAAAAATAAAAAAGAAGGTAACTTCAGTTACATCGAAGCTATAAAATTCCTTAAAAATACAAAAGTTTTCATACAAGAACTTGATTTTGATAGTCCAGTTTGTATGGCAGCTATATACAAAAGTGATATGAATTGAATAACTTCTTCGGAGATTGTAACGTTCACGACGAAATTCGTTAAGAAGTCATGTCAAATAAAAATATCAAAACTGTTTGGAGAGGAGTTCGTTGTTCTTTAACCGGAAACAAACTACTGGAACTGTTCAGGCTGCTGGTGCTCTGGGAGGTCATGTGATATAGGAGAGGGCACAATAAACCCTAGGTCGCGGTGCAGAACCTCAATTAATATTCTATTCTAACCGGAAACATATGGGCATCCTATGTAAATGTACGTCCGGAGACATCAGTAGGCCTATTATAATCCAGAGTGCAGTGTTCTACATGGTTGAAGCTTCTTCGTCTGCGTTTTACTGCATCCAGACCATATCGGTGCTGCGAAGTTTATGAACGGCCGACCGATTGCAATATAGTTGCCAGCAAACTATCTTTGTATTTTCCCCAGGCTGTCTAGCGTTACGCAAAAATTCTTGACTTATTAACAGTCGGAATTTTAACGTCATAGACTGCAATGTTAAGGTATAGTCTCTATGGTCGCTGTGGATTTAGTGGGGGCAGTGTTAGGTTCCTTGCAGAGAAAAAATGAGAAAGGTCGGAGAGGTAGCCATTTATTTTATCGTTCAGTTTGTGTGGCAGCTATAGTGGTTCCATATCGGCGGTTCCGACAAATGAACAGTTTAGGGATAACGACGTGTGCAACATTTCAGATCTATATTAAACTAATGGACTAGTTAGAGTATATGCATATACAAACAAAGGGACATATAAACGGATATGGCTAACTCGACTAACCCGTCGTACTGATCATTATATACATACAAATATATTATTGGGTCTCCGACGTTTCTTTATGGGTGGGCTGTTAATATTCTAATGTATAATATCCTATATAATCCTTTCTTATTTAGGTAAAAAAATCTTAAATAATCCAACTTACCTATGCTCGCTTAAACTGAATTCTTCGCTGGCGATATATTTCAGCATGTGAAAACAAAAGACTATAATATCTTCGCCACGTTTCTCGCGACTAGGAAGTTGATGACCAAATAAATACCAATCGTAGGCCAATGTGAAGTAAGTAATCTGTGTAACATCTAATGATTGATGTATAAGACCGTCCGCCCAAAGCGATAGGCGTAGCAAACAGATGAACAGTGGGGTGCGATCCCAACCGCTTATACAATGTACCAAAAGGCCACTATTCTCTTCCTGCACATATTTAAGCATTGCCTTAAGATAATTTTGTGTGATCACCACCACATCCCAATTTCGGTATTCTTCCCAATTTATATCAAGATCCATTGCAGGTCCAATTTTCGGTATACTTATGTGGGCATTGTTAAATGGAGTTTTCCAATTGTAATGCAAATTAGGTGCAGTATAATCATATTCACGAAATGTCTTAAAGAACTCACAACCGGGATATGGCAGGGCGAGTAAATTAAAATTTTTATAGTTATGCTCAGGATCGGCTTTCTCCGATGAGGATATGCTACAATTAATAAAATATTGTTAAAAATTAATTTACATATAAAATACATACTTATTAGAAAAAAAAATAGATTCGTTAAACGACAATGTCAACTCTTAAGAAGTAAGTTAGGGCTAAGTTCGAATTTGTACTCTTGCAAGTTGCAAGGATCAAAGACAGAGAAATACTTATATGTAAGTAAGTAAATTTGACGAAATAGTGTTCAATTAAATTTGGTAATTAGTTAAGTTGTACAGGGTTTGTCCGGAAAGTAATAGGACTGACTCGGTTAAATAGGCTCTTCCTGCGTCGATGCAGCATTGCCAGCGCGATTTCCAAGCATTGAAGGTGTCACGGGAGGCATCCTCTGGAATAGCCTTGAGAGCCGAGATGTATGCTGCTTGGATCCCCTTTCATCGGCCTTTTCAGGGAAGCAAAAAAAATCCGGGGGGCCACATCTGGGCTGTAGGGTGGCTGCGGATCCCAGCCTTGGTCAGGTAGCTGTTCATAAGGCGGTGCGAGCCGGGGCGTTGTCGTGGTACAACTTTCAATCGGCTGTGACGTCTTGTCGGACCCCGATTGACCCTTCGTTTGAGTCTCTTGAGACTTCCACGTAAATCTTGGCGTTAACGGTTTGAACAGGGACAACAAATGCATGGTGGACGATGCCTTTGATGTCAAAAGAGCATCGTTTTCAATTAGGATTTGCTCATACTTCCGGTCTTTGTCAGCGACCTCTTCCCGGCCCTCCAAAAAAGCCTGGTGCTTCCGCAACACTCCACTTTTTGCTAAAGAAACATCTGGCTTTTTGCTAAAGGAACATAAGCCTGTTTGATCATATTAAACGTCTGTGCCGCAGATTTACCGAGTTTCACACAGAATTTAATCGCGTACCTCTCGTCTAACGCTGTATTTTCGGCTTGCACCACTCACAGAAACTCGTCGCGAGAAAATGTTTATCCTGACTCTCAAGGTGCTCGGAGACAACTGACCAGCCGTTCGTTCGTTAGCTAGGAACGCGCTTTACCGAATACAGTTGGCACGCGCACGCTCCGAAGTACAGTCCCGGCGGAAGAAAATCAGTCCTATTACTTTCTGGGCAAACCCTGTATATATGGACGTCCTGGACGTGGTTCGTCGTCAACGCGACCCCTTTTGAATAATTTGTACCAATCAAAAACACTTGCTTGCGATAAAAATTATCACCGAAGTCCTTTTCCAACAGTCGAAATCTATCGGCACAAGAAATTTGATTCGGATTTAGTTATATGGTGAAGGGGGATGGATTGACCCGATTCAACCCATTTTTGACACACAGACATATCATTGCAAGGAAATGATTATTCCTGAATTTCAATTATATAGCTCACACAATGATAGGAATTATTCGTGAATAGTTTCATCCCGTTTATATTAATTGCTTATTGATTTGTAAACTGGAAAGTGAAATATTCGGAAGGAATTTAAAATTGTGTTAAATGTGAAGTTGGTGTGGTTAGTCCGATTCTGGCATTTCCGCATTGTGAATGTGAGAGGAATATCACGTAACAAATTTGGTTGCAATCAATCGAGCGGTACCACGCCCATCGTCCAATTCTTACCCCGGCTCCCATTAAGACCTCTCATATCCATACATATAACATTTGCTATAACTCTATGAATACCTACAACTGAAATACTTACGTTACAAAGAATTTGATCTTCCTTTGTTCAACCATCAAATCGGCGATAGTTTTGATATTGAGCGTATTTAGTAGGGCAATGTCACTTCTGATCGATTCGCTGTAGGAAAATGGTGATGGCGATTCATTTACTAATGAATCATCCGAAGAATCATCTTCGGGATGCGTTCGTTGTTGTGTTTCGTTGGTTGTACCCGATGTTATGTAATCATAAGCGTAACGAGAATAAGTTTCCTGCACCACAGATACTGTGGCTGATCGACAAATGTACTGGCCACGAAAATATATAACAGGCACAACGAAGCGTTGACGACATCGTGCATATCTGGCACGAATTATAAGGTCACGTATTCTATTGGCATCATACATTTCTTCATAGATGGTACGCTGTTTTGGCGGACGTTGTGGTCGTGAGACGGTAACAAACGAGTGAATACTGCTATCGCTATCACTGCCATTCCCTGTGGAGTTATCACAACCATTGCTATTCTCATTTTCAAGTGTCGGAGTAATGCTGCGCGGGATGTTTCCATTGGAATGACGGTAGGGTTTTCGATTTTTTGCATTGCAGTCACTGCCATTAGGACTTTCGAAAGCGTTTGCGCCGTTTGAATTACACGTGGTGTTCGGGGTACTATCCACGGTTGTTGCCACGTGGTCATGTTCAGATTCGGGCACAAAAATGGTTGGCGGGTAACAGTCAGTAAGTACGCCACCAGTATTATCTATTTGAAATGTATTGTAGTCAAGGCTCATCAGATACTCGCAATTATGTAGGATAAGCTCGTCCTGCGAAAGAAAAGAAAATATGTATACATATGTTTATTTTTGCTATATATTTTTATTTTTTTATAATTTAAAAAAGTGTTTAATAGGCCCATCATTTAAAAAGCGTAAGATGATTGCATTAGCTTAACCTTTCTTATCTTCCAATCTTAAATACAATACTTAGAACCTCAGTACTCGAAACATTATTTACGGTCTTCTGTTGGTTATATTTCTCTAAACTTTCTCATTTCAGATACTGTGTGTGTGTACATACCATATATAAAATAAAGGGGTTTTTCAAAACGACGCTTCAAAAGACCAATAGGAACAGCAAATGACGCCATACGAGTATTTTTCCTGCTTTTTTGACATTTCTTCTCAGTAAAGTTTGCCATTTTATCATGGAAAAGATGTACGATCCAACAACGAGTTGAAATTATTAAAATTTACAACCGAAATTCGGAGTCAGTGGCCTCAACATTAAAAGCGCTACGTCCCATTTATAGTCGTCATAATTATCTATCAGATTAACAATTGAGCGTCTAGTGGACCAATTTGAATCCACAGGCACAGTCCAAAATGCTCAAGTGGCACTGAGACAAAGAAGTGTCCGTAATGTCGAGAATATTGCTGTCGCTAGCGCAGCAATTAAAGAAGACCGAAATCAGTCTCTCACACGTTGGACATCTCTGTGACGTCGTTGAGGCGAATTTTGCGAAAAGATCTTGGCTTACATCCTTACAAGGGCAAATTGACGCAAAACTTGAAGCCGCTTGACCAACAGAATCGTTGTATGTTCGTGAATAGGGCTGAGCAACAACTTGAAAATGATCCGGATAATCATCGAAAAATCATCTTCAGCGATGAGGCTCATTTTTGGCTGAATGGATTCGCCAATAAGCAAAATATGCGTTGTAGGTCAGGCAGCAATCCACACGTACTCTATGAGTCACCATTGCCACCCGAAAAAATTTGGTGCGGTATATAGGCCGGCGGCGTCATTAGACCGTACTTCGAGGATTATCAAGACCGGCACGTTACTGTGAATGGAAATCGCCACCACTCAATGATAACCGAATATTTTTGGCCTGAATTGGATGATATGAACTGACAATATGTAGTTCCAACAGGACGGCGCTACAAGCAACAGCGAATGTCACGATCGATTTATTGAAAACCAAGTTTGGTAAACGTGTTATCTCACGAAATAGTCCAGTCAATTGACCGCCTCGATCGTACGATTTGACGCCGTTAGTCTATTTCTTGTGAGCTACGTCAAGTTTATAGTCTCTGCCAACAAGCCAACGACGATTGATGAACTTCGTACGAATATCGAACGTGAAGTTGCAGCAGTATTATTATGGCCGATTTATGCCTTGAAAATCGACGAAAATTGGATTCAGCATCTGGACTTCTGCAAGCTTACCCGTGGCGGCCATGCAAAAGAAATCAAGTTCCAAACATAACGGCATCGAATGTACTATCACCGGAATGAAGAATTTCATTGATATCACAATTTATTGTTTTATTTAAACAACTTTTGTAGCGCTCTTGTTGAAAACACCTATATTTCTAAAAAAAAACTTTTTTAATCTTGAGGCGATTTTTTTTTGCAAGCATAATCATTTGTCTTAGAAAGGAAAAGGCCTACCAAGTAATCACTTGGTGACATGTACGGACTATGAGATGGATGTAAAAGAACCGCAGAACCAAGCTTCGAGAGCTTCTGGCAAATCATTATCAATGTGTATGTGACCTGATGTGGTCCTGATGGAACGAAAGTCCTTTAGTACTAGCCAAACATATCCAAATTAAGATTTTTGGCAGTTGGGGTGCGGTTTATAGAGATGATCCTTTCTATCCCACTAAAATTATAGCAAAACCATGACCATCTATTCTGGCTTGTCGCTGCTCACGGCCGGACTTTGTTGTTAGTTAGCCTTTTCATCACGTAACCACCCGTTTCAGAAAAGGGATAGATTTTGTTGCGATTCAGCAGCGGATTCGCAGATGGAAATTCGGAACATGAGCTTCTATTGCATTAACTCGTTTGACCCCCAGACATCGATCTTCTCTTTGTAACCAACCTTATTTAAATGGTTCCAAACGGTTTTTCGTGCAATGTTCAGTTTCTGGGAAACTAAAACAATCTTTACCTGACAATTTGACTCGACGATTTTTATTATTTTTCTCGATACTTTCAAAAATCGGCTTTCCAAAACGTAGTGCATCTCTGACATCAAAACTGTCGGAAGAGAAATGAAGCGATAAAACCGACATTGCGCCTGAATGGATGTTACAGTGTCAGGATCACAAAACAGCCGCCTGTCTTGCATTTTATAGCCATAAAAATATCTCTTAAAACATTAACGGAATTGACTATGTCGACTCTTAAGTGAATATAGGATTTTGCAGAAGTTCAAACTTTGCATTTGCGCCAAGAGGCAAGTCGTCTAAAATTCACACTCAATATATTTAACAAATCAGCCATAATACGCAAAGTATATTATTACACATGTCTATATACATACATATGTACATATACATACATCCATATGCATATTAGGAACAACAACCGATATCATATATAAACCAGAAATACTACAACGCTATCCACGAGGTCAATGAAATGCTGTTGACTTTGAGATGCGACAACATTCCGGAGTATAAAAAGGTACATAGCGCATTAAAATCAGAAAGTCTGACGCGTGTTGGGTTGCATATTTTACAATTACAAGCGCTTATTAATAAAACGCTTGGCAAATCAGCTTGCATATTTCTTGGAATACTAGACGAAATAAGGAAATAAGCTCTAATAATAATAAAGAAATTAATTTTTATAAAACAGGAAAAGTTTTCGCGAATATATAGTCATACTTATTTTCTTGGTGTCAGAGTCAACGCGCATTTATTATGTTTCTTTAAGTACAGTTGCTTTGAAAGCATTCGGCGAGCCTTCTGGGCTTGAAAGTCGCACTATACATATAAAACGCCAACAACTAAAAGAGTTGCGAATTCGAATTTTGCACACATTTCGTACATATTTTGTATATCCAAATACACATACGGTTTAATTTAATGCACGTAAAACTGTACTTTCGTAATTTATATGTAGTTATGTTTGTAGATATATAGAGATAAATCACTATAGCGCCGGCAAAATTCCAGATTAACCGGTTTTATTACATTGTTATATATGCATTTTTATATGTAGATATGTTTGTACATTTGTAGATGTCAGCTGCCGTACGCAATGAACGTAAAAATCGTCAAAAGTACGAGGCAGGCAGACACCGGCGAACAATGACAGCGGCTGACACGTGTTGCATTATTCGATAAAAAGAAGAGTAGACATTTTAACAATTTGCAATTACAATGCTCTTACAACAATGTTCTACTAAAAGCTAAGAAAAAAACAACGAAAACTACCAGACTACTACTTTCAAAAAGAACTACTCGCTGCATACATACATACATATGTACATACGCCCATGGGATGCAACAAAAATCACAACAATAATCAATGCCACACCCTGCCCTGTGGCTTGCGTACATAATGCAGGTTTTGGTTGCATTCGTTGTTTTTGTTGCATTAGTAAGGCCGCTGTCTCAAGTCTAAAAGGCTAAAAATAACAAAAGTGTGATATACCGATCGACTCGTGCTCACTTATACAAGTACACAAATGCAATGATAGCCATCACACGATGAACTCTGCCGTACACTCGTTTAGCGAACAACAAACAACTTTGTTGATAAGTCAGCAACAGCGCGAAAGCCCCTGGTTGACGAGGTTGACGGCGGCAACCAGTTCGAAAGTGTGGTGGCAATTTTCTGTTCGTTTTTCTTGTGTAGCACGACAACGACTAAATGACGCCGCCGCTGGCGCAACGTTAAATGTGCGAAAAGTAATGCATTAAAACAAACACGAATAAGTAGTAAACGAAATTAAAAAGAATGCTTTAAAAGCACGTGAAGAAAATAGTCGAATGCATTTGGCAGTGCGAGCAAGCCCACGAGACAGTGGTGCAGGCACAGTCCTTTGATGTTCACAGCTGATCAAATTTGAACCGGACTGTGCATTATATACCCTCAAACCTAATCGTCAAATATTGTTTTCCTGGATTTATTCCTTTTCGTGTGAAGTTTGAACTTCATAAGTCAATTAGTGTGTGTTTGGCTCCGATTTTTACCACCATCTTAGTACTGAGTCAGAAATTTGCGCATGCGAGTCACATATAGTATAAAATCGTATCTAAGTGGTTGAAAATCGTCGTGTTAGATGAGAGATAGGAGAGGCATCTCCTATGGATCTTCAAAAATGAGCCGAACCAAAAAAAAAAAAAAAAAAAAATCATTTAGGACCAACCCAGCTGGGGTTTATAAAATACATAAATGTATGGAAAATTAGCTTAAGGGGTCAGTAGGGTAATCTGGCCTGTTTTTTTGACATTTTTTTTCATGAAATTTTTATTCTACATTACAACTTTTCTCACATATTATGAGGTACATATATCGTGAAGTGTATAACCAAATTTTTTTCGGAATTTTTTGATGTCATCTGTCGGAGAAATGGCTGGGTGAATGAGATGCGTTTTTTCACTGGGGGACACGATTTCTCATGTTTGGATCATCTGAAACACAAAAACCTAATTTATGCTTAAAAAGTACGTGAATGCTTATCGTCTCTGCTAGAATCATGAAGAAATTGTGATAAGTAAAGAAGTAATTAACGTTTTGTTTTTCATAAATTTTGTTATAACATTGTCAATAAATTATAATAAATATAGGGACGATTGCCAGGCGTTTTGTGAACATAAAAAAAAATAAGCAAATCGGTTGAGTAGTTCGACCGGAATCATGTCCGCTAGTTTAAAGAAGTGTGTTTTGGGAAAAACGCGCGTTTAAAATTTGAGGTGTGCACTCCGCACGCTCCGAACGTCGAGCGGTATGATTATTTTTGGGCCTTTTTCGAAATCTTCCAATGTTAAATTGGGTTTCTACATTAATCCTAAGGGTATAAGGGAACAGGAAATGCAAAAAAAAATGTTTTTTTTTTTTAAAAGAATCAAGGTCAAATTTGATCAAAGGTTAAACATAAAAGCAATGCCAATACCATCCAATGCCACTAATAAATATTATTATTATTTTAAACTTTATTATCATCTTTAAAATAACGATGATTGACGCCAAATCATATCCTAATTAGACCAGATTCCCTTATACTTTCATTTCTGATACTGATCATACATTGGATGGACAAAGCAACAGTCAGAAGAACACGACGATATGGGTTTTGGTTCGACTAAAAAGCTCAAAATATTGAAAAAATGTGATATGAAAATTTTTTTGTTTTTGATATATGTATGTACTACATATATCCAATGATATTTTATTGATTGGATATAACTGAGCCCACTGTGCTGCTCTTTGTACGTATATATGCCGTTTAATAACACTACCTAATAATAATACGCTAGCACATTCAGCGTATTTATATATGTATGCGAAACACATTGTGGGCAACCAAAGTTTATAAACGTCATACGGTGACACGTCATCAGTGACAGAAAACCTCAACGCTGCAAAAGGCACAAAAGCAAATGAAAAGCATCAACAACCAACTAATAAACCGACTGATGCCCAGCACAAGCTTGTTTATGTACGCTCAATGCAAAACAGCCAAGACAACTGTTTAAGAGTATATGCATTATGCAAAGGCATGAGTGAGTGTTTAGCTGCATTGCCTCGCCTTAAGTGAACAACAATGCAATCGCTTTTGTCGCTCTCGTGTGTTGCCATTTAATGCAGCAGTGCCACGCTCCAATCGCAACTGGCAAACTACAAACGCTTCTGTGTGCCTGTTACTGCGTTTCAGCGATAGTCTGCAGCAATGTTCGCGCACTACTTTGCCATGGGTGTATAGCCGCCTCACAGCACTGCACTACTGCTGCTACTGCCGACGAGTGCAAGTAGTTTCAATAGTTTTGCGAAAGCAGGTCGGTGGCTGCGCTGGCTAACTAGTTGGCCGATTATCGCTCGAGTTCTTCGTGCCTCTTTTTGTGACATAAATACCACACCGCGGTTACCGACAGCCGGTGTTCATCGACACAGCAACTGAAGTGCAATGCAGTAAAACGCGGAATAAACTATACAAAATATGTACACATACATATGTAGGTATGTTTGATCAAAAATCAGTTCGAGGCGTAGCCGCATCGGTTACGCCAAGTCGTGAGTTGAGCAAAACCCGGATTTTAAAGACTTTTCAACTGCTGGGTAAACAGCAGCAGCAGACGCATGCGCTCGCTACCACAACACAAGACTGGGTTGGCCAGCGTTGTATGTAGTTTGCTAAAACTTCGCGTCTTGTTTGGACTCGTAACTGCCAGCTTGCTAGCTATTATGGCTAAATGCCATTGACTGTGCGACCTACACCCACCCGGCCAGCCGCCATCTCGGTACTCTATGTGTCTCGTTTACAAGGCAGTATTTGAAGTTGCAGCTACTAGCTGCTACAATGGAGCTACTATTTGCGACTGTGATGCCGTTCACAGCCGCACTGCAAAGCGTGTTGTCTAGTTGTTGAGTTTAATTCATTTCTTTGGCGTTGAGAGTTTGCCGGAGTTGAATGGCGACACACTTTTTGAGAAAAATACTATGCAACAATGCGGTGAATTTGAAGTCATTGTCGGTCGGTTTTATTTTTGTTTCCTCACTCTTGGTAGCCATGAATGAAAGACAAATCAGTCGGTATATGTATCGTGGATACGAGTACTAGCAAAGCTATTGATGGCCAAATTTGTTATGCAAAAAACCGGTTTAATGCCAGTATTTGTATTTGCTGCACTTACGGCGGTGCCATTGTAAAAGTGCTTATATTTAGACGATTAATTACAATAATCAAAAATTTAAATAAATATAGTAGACAAGCACAATGATTTAATTAACCAAAAGTATTTTTTAGTCAGCAGAGATCAATGCACTGACGTGGAATGCATTCACGCGGTTGGTCAATGATTTGGATAGTTGTAATATTAAAAACAAATACTTCAATAAAATGGAGAAAAACCGCTGCCGCAAGAAATCTCACAAAATTGGTTGTTGTTTTAGTTCTTGGCCAGTTGAACTCCCTGTGAAATCCGGTAACAGAGATCCGGCTGTCGAAGGAATTGTTGGCTTCCCGTTAAATGACTTCGACGACAACCAACTTGAATCTTACCATCCACTCGGCGATTAGATAACCGCTACGATAACAAGAACATCCTTTTTTTTATTCAGAGAAATGTTGCCGAGTCAACTGACTTTGGGCGTATAAAAATCCAGGTCCGTTTCGCTTACGAAGATCCAGCCGTCATGGGTCACATTCCTAGCCTAAAGCAAATATGAATAAAATATTTAATAAACCTGGCGACAGTTCCGAAGCAAAGGGAAAGATGCACAATTTGAATATCTCAACTAGAATTGAGTAAAACACAGTTGATCTCGTCGAGGTATTCGCTATTAAGTCAACATTTATGTGTACCCATCTAATAAATATTAGAAATGTGTCTAGACACCTGATTCAAAACAATAGACGGAATCGGCGGGGGATTATGTGCCCAAGTACAAAGCTGACAATGCCCATGGGCAATACCCCAGCATGTTCCAAATTAAAGTATTCGTAATCACCTTATAGACATGTATTTTTCTTAAGAAAAAACCTTTTAATTAACATATAGTAATTTGCGCCGAAGGCAATAACATCATGCACAATCAAACCGCAGATGGTAAGGAAATATGTGAAGAAACTAAGTTCCGTAGGTTAATGAAATAAAGTTCGACTACTTTGGGTTCTGGAACTCACAGGTATTGAAGGGAAGGAGATAGCAAACAAACTTGCGAAATAAACGGCCTCGGGGCTGCCGACGGAACCAAAGCTCTTTTCCTAGAATAGGCCATTCTATAAAAAAGCAACTAAGGCAGCAGGAAAAGAAAATAAGAGACTGGTACTGGTATAATAGTGACGGAACTAGACACTTAAAGCCACTAGTAGGCGGCTATATGTACATATAACTAAAGCAATTATTTTATTTAGGAAAAATAACTTAAGATTACTATCAGGATTTTTTACAGGGCACTGCAGACTGAGCAAACATATGCACCAAATGGGAATGAGCTCTGGCAAAACTTGTCGCCCGAAACGACGGTGCACATATGTATTGGGGGAATGAGATGGGGGTGACTAGAAGCCTGACGCAACTAGGATCCATGCAGCCAGGGCAAGGTCATATTAAATCCTTGAATAACTCAAGAATCCTAGATTTTCTTAGTACTTCAGGATTGAACGAAACAATATGAAAGAACTAGACCTACATATGATTGCATTTCCTCCCTTTCTATCTCTACACACCCGAACGCACCTTGCCACATGAGTAAATAATTCTTCAGCATAAATAACCGCTCACACAGCCAGCCGTTTTAGAAATTGAATGACTTAACGCTTCCATTAAATAGGAGCAAATATGCACTCAATACCGCCAAGCCCAAATTATAGTTATAAGGTTAATTTTTCCGATTTTTGGTTGGATTGCAATAATTATCAAATTAGGGCATCCAAATTAATTGGAATGTGTAATGACAAATTCAATGAAACTTAATTTCCGAATACGTGCGTGAGCACACGTACACGTTAACATATAGTGGGAAATTAAAAAAAAAAAAAAAAAAAAATCCATGTACATACATACACACATGAGTATATGTAAATAAGTGGCATAATGTCTTCGAAAACAAGTTCTCAACATAATGCAATCTAGAAGTGGCCCAGAAATGCTTGTAAATAAATACCTTTATGTAAATGTATATGCATACATACATACATATGATGTATTTATATTTATTAAGCCCACATAACTTGATAAAGAAAGTGGAACGCAATGTTGTTGACAGCAGATAGTTGTTCACGGTATCTGTACATACAAACATATCTTTGTGTATATAATGTATACTGCCTTTATCGCTTTTAGGGCAACTTTTTTTTTATTGAATACTTTTAGCTATATGCTGTAGTCGTCCGATATCGATGATTCCGATAAATGAGCAGCTTCAGGGGAAGAATGATGTGTGCAAAACTCGAGATTGATATCTCAAAAACTGAGGAACTAGTTCGCGTATATACAGACATACAAGGTTTGTCCGGAAGGTAATAGGACTGATTTTCTTCTGCCGCGATATGATCAAGCAGTTTAGCAAGGTCTGCTTTTAGGTGGTGGTGGGGAGAGGTCGCTGATGAAGACCCTGCGACTTCGACAAATACCGACAATGTGACTCGTGTGCCCAATGTTTTGAGCTCAGAACATCAACGAAATATTTCTTTAATTGTTCAGATGTTAAATTTATTAAAATCTGTGGTTCATGACATTGTAAAGGAGCACTTGAACATGCGCAAAGTGTGCGCGAAGATGGTCCCAAAAGTGTGCACTGACGACCAGAAAGATCCGCGGCGAGCGGAAGTGTGCCAAGAAAATTTGAACATGTGTGAATGTGACCCTCAATGCTTCCGCAGCCGCCCCACAGTCCATATGGATATAAAAAATTAAAATGAGTTCTCAGAACAAACTTTGATAATAAATTAATAAATTGTTCAAAATTTTAATTTAAAAAAGATTGTTCGAAAATTTTAGCGCAATATAAAGAGCATAAAAATGTAGCTTAAAATATTTATTAGATTAAATATTTATTTCTGCTATAATTTGATTCAAAGATCTCGTAAATATGAGGACTATCTTATAGTCAACGTTATTGTTGTAGATTTGTCGGGCTGATAGTTCTTGATGGAATAAAAATCCGGGTTTGCTCTGATTCCAACGTGATGAAAACGAACATCTGTCATCTAAGGAGGCGACACAGTTGCGTAACCAACGAAAACCTAGAGAATTACTAATATTTAGAAGCAAATCAAAGGAAAAGATAATGATACCTGAACACACGAGTGTTCTACATTCAAGGATGACCAGCGAATGATAAAAATAGCACTACTCAACAAATGTGAAGGAAAAGTTTGCGACTGATGTACTAAGAGGGCTGTGGGGTACTTGAGGTTTCCATTATGTACAGCAATTTTTGTCATTTTAATAGTAGTGGTAGGAGGTAGTTTGAACCCTAGTTTTCTTAACTACAACACAAAAAAACGTAGGTTTTAAGGCATTTTTACTATAATTTCTGGTTTCAGCAACCTAAAATTAGCAAGAAACAGCCGCTAACACCACAATCGCAAAATAACTGTAAACCAGTGTAATTGTTAAACACATGCGCAACCGAGGATAATAGGTAAAAAAATTCTGAAAATTAGAAAATATCGAATGTTCGTGCATCAGCTAGCTCATATCCGAAAAATATACATGAATAGGAACATAAATATGTATACAATGTAACCCAGAAACGTGGCATTCAATACTAGAAATGACTGAATAGTATAAATATATTGAAAGCGTAGAGAAATTGTATTAACGTACGCAGCGGCATGTCACGTATTCTGGCAGCCACGTAAGCGATATTCGATGCATTTGCTCAAACAGGTGGACTCGAACCAATTGAAAGTGAAATTTACGTCCTTATATACTTTTGTATGGAAGTTTTATTGGGAGTTGAGTGATTTCCGCTAGACTAGAGATATCTATATTTTTTATATAAAAATATTTTTTCATTTCTTTGTACTATATAACAAGTGAAGCAGAATAAAGAAAATACCATATGCAAGATAAAAATTTTAATTGATATTTTCGTAAATATGTGTGCAGTCACAAGTCGTGCATATGTAGGTACTTATCATATACATATATAGTATGTATATACATGCACAAATATGCATGTCTTTTAAATTTGTGCAATTGCTTTGTGATTTTTTCAAATTTTATCAACAATTAAAAGAACGAACCCGCCGCATCAGCAACGTACTAACCACATCACCAGCCAACCGCAGAGCTTTGTGTGTTTATGGTCTTCTGCTGCCACCTATTTATAACTCCGTTAGCGACCAGATAGAATTCACCCGTCTAGCGGACTTCTGCCTTCGTACACCGTATGGGTGAAAATACTGTGTTGTGCAAATCATATGCAACATACACACGTCAAATTTAAAAGCAGACATACATACCTTTAAATCTAACGATTTTTTTTTTAAATAAACAAACTGCATTTGTTTTACACAATAGTGTATATAAATTATAAATATCACTGCACAATGTATGAGTATGTGCATGTATGTATACATACATACATACATATGTAGCTACACCAAAACATAAAAGTATTGGAACGATTAGCTCAAATGCATTTGCTAAAAAAATCATAACCAATCAACCTCCAATATAAAAGATTCCAAAGAATCTGATCAAGAGTTATATTACCTACATATATAAGTTTATGGTTCTAGACTTTCCATGCGCATTAAATTAACTTTTGATTATTGTTTAACGAACGAAACCTTTACTTTTGCGGCCAAGTGTAATACATGCATTTAAATATTTGTGTATAATTTTTTTTTATTTGATTGTGAAACAGCTGCCCTTGAATAGTGAAAGTGGTAGCGATAAAAATATCGGCATACCTACATACCTATATACACGTGCATTGGAATGTGATAAGTTAAGTTTTGTCACTTTTATTGTTGGTAAAATACGCATTTTGCATTGTTTAATAAAAAAAGCAATATAGCGCAGTTATATTTTGTAATGTTAAAAGACATTTTCAAAGGTATTTTTTTTTTTAATGAAATATCAACCATAATTATTGCTTGAATTTCATATATAATATTAAGATCTTACGTAAATTCAAAATTACTGAGAAAATTACGAAAATAAAATAAAAATTGGAATAACATTGGCTCAAATTTGACCCGGACAGTATATTTAAACTGCGCGTGTAAAACAATTTCGATAATTTTCCTTATTAGATTGAATAATTTTCCTTATTAGATTTGAACCAAATATTTCAATTATGTTTGACAGCTGTTTGTTTACGACGCAAAGAGTTTGTTTACCAATTTTTGCCAAAGAAAAGAATTTAACAATGATCTTCCTTGAATTTTTTTGTTTCTAATCGAATCACGGTCACGGAATAGTTGAAAATGTTGCTCAAATGTTTTATAGAGTCGTGGTTTTATGAATATGACGTCAAAACGAAGCCGAAAAAAATTACGCAAAGTTGGTCAAAAATCAAGGGGATGCTAAATGTTTTTTTTAATTAGCTAATAAATGCTATTTGACCGTTTTGAGGCGTCTCCTTGAAGCAAGTCGTCGCAAACGAATGGATTTGTGGGGAGAAAAGTCTAGGATTTTTCACCACGACAATGCGCCGTCACATTATAGCGTGATTGTGACTGACTTGCCAAACAAGATACGAGAGTCGTAACTTAGTCATGATTTCTAACAGATTTGGCTCCTTGTGACTTTTGTTCATTCAAAACATTAAAAGACATTTGCTGAAGGCACTGGAAGCAATCCCAGCTGAGGCTTTTAACAAGGGTTTGGAACTGCTTGAATTGACTCAAAAGGAGGCTTTCATATAATAAAGATTTGTATTACAATACGAGATAATGCTATTTTTCGTCGGGTTGTTTTTTCATATCCAAAAGCTTAAAACTTACAAAATCTATGTATAACGACCTCTGGCAAAATTACCGCATTCATTTTGCATTATACATAAATTATTCGCATACATATGTAAGTATGTACAGTATACACAACAGTTAATGTAATTAATTTTAATTAGCAACATATGTATTTAAGTATTCAAATTTAATGCCTGCTGAGCACAATAAGCGCCGCTGATAACCTTCTGCTGTGTGGCATTTCACCGCGTGAGTTGTTGCTAAATACCTATATATGTACATATGTATATAAATATGCAATTTCATATTTCCGCACATTATTCATACATACATATTTATATTTGTTGTGTATTTGCCTTTAAAGGTTTTTTGCTTTTATTGGCTTTTGCATGACGACAGCAAATGATGAAACAGTTAGTAGGCGCCATAACGTGAAATTTTACATCTGTTATTTTTCAGTATAAAATAAATAAAAAATAAAAATGATAACTGTTGTACCGCAAAATCTAATTCGCTTATCTACAATACATTTTAAACAAGTGTTCACCGCACACCTACATACATACATATATATGTCTGAGTTTATTACGTACTGTGTGCATCTGTATGCACAAATGCATGTGAATAACCGACACTAGACAACCCCATAGGTACTACAACTAGATATAAAAATCGTTGGTAATTTAACTAAAAGTGCTACATTTCCAACCAAAATATAACTAAGAGCATATCGATTAAATAATAACTACTATATCAAACCCAATAAAAACTAATTTACCTAAGATATTTATATAAATACACAGTTAGACTCTCCAAACGAATTTAATTAAAATATAAAATGCAGTAGCTTTGGAGTATTGGTTCTTAATGAACATAACCTTATTATGTATTATTTTTAAAAATTTATGCACCTTTGCTGGTCTAGAACCATTAGCACACATTTTTCAAAATATTCATGTCTGATTTCCTAGAACACGCTTTAACTGCATTGCACATGCTCATCAATTCTTATGTACATATATAAGTCGCACATGCATACATACTGTAAATAAGTGCAAATGCATGTATGTGATTTGCAAAAGTGGGTTGTTTAGGCGGCATTTATGACGTTTGCGACATAGCGGCGCCAATACGAGCGTATACGATGTGCAATATGCCGGTAGCCGAGCATGAAACGATGAAATCGTGTGTAATAACGCAAAAACGTGACTCTTGAATGACGTATTCGTGGTACTTATGCAAGTATGTGGCTTTTACGCCTAAAAGCGTGCCACGCTATTCTGTAATATTTCTTAACAATTGCCGCCATGCCACACGGTAGATAAACGCATCTCATTTAATAATCGCACATAAAAGATTTTACAAACATAGCTTTAATACGTATATTAGAAATAACATTATCACTATGGGCACAAATATTTTAATTTAACAAAAATGTATTCTAAAAACATAGGTTAGTACTATAACCTACAATTCGATAAATCAATGTTAAACTATAGTAAATAAAAGTAGACTCACTAATGATCCAGGCTCAGTTGTAGAAGCATCGAATGCTTTTTTTGAGAAAACCGACAGTAAATCAACCAAATCCGATTCGACAATGCCCACCTTAACTTTTAAACCCGACTCTTTTGCCATTTTAACTCCACACTTTTCCTTTGCTTCATCCACCGTCACTTGTTATACCTTGCCTGTGGAAATTGTCAGGCTTAATTTTAAATTTTAACACAAATTCCAGCTGCTAAGAATTATTTTTGTAAACTTAAAAACTCAATCTAAATAAGAATATAATTTAGCAATCTGGGGAGCGTCTGCTACATTCAGAGACCATTCTCTAATGTTTGATGTCAAATAGAGCTAACAAATACCGTACAAGACTGTACTGCGGTATGCAAAATATTAAACTGTTTTTTATTTTTCCTATTTTTGTTGTTGTACATGTATACATTTAACTCAATAATTTTTTTTACTGTATTGGATTTGTTTTTTTTTGGCACCGTTAGTTTTATATTTCTTTTCAAATATATTTTTTGCACATTTATGTTTATTTATATTTGTAGGTATGTATTTGTATATTTGCTTTTTTTATTGACGTAATTAGGAATAAAGTATTTCATTTTGTATTCCTATGCCCCGCACAACACTAATTTCGGTAGACTCGCGTTTTTCACAAGTGGAGCGTAGCAAATTGTCAACTCTATGAAATAGTTTTACTGATATATTTCAAAATATAACACTTTTAAAATCACTGACACTGTATTTATTCGATGAACACAAAATTATTGCGGATACAAAAATTGTATTTAATTCCAATTTGTTTTTTGCGTTTCTAATTAAAGACAACTAGGGGTAAGCGTGTTCGAATTGGTATTTCGTTGGTAAAAGCATAAACGAGAATGACAGCAAATAAAGTAGGGGAAACAAGTCAAGATAATCCACAGGGGCGGTTCGTAAATTTTTCTGACACATATGCGAATGTCATACGAAAACATAAAACCATAAAAAGTGATGCCCTTCACATGTGTGGAATCTATGTGTTTGAATACACTGTAAGATATGCGGTGATGAAATATTATACATTCAAAAGTTTTAACTAACACCGAGCCTATCGACTTCGGTCAGTTATAACTTTCTCTTTATTATTTTAAATAAACATTACTCTGCGTTCATTACCTTCAAAAAGAACAAGAATTGAAAAATTGTTATTCATACAAAAATCCAATGTATTAATTTATTACATCTTAATCTGTAGCCCTTAAATGGCATGACTAAAAATTTTATTTATGCTTCTTTCTTTATTCACTTTTAGAAATAATAAAATGCACACTTTTCTTATTTTATGTATATTGTTAGGTGAACATTTCAGGATTTAACCCACTCTTCTTCATCTCCACGCATATGGAAAAGAGATAATCGTAGCACTCAGACCTAAAATCATCATAAATTACACAATTAACAATACATAAGTAAATGTTTAAACAAATACTCTTACATTGTTTTAGCTTTTTCCCAGCTTTTACCCCAAACATATACGCCATGACGTCGAACTAGCACCGCACTACAACCGGGATACTTAAGCATAGCAGCATACATGCTATCTGCTAAATCTCGTTCAAATGGAGTGTTCTCAATAATTGGTACGACCAGTTCCTCATCGTATCGTAGATAACGTTTTAAGTCCTCATCGTAAACGCCCTGTAGAGAACGAAATTAATTATTAAATGAAATGTAATATAATTTTAGTGCGCACTTTAATCATCTCCAAATGTGTGCAGCGGAAGACTTCTCCGGGCCATAATAAAGTTGCCATTACTGCATGCTGCGAATGTGTGTGTATCACAGCTTCCGCTCCTCTATGACGATAAGCGAGCATAAATAAAGGTGTACATTGACTTTTCGTTAGTCTAATCAAAAAACAAATTACAAATGTTACATACATAACTTTACAAATTTTACAAAATATTACTTTTTGTAATCCGGTGGTAGCATAATATCTTTTCCTTCCTCATCCTGTACGAATAAATCATCTGGTTGCATACGTTCCTTTTGTACTCCCGATGGGGCTATATAAATTTCGTTGCTATGCACATTTTGTTTTTAACTAAATCTTTTTAATTTTTTATTCTTACTTACTTATATTTAATACTCATGCCTCCACCTGTGCCAGTTACCCAACTATAATTAATAATACATTTAAGTTAATATTTTTAAAAATGTATATTTAATCTTTACCCAAGATGATAAAATTGCCGACATAATTCTGGTATTAGTTTTCTAGGATGCTCCTATAAAAAGATAGTGAGAATTATGTAAAATTAATAATAATAAAGTTTAAAAATACCTCTGGAAGATCTTTATATAAAGACATATTTCTTTCACTACTTTATTTGTTCTATAATGATTTCGACAAATTCTGATAAGACATTGGAGGAGGCGATAAGAAATCGTTGTAAGAAAGTAAACAAGAAAATTGTTGGTTGTGGATTTTATTACCAAACGGTGCTGACAAACTATTAGTAGCCTAAAAAGCATTGCCACTAAAGAATTGCTAATTCAACTTGAGAGAAAGTATTGGAAAATATTATTAAAATGCGTTATTCCTAAATTCGATATATTTCACTTATTACTAACTTACTCCCGTTGGTAAACGAAAATTTGTTAAAGCAACATTAACAGATCTACAAGTTAATAATATTGATAATTTCTTAGCGGCAATACAGTTGGTAACTCTGTTGTATGGGACAGGCTGGCAAACGAATAAAATCATTTTAATTCGATATTCGTATTCGCTTGCGTTCATTTAACGCGACGTGTTTTCATTAAAATCTGTGTTATTTCAGTGGATTAAATTTGTAAAATAAAATAACAGAAATAAATTTGTACTGCAGATTACTTCTGTACTGAAATTTAAGCAGTAAGTGCATATTTATTTAAAGAAAATAAATACCTGGTAATGGTGGATTAAAATAATTGCATAAAGTTTGATGAAATAATTCCTTGTTTGCCGGGGGACTATTTGTATGACGTAGATATTAGGTATTTGGTTGAAGATTGCAAAGGAGAGGAGGATTTATGAAGTTGCCGTTTAGCAAAGGTGTCTCTCGTGAGTGCGATAAATTTTGCTTATTATTGTTGGTATGGCGACTGCTTTCGAAGTGAAAAGTCAACGTAATATCATCAAATTAGGCAATGTTAAAATGGTCAGCAACAAAAAACAAAGTTCAGTTAACTAATGCCTAATTCATTAAAGTTGGCTGAACGGGTGCACCAAATGATATAAATACATTGCGTTGAAAAATACAGTGGAATTAACATGATACATATAGGGAGAGTTCAAAAAATATACAATTGATTTACCCGATTTACGTTATCGTTATGATTACAATAACTCCGAAATTTATAAAAATATAAATGTTTATGATGACACCCTTTCAACGGGAATTTAAGATCACTTTCGATTTCAACCAAACCGCTCATTAATATTTTGATATGTAATGATTACGACATATGTAGTTGCGTTACTTTACACTTTAACCAAAACTCGCTTTGCAGCTGCTTTTGTTATTGATTTTACCCACTTTCTCTTCTCCAGTGCAGTGCCACAAACCGTTATTGGCTCCAAAGCAAATGAAAAGAAATTTTTTTATACTTCGACTATGTTTGGCATTTATTACTTAATAAACAGGTACTATACCAATATATCCTAGTATACAAACTGTTGTGCATATGTTGTACTGGCACACGTATATGCACATATGTATATGTACATACATATATAAACATATATTAATGTTAACGTGTGACTGCAAATTTTGTTAAGCCTTGGCCTGCAATCTGAATAGGTAAAGGCAAATAATATATTGAATATTGCTGTACAGCACACCGGATTTGGTATGTGAAAAACTCGAAGAAACTGAAATATAAGATTATAATTTATCAAATTCATTAAAGCGAATATCCACAAATATAAACTACATTTTTGGAAAATGCAGCCAAGTTTATATTTCTATTAGAAAGCTTACTAATGAAGTGAATCTATTGAGTTTATTTAACATAGTAAACTGAAATGTCTTTATTTTACATTCTTTTATACAATTGATTTCTTAAGCCTAGATACAAGGTTTTCATCTTAAATTTTAAGAAGTGCAGAGCTTAGGTGTTAGATGATGTGATGTCTCCTTAAAGCGTGCCATAAGTTATAGCTGATGGCCGCTTCCTAATTGACGATGTGTCAATAACATATTTGACACATTCGTTTAATAATTTAATTATATACTTATTATTTATTTTACATATAAGCGCCGTTAGCTATTGGTGTCGTTAACTCCCCCACCTCTAAATCGAAGCGTCCCGTCTACGAATATAGTGTAAGTTATTAATTTGTGTCGTTAGTTTTCTTAATATTTTCTCTTTTTCTTTTGAATTTTTAGTTTTAATATTTAAAATAATATGTTATTATTTTTTTTGTAATAAAATAATCTAATATGATTATCGATAATAAAGTCCTAAATGTCCATCAAAAGGGATTTATTTTTATTACTTGTTTTATTGAAGTTAACATGTTAAAGTTTTCCAATCTTAAATCAATATTTGTTGTTTTAATATATTCTTTTGCAAAAATGTTCCTTCTTTTAAATATTTAAAAAAAATTTCAGGGGGATTTTCATATTTTATATTATCAATTATTTCTTTATCTTCAAAATTTATCAAATAAACTCCGTTTATTGTCTGATTATTCACAATATGTAAGTACAATTAGTAAGTTTATTATTTATCATGCCAATCTTAAATCAATATTGGTTGTTTCAATAATATTCTTTTACAAAAATCGCTTATATTTACTTCATATTTTATATCCTCAATTATTACATTGTCTTCAAAAGTTATCAAATGTACTCAGTCTATTGCATGTTTATTCACAATATGCTTTCCGGAAATTATAATAGCACCGTCTTTTACAATATTTATTACTTTATTTGCTTCAATTATCTTAGTACAAGTATTGTCTTTAACGGGACCGGATTTTTATGGGCCCAAAGACTGTCAACTCGGCAAATTTCTGCCGCTACAGTAACAACAAGCAACTATAGCTGACAATCTTATTCTAAAACTTACCGATTTAAACGAGGTTAGACCTCCGAAAGTATAGCGCTTGGTTGGATAAAATACGGGTCAAATCCGGTAACAACAATGTAAAGTGTTTTACGTAGGATCCTACTGTCAAACAGTTTAATTCTACGGTGCTCAGAAGCACAACGGATCAATATCAACGCCCTAAAAACTGGGTAAACATTTTCAGTACCAATCGGCAGTGTGGCATGGACACACTAACCACCTTGGTAGGGTTCGAGGCACATCTAAAACCTCTTCCGTACTATGTGCACCGCGCCAGGCTGCAATGCAACTTCACATTTGAACTGACAAAGTCAGTTTTTCCCGCGATTTGGGTTTTAACTACAGCCACCACGAATATCCACAAAGGGCCAAACCCAATGAGCAGATTGGAGTTACCTCCAAGGGCTACTGCTCCCCGTGGCACTAGGTTAAAGTCTTTGGTATAACCTTGTAACCGAAGTTACTACCAGTTGAGTTTCCACACAACTATGGACTGGCGGCCAGGATCTTAGTCGCCTCTTATGACAGGCATGCCTTACCGCGGGTATATTCGGATTCCCCCCCGAACCCTGAGGAGGTCCCCTCTACCGGCAGGGTCAAATCCGGTAACGTAGAACCGGATGTTTTTATTTTACATAACACAATACGCCGACCAGACTTCGGTCGCACCAAACTTCAAACATGCACTAACCGCTATTCACAGTAGAGTCATTAACGTCTTCAGCGACTCCACCATTGCAGACGAACAGGTCGAATTGCCGCGAGAATCGAGACTGACACTTCCGCAGGTTCGTTCTGGATACTGTAGCTGGTTAAACTCCTACTTATTCAGAATCGACCCTGATTCAAACATATGTCCATCGTGCAACGAGTCCCCGCATTACACTAATCACCCCTTTGCATGCCTTGTTAACCCTACATACCTACCTAACACCCCTATCCCCATGGTCCGACCACGTCGAAACAGCACGTTTCCTTAATCTACTTATCTAATCCTGCCATCCTAACGGGGATTAGGACCCGTTACAATAACAACAATAGCTACTATACATAGTCTGTGTATGGAAAATTTCTTATTTGACAAGTTATCTTAAAAAAATCCTAATATGGAAAACTTTTTTAGTTGAAAATTATTAGGATGTCCAGTTGAAATCATGGATACTGTCTGTACAAGCTGTAACTTGAGTAAGAATTGAGATATCTTGATAAAACTTGGGGGTAACTATAAAATTTTGGACTTGTAACTCAAAGTCCTTTCTTTCGCGGAGTGTCACTTATGATGGAAATAATGTATAACTTCTGCCCCCGTGCATCCGTCCCTACTTCCCTTAGCCCCCATATAACTAATATAAAGTTTTTCGAGTTTCCGGGTGACTTTATACCGCATATGTTTAGGTAATATGTGGGTTACATTTGAATAAAATCGGGTGAAAACTCGCCCTAGACCCATTATAACTACAAAAGGCCTTATGTACCTGAAGATATTTGCCTGGCTTCAATCTTTGCAAGTTGCAAGAGCATAAAATGTTCCGCTACACCACCTCCTTACTTATTTTATTTGTCATTGTTTTACTGTCAGGAATAAAATTAATACTATAATTTTATTTTAATTGACAGCATTTGTTATTTAAACTTTTTTTTTTTATAAAAGTAAAAACCTTATTGAATTTATACTACCTTCTGCCAATAATATTGTTATAAAACTTTAATAAAAAGTAAATGATAAAACAATAAAAAATTGGCATAATAAATGAAATTAATTAATTATAATGTTTCACTTACGTTTGAAAGTGAATCATTAATTTTTCTGCAATAAGATGTGAAAATATTCTAGTAGTTGATAAGAAACCTTGGGAACTAATATTTTCTAAATTTATGTATATATTATCAGGCAAAATGTTATTAAATATAAATCTGCAAATAAAAAGTGTTATATGCATATATGTAGTTAATTTTATTTTCCAACTTAAGGGAAGGTCTGAAATAAATTCGTTTCGTATAAAAAATCTGTCTCAATTCTCTCAGTACGTTGGGTCTCATTATCTATAAATTAAAATTGACAACACTTTTACTGCAATTTTGTTTCGCAAATGGTTTGGTGTTAAGTTTATAGCTTGTATTTCGTATTTTATACATATCTCCTCTATTCACCCTTTACAAATTGTTGTTGAATTTGAAATAGTTCAACTTTTCTTAATAGCCGGGAGTAAATCAATTTTAAGAATATATTTTGAATGTGTATTTAATAAATAAGCAATGTTTGCAACTAAAAGCGTTTTTATGGAAATTTAAATACGTACACATCTATACAAACAATAAGTTGTTGATAACGTAGCGCAATGCGAACCTGGAACATTTGAAGGTTGTACAAAGAATGTATAGTTGAACATATTTTTATACCCTAAATAGAGTATTTTAAGTTTACCACAAAGTTTGTAACACCAAGAAGGAAACTGTGGAGACACTGATGAGTCCAATTCGCTAACCAATACTTCAGTTTTGGAGAAGAGTTTTTATCTTAAAGAACCTGCTTATTTGTCGGAACCGCCGATATCGTACTAATATGAAATCCAACGCTAGAATCTCTGTACAAATATTTCAGATCGAAGCACTATAGCTTATGTACAAACTTTTTTATATTTGAAGGGTATTATAGCTTTGGTGCAACCGGACTTAAATGTTTTCTTGTTATATATTCTATTCCTACAGCGCCACTTATATACTTATATATTATATTTTTTATGTACATACATTTTTTGCAAATGTGCATAGAGAAATAAAAATAGACTTAGATTCTGAGATTGTTCAACCAGGTGTCAAGCCCCTTAACATTGTGTAGTGCATGTTAACCTTCTTCAGCTTTCACAAGTGTCTTACAAATACATTTTGTATCAAACAAAGCATTATGATGACCTTCAAATATTATCTAGCGTAGTAGTAGTAGAGTAAAAAAGAAAATGTACATATTGTAAAGAAACTAAAATGTAAAACCAATTTTTATTCCTTCGGAATCAGCTTAAACCCCTTAAGACAATGATAGGCCTTTGTAGAAAAATATTACCACCCATACCATTTCTATAAAAGTAATAAATTTCTTAAATTTTTAAGAAAATACTTGACATAAACTGGAAGTACTTTCATTGCTATATCAGATTGCTGCCGGTATAGAGCCTGTTGGGAAGTTCATGAGGGCAAATCGATCACACTTTTGCCAAGCGCTTGCTCATAAAATAAAAAACATTTAAGTTTGGCACCACGCCATCACTTTGACTTGAACATAACTTCATACTTATATACGCCAGCTCAGATATTTCGCTATTCAAGAGCGCCAGCATCTTTGACAAAAAATATCACGCCATATGCATGTACACACGTTTTGAGAATTCATATTGCTAATAACATGCGAGAGTCCATGTACATACATTTGTATATTTGTGAATAATTTAAAACACAATTTTCTAAGCTGAGCCAATTAACAATAAAATGACAAGCGTCTATGGCATTATTATGTGTACATATATATGTACATACATGTGTAATAAACTGTCAATATATATTGCTATTCGATGCGATCTAATCAAATTGGAATAAAATCTGTGAACGTATATATAAACATACATATAGTCAGTATATACGCTTACAAACAAACACGTACATATGTATGTATGTAGACTAGTAACAATGCACAATGCGATCAGAATGATCAGCGGCGATTATTACGACGGCGTGCGGACAGCGATTTCGTGGACATTCGCTCTCAAAACCGTAGTAACAGCAGCAACAGTTGTCTTCATTGTACCTGTTACTTTCAGTTGATTTTAGTTCTCGCTTGACGCGCTCGTGAAACGGTTGATTAGTGGCTTTAGCAAAATATACACATATTTGTGATTCTATTGTGCCATAGTGAGCTAGTTGTCATTGCTATAAAACGGCACCGGCTTCGTTCTTTAATATTAATATAAAAAACACTAAATTATAAGCAAAGTACGTGGCGCGATGTTAATGGCGCTTTTGTTCTTGACCATTTAGTATTTTAAATAAACTGGTATATTTTTTTCAATGATCGCAGTACACGTGAATGTGTAGTTGACGCAAGGATATTTTAACATTTTTATACCCTGAACAGGGTATATTAACTTTGTCACGACGTTTGTAACACCCAGAAGGAAGCGTCGGAGACCCTATAAAGTATATATATAAATGATCAGGATGTTGAGCTGAGTCGATTTAGTCATGTCCGTCTGTCTGTCCGTCTGTCCGTCTGTCTGTATATATACGAACTAGTCCCTCAGTTTTTAAGATATCCTTTTGAAATTTTGCAAACGTCATTTTCTCTTCAAGAAGCTGCTCATTTGTCGGAACGGCCGATATCGGACAACTATAGCATATAGCTGCCATATAAACTGAACGATCGGAATCAAGTTCTCATATGGAAAACTTTCACATGTGACAATGTATCATCACCAAATTTGGTATGGATTATTTTGTAGGAAAAAAATGTAATATCCGAGAAAATTGTTCAGATCGGTTAGCTATAACATATAGCTACCATACAAACTGAACGATCGGAATCAAGTTCTTGTATGGACAACTTTCACATTTGACAAGATATATTCACGAAATTTGGTAAATATTATTATCTAAGGCAACAATGTAATCTCCGAAGAAATTGTTCAGATCGGTTAACTATAGCATATAGCTGCCATACAAACTGAACGATCGGAATCAAGTTCTTGTATGAACAACTTTCACATTTGACAAGATATATTCACGAAATTTGGTAAATATTATTATCTAAGGCAACAATGTAATCTCCGAAGAAATTGTTCAGATCGGTTAACTATAACATATAGCTGCCATACAAACTGAACGATCGGAATCAAGTTCTTGTATGGAAAACTTTCACATTTGACAAGATATATTCACAAAATTCGGTATAGATTATTTTCTAAGGCAACAATGTAATCTCCGAAGAAATTGTTGAGATCGGTTAACTATAGCATATAGCTGCCATACACACTGAACCATCGGAATCAAGTTCTTGTATGGAAAACTTTAACATTTGACAAGATATATTCACGAAATTTGGTATAGATTATTTTTTAAGGCAACAATGTAATCTCCGAAGAAATTGTTCAGAACGGGTTACTATAGCATATAGCTTCTATACAAACTGGACACATAGTTACTAACAGAAATGCACCTGTGAAGGGTATTTAGCTTCAGTGCAAACGATGTTAACGTTTTTTCTTGTTTTAATTAAATAACTTTACGAGTTTTTCATATAATTTATGTTTAAAAATTATTTTTATTTTTGAAACAAAAATTATTTAAAAATACTTTAAAATTTGTAACAGTAATCTTTTATAAATAATAATATTCTAAAAAACTGTATTTTTTATTATTATTTTTTAAATAAATAAAGTTATTAATAATAATTTTTTAAAATCAATAATTTTCTAAAAGAAAATGTATTTTTTGTCCATAATAATTTTGAAAAGCCCATTTATTTTTTACAAATAATAATCTTTTCAAAGAAAACAGTACTTTATTAATAATTATCTTCTAAAATCAATAAATTATGATATTCCAAAATAATAAGAAATATACATACATATATTATAAATTAAGAAATTTAAAGAAGTTGTTGATATGTGTTTCCAAGTAAACATAACATATGCATATATTATAATCGAATTAGGACACTGACCTATCTCATTCTGTTTATAAAAACTGCCATAAATGCGATTATCTACAAATTGTCGCTGCTTCCACTCCAACATATGTCTATAAATAACAAATAATACCTTTAATTTCAAATATTTTTTTTTATATTTTAGCCAACGAAAGTATTGTATATTAAAAAGTAAACTTTCCTGATAACAAAGTCACAAACATGTCAGCCAAAGCCATTTCCGAAGCCACTGGCAAAGATATATTGAATCGTTTCTTGAACGTGAATGGAGCATCTGGTGCAGCACAATGTCGTTTCGCAACAGTCAACACAGAAACGGATTGGTCTCAGTTGACCGTAAAGAATCCTTGGCTTTTGGATACTGTAAGTACTCCATTAAATTAGTATTTATTTATTATTTATTGCTAAATTAATCACATTGCTTATTTTTCATAGCACTTTCATCGAACAGCATACACATACTTAAAAAAATGAGCGAAAATCTGATAAGCATATTCACTAAACGTCACATATGCATCTTGTTTTTTTATTAGACTCATATGTATTCGTCTTTGAACTTGAACTCTACCGGTTAAAATGTTAATGTGTCATCTATTCGCAATCGGTATTAACCAATTCAAACTTAAAGTACTCATAGAGACCTGTTTCTATATATTAGGTGAGAACATGTTCTCGCATCACATGGTTGCGTGGAAAAAATATTGTGCTACCGTTATACTGATAAGATAATTGATAGTAAGAGAGTATTAGATTTTTATTGAAGCTTATTGCTGCACTGATTAAGAGGTTTTTAATTGGTTGATCTGTTGATAATGGCTACTACGTGATTTTTTGTTTTTTATTAATGGTTCTTTCATTACTGCTGACAATATAACTGTTAATATTTTTGGAGGTGACATATGTTCGTACTGTTGATAGCAGCACGATTGACACACTTGGTTGTTGAGCATTTATGGACAACGCGAACACGATTACAAGTGTTATCGTATTTACACCTGAAAGTTTAAATAATTTTTAGAAGTCGCGCGATGATTTTGCACTTAATCAACTCTATTAAAACTCCATGCGTCCTTTAGTCAGCATTTCCATTAATTAAAATTAACAAAGTAGTGTGATAATGAATTTTGAGTGGCCTATTTTCGTTTTCATATTTTTTTCATAATATATTTTTAGATATACTTACATATAAGTGCTGGCGATAAGGCGATAAGTTAACGCTTAGGGGCGATTCGATGACAGCGCTCCCACTGATTACTAATTACTCAATATAGTGTGTGTGTGTGTTACTTATGTACACAAATTAATAGAATAAACGTTAAATGTACATATTTGCGTGTAGGCATTCACATGCATATAGTATGTATGCATACGTCACTCATCATGCAATGTAAAGGTTTCCGTTTTTGTTTATGTGTACTTAAACATGCACGTAATGGCTTCAAAGTTCTCTTTCTCCTTTCCAATGTATTAATTTAATATTTTCACGTTTTTATGCTGAACAATAACTGGATAAGATTGCTAGCGCTAGTACATATGTACAAATTGTATATGTATATGAATTATACATTTTTATTATTTTTCATTTTAGTTTGTGTGCGTCGAGGTGGTCTGATGTTGTTTACTTGTGACGTCAGGTGAATAGCACAACAAGTAAAGAATCGATTGTATTCACAATTGAGTGCGCGAAACCGGCTTCCCGCTAAATGATGAACAGTATTTACAGTTATCCATATTTCTTTGGCTTAATTTTGAGAAATAGTTTGTCAAATCTCCATTGTTATTACATTTTATTATAAAAAAAAAAGATTTTAGTTGGTGACTTTAAAAGTGTTAATAATTTATACAGAACGGTGGTGACTTTTATGTTGTTATTGTTATAGCAGAATATTCCATCCCGTTTGGGGAAAAGCGTAAAATTCAAGTGCAGGATCCGAGCTATTCCTATGGGGTCGTTCCAAAGGGAAGAGCCGTGTTAGGATTAGCTTGGTTTGATAGGGTACGCAAAAAGCTGGATAGGGTCCCACAAGAACTCAATGCATGCAAGACATATGTATGTATTCTGGACAGGTAGGAGGTTTTTTGCAGCTCTAATGCCTTGGAAATGGCTAGTTTTTTTTATTGTTTTTTTTTTTATACATATGTAAATAAAATGCCGTCCTTAATTTTTTAGTTAATTCAAAACCATGTTTGCAATAATTTTTTTTATTATATCTAAAATATATATTCTTATTTATAAAAAATAGCTTCTATAATTTCACAGCGATTTGAACTGCTTGTAAAATCAAATATGATATTCATGATGGAATACTTTTTCCTTATGAATATGAATATGCGGCTTGTCACATTTGCATTTCAGCAAATAATTCCTCCATCTGCGCTTCTCATTTTAAATGTTTAAACAAGTTCAAAGGCCATTCGAGTAAATATTTGAATTACTTTACAGTAAGTAACCTTTGTTTCCTATTGGACATAAGCTCTTACATACTATACAACACGACACTTTTGTACATATGTATGTACACACATGCGTACATGAGTATTCAATACTTTACATTCACAAATGACAATACTTTCATTCACTTTCTCTTATGTACATATGTATTTCTCTACTATGTTGCCTTCCGTTATTGGGAGGACACGTGTCTCATGCTAACTTGTAGTACTCATTTGCATATATACATATACTATATTTACCATATATGTTAAACTTATATGTATATGTACATATATATACTTTTTATTGCAGCCACTAGTTGTGAAACCGGATCAATTGATTAAGCGCCGTGGCAAATTGGGTTTAATCGGTGTTAAGAAAAATTACGAGCAAGTCAAAGAATGGATTGGTGAACGTATTAATAAGGATCAGAAAATTGGTAATGCTGTGGGCAAACTGCGTAACTTCATAATTGAACCTTTTCTGCCGCACGATGAGGTGACAAAAAGCACAAAGTTAAAATAATTATAAAATATTAAATTTGAAATTTCTTTACTACAGTCCGAAGAGATGTATGTCTGCATTTATTCGCACCGCAGCGCTGACACTATTCTCTTCTACCATCAAGGTGGTGTTGATATCGGTGATGTTGATGCGAAAGCCCTGAAACTGGATGTGTTGGTTAACAAAGAAACGTCCGTTGAGGAAATCACCACAAAATTGTTGGTTCATGTCGCTGACGTGGCCACAAAGAAACGTATCGCTACTTTTATATACGCACTATACAGAGCTTATGTTGATCTTTACTTTACCTATTTGGAAATCAATCCTTTGGTCGTGACTAAAACCAGTATGTACATTTTGGATTTGGCTGCCAAATTAGATTCAACGGCTGATTTCATATGCCGCCCAAAATGGGGTGATGTTGAGTATCCACCACCATTCGGACGTGATGCTTATCCCGAAGAGGCATACATATCCGATTTGGATGCCAAGAGTGGCGCTTCATTGAAGGCAAGCATTTTTGTATATCATATAAATAATGTAATTGTGTTTACATTAATTCTTATTTTGAACAGCTGACAATATTGAATCGTAATGGTCGTATTTGGACTATGGTAGCAGGTGGTGGCGCCAGTGTTATTTACTCAGATACAATTTGTGATTTGGGCGGCGCTTCTGAGTTGGCCAATTATGGTGAATACAGTGGTGCACCTTCTGAGCAACAAACATACGAATATGCCAAGACAATTTTGACACTTATGACATCATCACCCAAACATCCCGAAGGCAAAGTTCTGATTACTGGTGGTGGTATTGCCAATTTTACAAATGTTGCTGCAACCTTCCGTGGTATAATAACGGCCCTGCGAGAATTCCAACCCAAGCTGGTCGAACACAATGTGTCGATTTTCGTGCGTCGTGCCGGCCCCAATTATCAAGAAGGCTTGCGCAAGATGCGCGAATTCGGCTCCACACTTGGCATTCCATTGCATGTGTTTGGTCCAGAGACACATATGACGGCGATTTGTGGTATGGCGTTGGGTAAACGACCCATTCCACAAACCACCGCAGCGGAATTCTCCACGGCCAATTTTCTACTACCCGGCGGTCAGCAAGCACAATCAGAGTTGAAGACGTCAGAGACTGCAGTGAGCAATAATGGCGGTAAGTTGACTTTTCGTTTTTAATCATCTGTAATGAACAAAAATCTTTCAAAATGCATTACTCGAGGGTGAATAAGTGCGTTTGGAAAATTTTGCATGGTTCAAAAAATGACATTGATGTTTTTTGTTTACTTTGTTTCATAAAAATCTTATTTTTGGCATGAAATTAATTTTTTTTTTTTTTTGTTGCATTATAAACATCGACCATGACATTTTTCATTGAAATGAGTTTATACCATTGAGACCTTTTATTTATTATTAAATTTGTAAACGCGCAAAAAAATAAAATAAAAATAAATAACAAGTGGGCTGATTAGTTCGTAGGATAACATAGAAAAAAGTTTGTTTTGTTAAAGTTTGATTTTTTTATTCAATATATACATAGTTAACTTCGAGGGCGATACAACGATTTGAATTCGATTTTTTCCCGCCAAAAATTAATGCTTTTTTTAATTTTTTGGAAACTAACCCAGATGCTTCATAAAAATTTATATCTCATAAAATAATATTGCGATAGCTCTAAATTTGAACAGTATCCTTTGAAGGTTACGGCTGACTAAAAATATGGACTTAATACTAGTAGTGTCAACTATGTATCAACCTACAAACTCTTCAGCCCACCTATTACTTTATCCAAAAACACATATACTATTTAGGTGTAATTCACTGTAAAGCGGACGAAAGTTGAATTATATTTATTATTATTTTGTTTTATTAAAAATATTACTTAGTACAAACATTTTTTTTAAATTTTTTTAACAATTTTTTTTTTAATCTAATTTGATAATTTTTTTTCTTTTAGTTTTCTTTCAACAAAATTGTTATTTTTTGTTAAAAAAAAATATTTTGTTTATTGTTATTTTGTTTTACTTTAAAATTGTTTTCTTATTAATTCATATTATAATTTTGCTTCAACAAATTTTATTTAGTATTATATCAACAAAATTGATATATTTTTATTTAAAAATTATATATATTTTTCTTTTCGAACAATTTTTTATCCATATGCAATTTATCCTTTATCTAACTGTATGAAGTAAACCTACCAACTAATAACGTATTTTCAAATATATTTTCTATATTTTTGTATGTATCCTCTACGTCCGTCCTCATGTTTGTATGTAATTGGTTATCCTGCTCAACATCATCACCACCACCACAATTTCCGAATCCACCACCACCATTAATGCCAAAAAAATATACCTTGATTGAAAACCATTATATGTTATTTGCGCCAAAAATATATTTCACGTATTTTGAATATTATATTGACGTCAACAATTAAACAACATATGATTATATCTATTGTTGTTGTTTCTTTATATGAAATGTCACGAAATTTATATAAACGTGGCTGGAAACGTAAACGTAAATGACATAACCGTTATATGGTATTATGTACGTATCCAATGCTATGTGTTTGTGCTCGTGTATGTTTGCCTGTTCTTGTGCATCTATCCCGTTCGCCTCACGTTCATATCTAAAAAAAAATCCAAAAACGTCCTGATACGTTCTATATCCTGCTCGAAATCAACTGCAATAAAATACATTCGTTGTTATCGAAATCAAAACAAAAATCGAAAATCATTTGGGAACACATTTAAGGTATAGGTTCATCACCACAATCGATTAAACTACCACCTATTTCGGCAGATGACTCTTTCGCAAATGATTCTGTGCCAAACAATGTCGTAAATGCGCATACGCGCAGATTTTTCAGCGACAAAACGAAAGCTATCGTCTGGGGTATGCAGCAACGCGCTGTACAATCGATGCTCGACTTCGATTTCATTTGCAGGTGAGTAAAAGTAAGGAACAACTAATTAAATGTTAACACTACATTTTCTTTTACATACATTTCTAGACGTGATGAGCCGTCCGTTGTCGCTATGGTATATCCCTTTACAGGTGATCATAAGCAAAAGTACTACTGGGGCCACAAAGAGATACTTATTCCAGTTTATAAGAAAATGTCCGATGCTGTTAAGAATCACAAAGACGTTGACGTAATGGTGAATTTCGCGTCATTGCGTTCGGCTTATGACTCCACATTGGAGGTGTTGGAATTCCCACAAATACGTACCGTAGCCATCATTGCTGAGGGTATACCAGAAAATATGACACGTAAATTAATTGTGGCTGCCGACAAGAAAGGCGTTTCCATTATTGGACCCGCCACTGTGGGTGGTGTTAAGCCTGGTTGCTTCAAAATCGGCAACACCGGTGGTATGTTGGACAACATTTTGCACTCAAAACTCTACCGTCCCGGCAGTGTGGCATATGTGTCTCGTTCCGGCGGTATGTCGAACGAATTGAACAATATTGTTTCGAAAGCCACAGATGGTGTGCTCGAAGGCATTGCAATTGGTGGCGATCGCTACCCAGGCTCCACATTTATGGATCACATTTTACGCTATCAGGCCGATCCAGAGGCTAAGCTGATCGTGTTGTTGGGTGAGGTGGGCGGCACCGAGGAGTATGAGGTGTGCGCTGCGCTCAAGGACGGACGCATTAACAAACCTCTGGTTGCATGGTGTATCGGCACATGTGCTAGTATGTTCACTTCTGAGGTACAATTTGGTCATGCAGGTTCATGTGCCAACTCAGATCGCGAGACAGCATCCGCTAAGAACAAGGCATTGCGTGAGGCTGGTGCCTATGTGCCCGATTCTTTCGACTCATTGGGTGATCTGATTCAGCAGGTATACGCCGAATTGGTGAAATCCGGACGTATCGTTCCTAAAGAGGAAGTACCACCACCAACAGTGCCAATGGATTACTCGTGGGCACGTGAATTGGGATTAATTCGTAAGCCTGCCTCCTTTATGACATCCATCTGCGATGAACGTGGCCAAGAATTGCTATACGCCGGTATGCCCATTAGTGAAGTGCTCAATAAGGACGTGGGTATCGGCGGTGTTGTATCGCTATTGTGGTTCCAACGTTGTCTACCGCCATACGTTTGTAAATTCTTCGAAATGTGCCTAATGGTGACTGCTGATCATGGACCCGCTGTTTCAGGTGCGCACAACACTATTGTTTGCGCACGTGCCGGCAAAGACTTGGTATCGTCCGTAGTCAGTGGCTTGTTGACAATTGTGAGTTTACGCCGTTAACAGGCAGAAATCCAATGGAATTATCTATATTGCTAACTGTTTGTTTCTGTATTTAATAGGGTGATCGTTTCGGTGGTGCACTTGATGGCTCTGCACGTCAATTTTCTGAGGCTTATGACTCGAATTTACATCCCATAGAATTTGTCAATCAAATGCGTAAAGATGGAAAACTGATTATGGGTATTGGTCATCGTGTCAAATCCATAAACAATCCCGATGTGCGTGTTAAAATCATCAAAGAATTTGTTTTGGAGAATTTCCCAGCAGCACCACTACTGCGATACGCGCTGGAAGTTGAGAAAATTACAACAAACAAGAAGCCAAACTTGATTTTGAATGTGGATGGTGTTATTGCCACCAGTTTTGTGGATATGTTGCGCAATTGTGGTTCGTTTACGAGGTGAGTTGATTAGTACGTTAGCAAAATGTGTAGGTATTGGCTTAAGCAAGCTTCAAAAAATAGTTTTAATTAAATATAATGCTACGGTATCAATCGAATTTAAACCCCAATGTAATCATTCGCATTCTTCGAACAATAAAATTTTATATTCATAATTATTATTAACATATTGAAATTTTTCTCTTCTCTGTTTGCAGTGAGGAAGCGCAGGAATACATCAACATCGGTGCAATTAACTCCCTATTCGTGCTGGGTCGCAGTATCGGTTTCATCGGTCACTACATGGATCAGAAGCGTCTGAAGCAGGGTCTATATCGTCATCCTTGGGATGATATCTCTTACGTTATGCCCGAGCAATTCAATTAAACCGCTTAAAGGATTTGAGATTTAATTGAATGATCTATAACACATATTCAAAAGTAATCGCTTTATAATTGTGAACTTAAATTATAATTATCCCACATTAACAGAAAGCTTAAGTACCTTAATATGTATAAAAGCATATTTGGTACATGTGTATGTACATACTTAAAAATATGTATATAGTTATATCAACGACGCATGCGTGGTGGGAATATGCATTGCAATTATAAACTCATTTATAAACACACATACACACTCCACTAAGTTTAACTTAAAGTTGTTAACATTTAATGAAGATTAGTAAAGGCAAACAAAAATTTACAATCCATATTGAAACTGTTTTAGGTTTAGCATCTTTCAAGTGCATTTTTTCTACGTTTTCTTCATTGATTTGTGACTTGATTAAAAAAATACTTTCCACACCTGGTTATAACCCTTTTTTTATAACTAATATAATTATAATTAGGTTCATATATGAAGAATTGGTGGTACAACACCATCGATGTGTGAAATGTAAATTTGTTTTGGAACTTTTGGTATCATTGTTTCAGATTGTAAAATAATTTTATAAACAAGAAATGAAATTGTGTAAACCACAAAATAATAAATACATAAATAATTTGCTTAGGTTAAATAAAAGCAATGAAAATGACTTATTGTAAATTAATTAAATATGTTTATTACATTACTATATCCAAAATGGTATTTATTGAACCAACTGTTGTATATCATAAAATACATATGTTATACGAACTATTGAATGTATGTATGTATTGAATGCACCATGCACTTGTTAAAGTTATGTATTTTTGTATTCTCATTAAATGCTATGAGATGAAATTTATCCAGATTGGCGACAGTTGCAATACGAAGGTCAAATAATTAGTCAAAAGAGCAACGTGTAATAAAGTTATTTCGATGTGGTATGCCAGCAACGGTCGCGGGTGTATACAAACAATATTGGTTCCTTTGCACTGAATTTATGCACGTGGTTTTTAATAAAAGAAAGTATTGCTATTCAAAATTAATGGAATACAATATATAAAAATTCATTTAGAAATAAATATGGAGATTTGGGCGTAAATATACGTAATTTAGTATATCAATCGTATTTAGAACAAATTGTTCTCGTTTTATTTCTATCGTTGTATCCTTGCTTAATGGTAAAATAAGTAAGTAACCATTATATTCGTAGTTATAGTTGATCCGATCACGTTTTGTCAACACAAACAAATCGTTGACAGTTGAATATAAACACGAAGTATATAAACACCAAATAGTTTTATATTTTGTGTTGCTTTATTATTTCTTAATTGTATACAAAATGTATATGCATATGTCTTACAAATACTTACAGTCGAAAAGTAACGAGAAAATCTTTCTTCGCAAATTAAACTACCAACTCCACAAAACAAAAAAAAAATTACTTAATGTAAGTTGTAACGCTTTATCCATCGTAAAAACGGCTCACTTGAGGCACAACCGTTTTTGCAGCAATTACTTACGTTACAATATTGACTTTGAGAGCCTCTATGGGCAATGTGTAAATAAATGTCCATTTTAGTCGACTTTAACGTCTTCATCTCATGCGACGCATTTTACGTTCAAGTTTACGTTGTTTTTTCTCATCTAATTCGGGTTCTTGGTCAGCGGCATTACGCTGCGATAGCCATGGCTGTATAACGCTAACCCACAACATCCAAAGACCACGCAGCGGCGCCAAGAGTAAAAGGTACCAAAAGTAATTAGATAATAAAGACAAGAGAATTGTTCCAGATGTTAATATTATCAGATCTTTTACATTTCTGCGAATAAATTTATCACATTAGTTCACGAGTACAACCAATTTATTTGAAACCACTTACTCAGCTATACCGCCCTCCATATTCAAGTCATTTCCAGAATCAAGAATGCTACCGTTTTCAGAGTATTTTGGTCTTGACATGAAAACCATGAATTGAACTGCACCGGCTAAGATTAGTACGGCTATGATGCCCATAAGCTTGAACAGAATTCAATGAAGAAGTTAATTTATGAAACATTTAATTTGAGTACATACATACCACTGTTACTTTGCTGAGTCCAAAAAATACCAAGTTTAACAATACCATAGCTGCGGTACTACCAAGAGCCATGTTTCTGTAAAACTTCAAAGTGGCCTTATTTTCCTCCACAATCTGCTTTGCTCCTTTTGTGCCTTGTTTACCCTTTTGCTGTGGCTAAAAAACGAGAGTTTGGTTTGGATTATGTATGTTTATGTATTAATATATTATATTGGTTAATTATATGCAAACTGGGACTTACCGCCATTGTTCTCTTAATTATATTCTGTAAATCTAAATTTTTAATTAAAATACTTTCTACTAAAAATGGGCTGAATAATAATTATGCTTCTTTCTTATTGGTTAAGTACAAAATGTCATTCGTTCAACGCGTACGAACGTTTGTGACGCGTCAACAAATTGCCGAAAAATGACAACTGCTACTTGTCAGCTGCTTCTAATTGGAATTATTTGTTATCGATAAAAATATCGATTAATTAAACAAAGTTTTCCGTTATATGTACCCTGAATGGGGCATATTAATTTCATTTTCTCCTCAATAAACTCGAAAACTCATTTGTCGAAACCAATATCGGACCACTATAGCATGTAGCTACCATATACATTGATCCATCAATGTCCAATCCTTTATATTTGTGTTACTTCGGTGCAAAGGAAGTTAACGGTATTATAGCTTCGGTACAACCGAAGCTAACGGGTTTTCTACTTTTAATTTAAAATGTTAAAATTACGAAGAAGTTTTTATTTTTAAATTTTTAGTTACATTTTTATTTGTGTATTCTTTTAATTTAAGGCTGCAAACTGAATTAAATACATTATTTCAAATCTAATCCTCGAGATTGGATGTGCACCTGCATTCCATATAATTGGACACGGCCTCTATAATATGTCGCGCTGATATGCCAAATTTATCTATGAGTACCGTTGGCGGTCCAGAGCGTGGTACATGTGGTACATGTAAATGTTTCACCTCCACATCGCGTTCCAAAGCAAGCGCACTTAGCACAGCTTCCCCTAAACCACCTTCTTGGTAGTGATCCTCAACCACAATGATGCGACCACCACATGCACGGGCATTCGCCATAATCAGACCGGCATCCAACGGTTTGATTGTGAAAGGATCAACGACACGGACTTTTATACCAATTTTCTCCAGATCTGCGGCAGCCGACAGGCATTCATATAACGTTATACCCGCACCTACCAAAAGCACTTTATCCTTGCGCGATTGTTTTATCACTTTACCAATGCCCACTTGGAATACCTCCTCGTTTTTGTAAATAACAGCTGTGCTCGGCCTAGAGGTGCGTATGAAGCATATACCTGGTGTGTTTGCTGCCAATTCCACAGCACGTTCACAGCTAACAGCATCCGATGGATAGAAGACGGTGCTGCCTGGTATTGCGCGAAACATGGCAATATCCTCAAGAGCCATTTGGGAGGGACCATCCTCACCGATACTTATGCCACAGTGTGAACCACAGAAATTGGCATTAGTCTGAGAGATAGCACCCATGCGAACTTGATCAAAAGCACGTGTTAGGAAAGCAGCAAAAGTCGAGGCAAAAGCGATTGTGCGATTACGGCACATGGCACCAATGGTTACTCCAACCAAATTTTGTTCGGCAATGTAACATTCGATGAAACGTTCAGGAAATTGTTGCTTTAGTTTCTCAGAATACGTGGAATTCTTTGTATCGCCATCAAGAGCTATAACACGATCACAGCCTTCCGCCATTTTGGCCAGCGCTTTGCCATAAGCGACACGTGTTGCCACTTGTTCCCCCAGTTTGTACGATGGTGGGTTGGATAATTTAACGTTATCTATATTGACCTCAGGTACAGTCATCCCATCATTCGATTTTGGTGTTAACGCCACTGGGCATGGTGATCGGTTGACAATCGTATATTCTAATTTTCTTATAGTTTCGCATGCCTTATCACCCAAAGGCTTACCATGCCAATTTTCTTCATTCTCAATTCCGGGAAATCCTTTGCCCTTGAATGTTTTCGCAATGACGGCTGTCGGTTTGCCCTTCGTACTGGCTGCATTGTCAAATGCATTCATCAGTTCTTCGATATTGTGACCATCCACAACAATTGCATTGAAACCGAATGCATCCAATCGTTTTTCATACACATCCATGTTATGCTGCAGCTGTGTCGGATCAGATTGTCCCAAGCGATTCACGTCAAATATTACGCAAAGGTTGTCTAAATTATAAAAACTGGCAAAATTTAAAGACTCCCATATTGAACCCTCTGCCGATTCACCATCACCAACTATACAGTATGTCCTAATATAATATATCATTATTGCAACCAACTGCTATTTGATACACGCAACATACCTATAATCGCTTTTATCAATATTCTTTCCAATATAAGCCATACCAGACGCTACTGCTACACCTTGACCCAAAGAACCGGTGCCAACATCAATAAAATTTAAGCGAGGCGTGGGATGCCCTTCAAGATCCGAATCAATTTTACGTAAATTTAGAAGTTCATCGGTCGGAAATAGTCCAGCTTCCGCCCATGCTGCATAGAGTATGGGTGCAGCATGTCCTTTCGATAGCACCAGTCGATCACTAGCCGGGTTGCGTGGTTCTTTCATGTCTAAACGCATTACATTAAAAAACAGTACGGCAAGTATATCGGCTATCGATGAGCAGGAAGTCGGATGACTATAAGGATAAATAATAAACAAAAGTTAATTTATTCTTCGCTAGAATTTTTTCTCTGTATGTACCCTGATTTGGATGCCTGTGTTGACCTAATTGCATGTAAACGCAAGCGATTCGCTATATCTTTAAGCTCTTGTATTCGCTCCGGATCAATTATTGTTGAAGGCTGTTTAGCTCCATCCTTTGGTACCTGTATTATTTCAGTTTCTGGCGCATCATCACTCATGACGGTTTATTTTGCATAAACTAAAATTTGTATTATAGATTTCTTTCATTAACCAAAATGTTTTTTTTTTTTTTTTACAAAATAATTTGGTTTAAATTTTTTCGGTGTTTTGATTGATTTATATGAAATGTTTAACAAACAATGTAGATGTTAATGTCAGGCAGAGTTTTGTAAGACAAAATTCTCTTATGCATGCAATAAAAAATATTAATATGAGACATTAACTTCGCTGCAACGAAGCTATAATACCCTTTAGTTTTTTTTTTATGGCATAAAAGAGAATACAAATCTTTGCCTTGCTTCAGATCGGTCAGTTAGTATGGCAGTCATAAGCTATAGTGATCCGATCTGAAAAATTTCTGTAGAGTATACCATTACCTTCGGTAGCAATCCACGCGAAGAAGTCTAGTCAAATTAACATTTTTCTACAAGAACTTGATTTTGATCGTTCAGTTTGAATGACAACTATAGTGGTCCGATATCAACGATTCCTACAGATGAGTAAACTTATTGAGGATTAAGTTACGTGTGCAAAATTTGAGATCGATGTCTCCAACTGAGGTACAGGGTAGGCCATTTAAAGTTGACCCATTTGTTTGTTTGCCAAAATTAAGGCGTCGCGGATAATCAGCTGGGTTTAGTTTTTGTGCCATTTGAATTTTATATGGAAACATCTTCAAATCTTTATGAATTATGCGTCGGAGAGTGGTGCGAGAGATGTCTAATTCCTGAGAGCGGCGATAACTCGATGTCGATGGAGTCTCCTCAATACTGGCTCGTACAGCTTCGATATTTTCATCAGAACGTCTTGTGCGTTGTCTGGATGCATGACTGGCATTACTGAGATTACCGGTGTTCACAAATTTTGCGTATAAAGACTTAATTGTGTTCTTAACTGGAGCACTTTTCACTTTATTTTTTTTGCGAAACGCACGTTGAGTTAACACAATTGAAAAGTTATTTTGAATATAAAGCTGAACAATTTCAGCGCGTTCTTTTGGAGTGTACTGTTCCATGGTATAAATTGTCTTCGAATGACGCTTCTAACGCGGTATGACATTAGCCGATTTGTCAGCGCTGTTAAAAGTTACAGCGTTGCCAGATGGGTCAACTTTAAATGGCCTACCCTGTACTAGTTCGGTTATACACAGACCGACATGGTCTACTCTTCATAACTAAATGAATGAATCATCTATATATACTATAAAATAATATAACAACCAAATCATTTAAAACGAAGTTCGCATTTATTTCACTATCATTTTTATTAAATATACAAATATGCTGTTTGTAATGCAATACAAATCTTCAATCGTCTCATTTCTTTTCAACCATTTTTTACCATTTCTAACGATGTTATTTTTTTCTTTTTACTTAATTTGTAAGTTTGTGTTGTTGCTTCTTACAAGTACTACAATTTTATTTAAAATATTATTTTTTGTATTTACTTTCATAATTTTTTATCTGCTTTTGTTTTGATCATAAAACTAATTTTGCTTTACTATTTACGTACGTACTTTAAATATACATATGTGTATTGTATTGAATATTATTGATTTCTCAATAAAAACATCTCTTTTGTGTTTGTTCTTTATGTTTTATGTATATAAAATTGCTTATAAGTTACAAGAAAAATTAATAATAAAAAAGAAAAAAAAAAAACAAATTTTAATTATAATAAGTATGTATACATAATTTATGTGGTTGTCTATTTTTAATTTGTATATATTAACAAGAACAACGATTATTTATTTCGAGCATAATGTATACTTTTTTTCAAATAACTTTAGTCATATGCAAAGGAGTATACATAAAAATAGCAGCAGAAGGTTGAGTGGTGAGCGGATGATGGTAGAGTGTTAAGATAAGTATAAAACAAAGAAGACTGTGAGAATAGAACTCCACAACTGAGTGCTTTAAATATTATTAGATTCATATGGATTTGTTTTTTGTTTTTAATTTGTTTGAGATTAGCTTAAACTACATACAGGCTAGACTAATGGGCTAATGATGTTGTAAACAGAGTACGAATAGTAGGTAAATAGGAAAATGGAGATTTCTAGTTTCTTTACTACGAAAATCGTATTGCCGTCGTTTCTTTAAGAAATGTTAACAGCGTTTACATAAATACAGATATATATACATACGTATATACATATAATAAATTGTTTAATTAAGAGCAAGTACCGTATATATAATTAAACAAGAATAAGAAAAGTGTGTGCCAATAAAATTAGGCACTCGTACCTTTGTAAATACATACAAATTACATCATTTTTTTTTTTTACTTTTTTCTTTGTGTAAGGAATGAAATGGATAATTTTGTATTAGTAAGTTTGGATATGTATATGTTTTGAGATTTTTTTATAGTTAAAATAACATAACATGGGGCGGGAATAAATAAATAATTTGTTAATTAACAATTTGATACTGAAATCTGCTACTTATATGAATTCGTGCGTGGAGTTTAGGCAAATTCAATTTATATGTGTTTACTTATACTTTTCTTTAAATGATAATTTGTTTTATTTAAAAATTGTACAATTTCAACATTTTTGTCTACGAAAATTCAGTACCGAATTGCTACTAACGAATGAAGAGGAAATTATGGCTGACATTAAAGTGATTATGAATGTTTTTGCAAGAAAAAAGTCTAGAGAAGTTTACTGTGTTTTAAAAACTACATAAACAAGAAAAAATAATTCTTTAATTTATTGTAAATATGTATATATATTTGTATACATATTTTCTGCGTATAAAAAGTTTTAGTGCTGGACGATTGATCGATAGGCTTATTTTAAGACAATTAATATTTTTTTTTGCAAATTTATTAATGGCTTCATAAAACATCTAAAAATATAAGTTATCGATTGTGTGCTGCTGTATAGTTTTTGTTGAATTTAAATTTCAAGAAAATGTGATTGAGGTTAGGGTAGATAGCGCAATAAGATGATAGCTGGAAAATATGATAGCATCATATAAATATTTAACGATCATAATGAGATGGTTAGACTGTTTAACTGAGATTTCAAATACTGTATTTGTTTGTGAATTTTTGGTTGCTGAAAAAACATTCAATCGTGCAGTTCTAAAACTCTCTTATTTTCAAGTTTATTTATTGAAATTGACATGTGCTCGTTAATAAATGGAAATGAATGATTATTGGTTATTTATGAACCTATTTTTATAAAAAAAATCCAATATAAACATATAAATTTGAAATAGTATATTATATTATTTCAAGGCATATTGTTGTTGCCAAACTTGTCAACCAATTAAGTGCCTACATGTTCATACAGAAAATCTCTTTATATACATATAGCATTGTATACAATATATACAATTTTTGTATAATAAAAATCGGTTTTTTAGAGTAAAAAATTGAAATTCCACTACAATAAGGACTTAAAGACAAATGGATAATAAATAGTTGCAAGGACAGCTGTATGGGGATGATAGATAGGCAATTGTATACTTTAACGCATACAAGGTATGAAATTACAGATAACGGTTGAGCCAGCGCAAATTAATGCTAGATTTAAAAAAATAAAGAATATTTGAAAATAAAATATATAATGGGCTAGATAAATTTTGTTCGAGATATTGAGTTACCAGATAAATTAAACAAAAATGTGCAATATGTGTTCATGGGTGTGTGAATGAAGACCTCTTTCGTAGCTCTATGAGATTTCATATAGTATATAAATTTTGTATGTACAATCAATAATATAAACCATGTATACATATCAATATATTGTATTATATGTATATGAGTAAAATTATATGTCCATATACATACAATAGAACTCTAAATGTAAATATATACGTACGTAAAACATATTTAACTGTCTCTTATGTGCGCGTAGTCAAATAATTTCACTTACATGCTAAGCGTATGTATACTTATATGTATATACCACTATTGTTGTTGTTATTTTTCTCATACCTTCCTATGTATAAATTTATATACATATTAATGCCAACAATTAGCGCATATATCGTCTATACGCATGTGCTGTTGTGTAGCTGATCGGCTCAAAGATATATAAGTATATAAGATATTTCCTCTCTATTGTAGCTGTGGGCTGTGTATATACATACGTATGTACATATGTATAAAATATTTTAACTCTAAATGTATTTAAAAGTATTTACATATTTGTTTAAACTAAAATTTGTGATATTGTGGTAATATGTAATATTCTAAGCTTTACTCTTGCAATATGTATGTTTACACAACAAAGCATACACTATAATTTCATCTGTTATAAACACTGCTACATATTGTAAGAACGGCGCTTACGTTCCACAACGCTGTTAAGCACGAATGATTTTTTCAGAAACTTTCAATTCAATTATGTATGACAAATATAAATTATTTTTGTACTCATATGTATTGAGCTGAACGTTATTGCAGTTGGAAGTACGACTTATGACTTTATTACAAAGAAGTGATGTGAAATGTTGAAAGCGAAAGTGACTTGCTTTTGCTGGAAATTATATATAGCGAGCTCGCGTTGTTTTTAAATAATGTTCGTTTTAGCGTTTTAAGGTCTACACATAAGAGTATATGTATATGCTCACATTCTGACGCATCAAGTCTCAGCCTGCGTAACCCTAACTACTTAATATTTTTCATATATATGTATATACATATATAGTTAATGTTTTTTTTTTAATATAGTTTAATTTATATATTATGTTTGTTGTAGCTTATAAATCTAACTTATGCTTACAAGAAATGTTCGCCTCTCTTAGTTGCGTTTGATGCATATATAGCTGTTGCTGCACTAACATCGCCTCCCAATACACCTTCTACACCGCCCGCAGCAACTGTGGCTGTTGCAGCTTGTGCGGTTATTGTGGGCGGCGTGGCGCCAAGCGCTGTCATTGTATGCCACCATGCGTGCGGTGACTGATGATGTGCAGAAGCATAGTTTTGAAGTTGGTGATGTAGTGGTAGTTGCGCATGCGCATGTGCATCTCCGGCTTTATGATTGTGATAATGTCTGAATGTTTGCAGCTGTTGATGCTGCGAGTGATTATTCATGCTTACTTTCAATTGTTCTGCCATCAACCGATTTGGTGCACCATAAGTGCTTATGCCGCTACTATTGCCGCTAAAACACTGTTGTTCACCTGTCATTGCTCTACCACCCAACGCCCCGCCCTATTTTAGGTGTCAATCATTTTTCACTGGATAGTAGACTAGGTCCGATTGTTGCGGGTGTTGTGACTGCAGTTGCTGTTGTTGTATGTGATGCATGTAATCACTGATTGGCGGCAACACAGTTTTCTGCTCATCGCCACTGCCACCAACACCACCACCCATTAGCATTGTAGGATAACCACCGCCTACGCTGCGATCGTAGATACTGGCATGCGGTGGTGGCGGCAATAGATGTGGTGCGAGTGGATGATGTGCGGTTGGCGCAAGTGGATGATGTCCACCAAGCGAATGTGATGCCGCATGTGGATGATAGGGCTGAAAACTGTTCTTTTGTTGTTGTTCCGTTAAATCCCCTAAACCGGGATGATGGGAAGGCAAATGATGGTGGTGGTGTGCAGCTGCAGCCGCCGCAGCGCTAGTGTCATACAGCGAAGCTCCACTCGGCGAGCCATATAAGCTGGTATGACGCATTAATCCGGCTGTACCGTAATTTCCGAGAGCTGCAGCAGCGGCGCTATGGTGTTGTTGTTGCTGAAGTGAATGCGGCTGGTGGTGGTGAGCAGAGTGCGGATGTTGTGGTTGCGATTGTTGTTGTTGCTGCTGTTGCTGTTGCTGCTGATGAGCAGCAAGTGAATTTTGTGGATGCTGTTGCTGCGCCTGCGCTGTAGATTGTGAAACGCCCATTTGCCCGCCACCCGGTTGCATTATGTCAAAATTATACTCCATTGAAGTTGGAGCAGTGTCAATGAGATTCGTTAGGATACTGCCGATATTGTTGTAATTGTGCGGGTCAGCCGCGCCAACATTTACGGCACCAGCTTGTCCGCTTTGTGCATTACTTTGCGCTTGTTGTTGTGCTTGTTGCTGTTGTTGTTGTTGCTGCTGCTGTTGTGCTCCTCCGCTGAACATCATTTGCGAGGCAGCAGATCCAGCGGATGGCCACATACTCTGCATGGAAAGAGGGGAAAATTAGTTATAGCTTTTAACATAAACTAACAGAATTTTTCACAACATACCTGAAAACTCATAAGTTCGCCTCCAATTTGTGATTCTTGCTGCTTGTTACTCACACTACCACTTGGACCAACTGTCGACTGTTGTTGTTGCTGCTGCTGGTGTTGTTGTTGTTGTTGCTGGGGTATGTGAATTCGGTGTTGTTGTGCCGGAGGGACCGCCATTTGAACCGACATTCATGGGAAGCCCAAGAAAATCAGGCGTGTCAACAATATAAAATTTGGCGGGATTGTCTTTCAGCTCGCCACTGGCAGATACGACACCCTGTTGCTGTTGTTGCTGGGTTGGAGGTTGTTGCTGCTGCTGGGTTTGAGGTTGTTGAGCGCTAACACCACTTACCGCACTGGCGCTAAATCCAATATTAGCCCAAGGCGGTTCATTTGCTTGTTGCTGTAGCGCATACTGCTGTTGTTGTTGTTGCAATTGCTGCTGCTGCTGTTGTTGTTGCTGTTGGTGCTGGAGCGGCGATTGCTGTGGTTGTGGCGACTGCAAACGTCCCCGTTGAGGCGAGTGTGATGGCTGATGATGTTGCTGCTGCAACTGTTGAGCGGGAGTAGCATGATGCAACGGTGAACGTTGTTGATTGTGACGATGCTGTTGTTGTTGCTGTTGTTGTTGGTGCTGCTGCTGCATTTGTTGGTGATGATGCAACATTTGCTGATGATGATGCAATTGTTGTTGTGTCGCAGGCATATGATGCGGGGAAGTGAAATGTTGTTGCTGTTGTTGTTGTTGTTGTTGAGGATGTGGTTGGTGCGGACTTTGCGGTGTATGGCTACGTAGATGTTGCTGCTGCTGTTGTACCACAGTCGCTGACGATGCAGCTTGTTGTTGCTGATGGTGCTGCTGTTGGTATTGATTGATTAACTGATGTTGCTGATATGCGCTGGCATTACTTTGTCCTGCAGACGCACCATGATTAGGATCGAAGTGGAATTCTGACACACCGGTTATATTGGCGACACCTCCAGCCGCGGCAGCACCGAAATTATTTAGCCGCGACATAAGAGTATTGCCCGATACATTCGCATTGCCACCAACCACGCCGAGTACAGCGGGTCCACTGTTCACGGTGCCATCCGGAGTGTTGGGTGTGCGACGATGTTGTTGCTGTTGCGCGGGTGGCGGTGTTGGTCGTTGTTGCTGTAATTGTGGCTGTTGAAGTTGTTGTTGTTGTGTATGATGTACCGATGCCACCGCTGCCGGATTGCAATGCTGTGGTGGCACTTGTGCTAATGTTTGTTGCTGTGGCTGCGGTTGTTGCTGCTGCTGCTGTTGTGGTTGTTGTTGCTGTTGCTGCGGCTGCTGTTGATGTTGCTGCTGTGCCTGATGGCCAATCAATTTTTCGGCATTAAAACTTTGAGTATACAAGGAATTCTGCTGGGATTCATTGGTTGACAGTGAATGCTGTGACGCCGATGCTGACGCAGTGGATGATTGGGAGCTGCTGTTGCTAATCATCGATGCATTGAATGGATCCTGCTGAGATGTACCGGGTGTGGTGGAGAGTGGTGGTGGTGTAGATACATTGCTCACACCTCTCTGCAGCTGTTGTTGTTGCGGATTCTGTTGCTGCGCCTGCTGCTTTGGTTTACTCGTAGTGGACTTTTTCGCAACTTTCGCGGGAGGAGGGCCCGGCATATCTGGCGTTGGTACCATTTCTGGGTGTAAAAAAAAAACACAGTATACAAAATTTAATTCCGAAAATGTATTTACATGCACTTTATTACGTACCTTCATCCTTGGCAAAACGTTTGACTTTCTTCGGCGATGGCTGATTACCGTGTACGGTTTGCTTGTGACGTACCATATGAGTTTTCCACTTGAAGGTCTAATTATATGAAATAAAGAATTGAAAATAAAAATATCAAATGATAAAGATGAGTTTGTCATAGTTGAAAATATAATTTTTAACTTACCTGATCACAATAACAGCAACAATGTGGTCGCTCCTCCGAGTGTGATGGCAGATGCCGTTGTAGTGATTTTACTGAGCCAAATCGCTTGCCACACAAAGTGCACTTACATTCCGATGCATCGGTATGCGCATTGCTATAATGATCCTTCAGTGCCGGATATGTAAAATACGATGAACCACAAATATCACAAACATATGTTCGCTTCACTTCCGTATGTAGCTGTACATGACGTTCCAAATTCGCTTTCAAAGTAAAACGATTCTGACAAATGTGGCACTCGAAAAAGTTGTCTTTTTTATGGACACGAATGATGTGCTGATAAAGTGCATTTTTTGAGGGAAAATCTGCACCGCACACCTCGCAAATAGCACCGTCAGCCTTGTGACCCGTCGTGTCTAAGTGCTGTTGATGCAGTTTCTTGTGTGGAAACTTTTGTCCGCATTCTATACACGAATAAGCTGAGGAAAGGGAAACGAAACAAATTAAAATTTTAACAAATAGAAATGTGCAATTGTGTTTGATTAGTAAAAAATGCATAAAAAAGGGGAAAACGTTGAGTTCGGCTGCACCGAAATTATAATACCCTTCACAGGAGAATTTCTTGCAGCAAGCGTTTTGCTAGTTTCTTCCAGCTGCGTCGTATAAAATCAGTAAATAAGGATTTTGAATTGAGTTTACTTAATAAGGAAAAATAGATACATTTGTTTGTAGATTGCAAAGTTGACTTAGACGATCATCTGTGCTAAATCATGCAGATATCTGGTAAGATAAAAAAGTTTTTCATATATTGTCCGGGTTGTCATCGGATGTAAAATATATGCTATAGTAGTCCGAACTAAAAAATTGGACATTATTGTGATCAGTCAGTTTTTTTGGCAGCTATATGGTACAGTTGTCCGATCTGATCATTATATTTGGAGATTTTAACATTGTCTTATGAAGTTATCCATATCAAATATCGTGAAAATATCTTGTCACATAAACAAGTTTCTGAATAAAGACTTGATTTTGATCAATCAGTTTGTATGACAGCTAAATGTTATAGTGGACCGATATCAACTGTTCCGACCAATGAGCAACTTCTTGGGGAGAAAAGGACTTGTGCAAAATTTCTGCTTAATATCTCAAAAACTAAAGTACTAATTTGCGTATATACAGACAAACGGACGCACAGACGGATGTAGCTAAATCGATTTGCCTGCAACATTTCCTTCTGAGCGTTAAAAACTTTGTGGCAAACTTAATATATCCTGTTCAGGGTATAAAAAACAAAAGTACATATAAAAACCAAAGTGCAGTGTATAAAAAAATACAGCGTGAAAACCGATTTGAAGTTAAATAAAACCACAAAAGATCGATGACCATGTACACATGGTATAAATATACATGAATTATAGAAATTTACACTTCATTTACGCTTAAGGTACACTCTACACTCATGTTTGTATTTCGACAATTTTCAGGCACTCACACTCACTTTTGAATTCTTTCTTGCTGTGAGATTCGACATGGGCATGAAATTGTTGACGACGCGAGTAGGATTCGCCACACGTGTCACAAACGAATGGAAACTCCTTGGCGTGCACTGTTCGATTGTGATGAATTATTTCCTAGAAAGGCAAAAAACAAAAACAGTTTCAATATAAAACTGATATAACGATTTAAATTCCATTATACATACCTCCAATGATGTGCCATTTGGTTGTCCACAATCATGACAAAAACCTGGATGTATTTTATAGTGATCCAATAATGATTTTCGTTTTCGATACGACTTTGGACACTGCAAGCATTGAAAACTGGGTTTCGCCTTCTTCGCACCAGTGCCGGCTGCGCCTTGGGCTCCGGTACTACCTGGTGGTGCTTCTAGTGGAGTGCTACTGCTGTTACCGCCATCAATAAGCTGTTGCTTCGGTTTCATGCCGTCGAAATCATGTTCATCCATGTCATCATCCTCATCGTGCGATAAATCATTATCATCCAGTCCTAAGGATACGTTCAACGAAGCTGACGAAATCGAACCGGAAGTTGATGCTGATGCAGAAATGCCGGACAAAATGTTGCTAGGCGTCGTTGAGAGTGCGCTTGACATTGACGAAGAAGCTCCTGATGTTGGTGCGGTGGAAGCGGAAGACGTGCCAGCGAGCTGTTGTTGCTGCTGCTGCAAAAGCAGATGCTGCTGTTGTTGTTGCTGTAGCGTGTCCACATGTTGTTGATGCATATGCAACATTGGTATCGTGTGTTGCAGTTGTTGTTGTGGTTGTTGCTGTTGCTGCATTTGCGCATGTGCGGATAGAGGGGATTGCTGCGCACCTTGCTGTTGTAGTGTTGGCGATTGCGCTAACAGCTCCGCACTAAAATGCTGTTGTGGATGCTTCTGTTGTATCACAGCGGGCAAACTACCGTTATCAAGTATATTGTCAATGCTGTTGATGAACGCAGCTGTATTGGTGCTCTGTTGCTGCATGCGCTGTTGCTGCAGCTGAAGTTGTTCCTGCCTTTGCTGTTGCAATTGATGCTGCGCACTCTCAGCCATACCACCCAGTAATGTTAGCGGGTGTGTTTGTGGATGCTGTAGGTTCGCATTAACGTTTCGGGGCTGTTGCAGCAGTTGCGGAGTATCTTGTTTTTGATTTTGTTTTATTAGCCTCTGTTGCTCTTGCTGTTGTTGTTGTTGTTGCTGCTGAAGTCCCAGAAAATGTGACTGGTTTGCATTGAGCACATTGTTATGTAGACTTTCAGGCATGTTTTTCATCGCCGTGGAATCGCTACCAGGACCGTTAGCATTACCGCTACCACTACTATTACTACAATTATTCAGTCCTGGCAAGAGCATCGATTCGATTTTATTAATATTGATATTGCTGTTACTGCCATTATCCAGTGTAGCGCTGTCTAAAACGTTCTCTCGCGCGACATCGTTTAGCGTCGGAAAATGTAAGGAATTCAACGGCTGTTCATTTCGTTCTTGTAGATATTGATTGGAGAAATTCGTCTGTCGTTGTTCCAACAGTCTATTTTGTCGCTCAATTTGCGTACTAATGCCCTGCAGAGATTGTGGTTGCTGATTCTGCTCCTTGGGAGCTACACTTGGAAGATCACCAACAATATTTGCTAATTGCTGATTATTGTAGCTAAGATTATTTATATTATTGCTTGCTGTAAGGCCATTTATCACAAGGTTGCTGTTTCTGTAATGTTAAGTAGAAATAAATAATATTATTTTTCAGATATACAGGAATAATTGTATTGTATAAATATATTACCCTTGTTGTTGCTGCTGATTATGTAGTAAAGTTTTGCTATTGCTGCTCAAACTACCGCTGGTCGTGCTCTCACCTCCCGCTAATGAAGCAGTGTTAGTATTGTTTATCGTTGTCGTCATCGTCGACACACTTTCTGGCGTCGTGGCAACCAATGTTTGCAAATCTGTAGTGGCACCGCCATTACTACTATTGCTATGACCACTACCACTTGCGCTACTACCACCGCCTAACACGTCTTCAATATCCGGCTCCATTTCCATGCCATGTACCAGACGGCCAGCGCCCGCATCTTCTTCGGTAATCTCCTCGAATTTCAACATTTCGGGCGCGGCTACCGACGTAGACATTTGCGACTCAGATTCGGATTCCAGTTCCGAATCAAATGTGATCGCAGGTAAAATTTGCCGTTGCTGCGTATACGCTGTAGGCGCTGCAACTGCTGCCAATTTACGCAGACGTAACTGTTGCCATTCTTCCAGACGCTGTTCCCGCACTTTTTCAAGTACATGTAATGGCGGTCGCGTGCCCAATAGCTGTCCAGATAGAATGAAATTCTTGTAGAATTTTTTCAAGAAAGGTTTATGCTCTTCGCTTAACGCTTTTTGTAGGCGAAATCGAAATAGCCGTTTGTAGGCTCGGACATTAAATTCGCCCGTACTGTGATGATAGTGTATGGTCCATTCATTATCAGGATAGAAGTAATAGTCATCTTTCGCTTTCGTAGTTGGATTACATCGCTCATCGATATTGAGCACGAGTTTTTCACTTAGCAATCTAGGATAATTATTGTGGTTATTGTTTTTGGTGTTATGGCGTGTCAAGTTTTTCTCCTGATCACATGTCGCCAGTTCAGCCCAACTGTTATAACTGTCATCGCCAGCTAAACGTGTAATGGCGCCAACACTATTTCCCACAATTGCATGCTCAAAGGTGGCACTAGAATTCGCTTTAGTCAGGTGTCTCGTATTTATAATAGACGAGGGTATCAAATCGAGCGGATCTTGTTTTAGAGCATGTGTGCTGTTATAATGCAAGTGTCTATTATTGGAAGAAGAATTTTCTGCATTGGCATGCAGGTCCATGCCACCAACCATGTCGTCGTCGTCCTCATCGAGACACATAATCTCCTCCTTGCATAGGATCTTCTCAAAGTTCTGATTAAGATCTGTTGAGCCTTCATCTTCTGTTTTAATCTCTTCCTTTTTGGCAGTGAGCAACAATTGAAGCTGCAATTGTTTCTTGTTTGCGGTTTTTGTGGAACTAGCAAACTCATCGGTGATATGGGGGAAAAGAGCCCTTGTCACCCGTTCACAAGCTTCGGGATATTTACATTTCAGCGTTCGTAGCAGATAATGAAGCGCATCGCATTGTGATACAGCGTCAAGACTATCGAGCAGATTTAGCGACTGCCCAACCTGTAATGGAAGAAAAATAGAATTAATAAATTAGATGACAATTACGCTGAGAAATTCGAGAAATAGATAAGATCCCTCTATCATGCTTCAAATATTCCTGACCTAAATGACACTGAAGAGTGACAAAAACACCTTTTCAAATATAAACACATTTTTTAAAATTGACTTCACTAGTTTGAGAACTATTAAGGGGTTACATGGGTTTCCTCGGGCAAAAAACGTCCTTTTTCAATATTTTTTTTACATATAAAAAATGAAATATTTTAATGATTTTTTTTAATATTAAAAGACTCATATTTAATAAACATTTTGTAAAATTTTCAAAAAAAAAAAATATCAAAATGGCAGTCATTACGAGCCATTTCCGGCAGTCACTCGGAAAAAAGGTGCATCCGCGTTGTCAGCAGAACTTCTTTCAGGATCATCAGAAATAAAAATAAAAAATACGTGTTTTAGTAAAGACAATAAACTAGGTATTGGACGAAGGAAAAAAAAACAAATGAAAATTGGATTTTTGGCAGACGTTTTTATAAAAAAATGCAAATTTCGATGAAAATTTCTCGACACTATTCTAGAGATGTTATAGAATTTAATAAGACAAAAAAAGATTTTCGATTTTTTGAAACTGTGAAACCCATGTAACCTTAAGGCAGAGCTGGTCCTCCATAGAATTTACCTCTATATTTGGCCCTTCGATGGTAGTAACAATTAATAATTAATTCAAAATATAGCATATACATATATACATATAGGAGACTTTTAGAGATGCATAATTTCCTAAAATTAGCTATAAAACCAGCCTATGTCTGGAACCAGATTTAGGTTATGTAATACTGGACGGCTGTCACTTTATACAAAGACCTACTGTGCTTTGGTAATGGAAGTAAAGTTTAATTCAGGTTGCAGTAGGATACAGGATGTCAACACTTTTCGTGAAGTTTAAGAAGGACTTGATATCTAATTTTGATACTTCATCTAGTCCCCTGAAATGCGAAGATATATATAATGAGTGTTAGATAAGGCTGGACAGAAGCAGAGGTGTTCTCTGCAATTTCTGCATGTGTCGTCTAATACGCATTTACCTCACATGTGATGACAGTGACCTGTGTTTGACCTATCATTAGGCCTAAAAATGTCCTACATTTTTTTCGAAGCAGAGTGAGCAAAAAGTGGACTTATTGTTCTTCGTGACCTTGGCACATGATTTTAGCGCTCCTTCATCTAGTCAACGAATTCTATCTCACCCATGTCCATCTGTTAGCCCATTCGAAAATTCCCTTATGTACCGTTTTTAGACGGATGGGGCTTTTGGTAATTTAATTTCCCGGAATACGCTTATGATCTGGAATTCTCTACAACCAGATATAAGAATACTGGGAATACTTCTAAACTTTGGTTCTGTGCCAAAGACTTGCGGAGGATTTCGTATACGTCACGGATGATATATACTCCTGGTTTAGAGGTTTTATAAATAGACAAAATTCCTTTGCGGGAGTTCGAGCCATCCTGGAAAGGCATGTTGCCTTTCATACAGAACATATGTATATAATCCTGTGGGGTTTGTATTTGGAAGGCATTGATGGTTCTAACTTTTAAACATGAAACGTGCCAATAATTTAGAATTTTGCAAATGAAATAGATACAACAATAAAAATCCAGGAAACCGAGGAAATAATATTTTACATGTTCAGCATAAAACATAGTGTAAATAAGTATATCGCAAAGTTAGGACAGCAAACTTATTTAAATCTAAAGTAAAATCCATTATTTGATGCTAGTTAAATCGATTTTGAGAGTACAGCTAGCTAAAACAAATTAATTTTGCAAATGTAATCAATTTATTATGCGAAAAACAGTCAAAATAAAAAGAGCTTGTATATACGAAATACTTGGATACTATGCGAACATAAAGAGCTACGTAAATACATCGATCCAAACAAATGTACGAGTGTGTGTGAATGCGAGACCAAGTTGTAAATAAAGCGCCATCACGAAATTAAAATATAAATACACGTACATACATATGTATATTTACTACATAAAAGTATATGTATGTACATACGCGCGCATGTTTATATAAATACATGCATACATAAATACTAAAGTTGAGTAAATGAATGAAAAGCACGATAATCAAGTTCTATCCGCATTTACTCTGCGCCTCTTTCGGCACTCTCATATACCGGAGGTATGTAGTTAGTTTGTCTACAACTTCTGCTTTAAACACACACACGCATACAAATATGTACTATATACATATATACGTATATGTATAGGTATAACTTGCGCCAAGCTTTCTAGCTAACATGTTTTCCACCCTTCTCGCTTTCCTCCTCTGTATTGCCTATACACATACATACATATTATATTACCACCACCACCTACCCATCCGCCTACTTCATGAAATGTTTACGTTTTTTCCTAACTTTTTTATATGTATGTATGTAGATACCTATGGTGCACACGGTTCATAGAAAATGCATAAAATGCGCTGGAGAATTTATTACATACATATACATATGTACATATATTTTATTCATTTATTTAGTAAATATCCGTTATCTCACTTGGCTTTAAAATGCATTAGTTAGCTGTGGAAAATTGAGTGATGCAATTATTCGGATTTGCTTGTGCCTCAATGGACCTCAGCTTGGCCAATTGGCGCACAAACTGGGATTCGAAAATTGCAGATCGATATTGGACCACTACAGGAATAGCTGCCATTACAAACTGGCCGATCGCAATCAAGTACTTGTATGGATGGTATTTGAGAACATATATGCACGAAATATGATGTAGATTAATGTTCAAGGCAACTGTATAATCTCTAAAGAAATTGTTCAGTTCGGAACTTCACTATAGAATAAGCAGCCATACATACTGACCGGTCACAATAAAAATAAAGATATTCCTATTTTTTTAATGTTATTTATATCAAACAACGTGGTTAGAAAGAAGTATCTTAACAAATTCTGTTATATGCAATCTGTTGGCGGGTTGCGTTTGCTGTTCTAGTGGTTATAGGAATTGCAAATGTGACGGATATTCTATCTTCGTAGCAGCCGGTGTCAACGTTTTATCTTGTTTTCAATCAAAAATAATACGAAAATCTGCTGTTATTTTAGATGTAACATTAATTATTACATATTAATTTTTAATTCAACTTCTAAAAAATGCATTGGCTGCTTGAGAGAAAATGCTCCTTAGTGGAGAACAAGTTTCAGCTTTATAATATATGATATCCAAAACGTTTAGACATATTGTTAATGCGCCTTGGTTTGTATCCTTGGCCAAAGATCTAAACATTTTATAGGTTAAAGATGAAATTCGCAGAATAAGCACAAAGTATAATATGTTGAGAGACCACAAGATCATACAAATGTTTTGGCAATAGCCCTTTCATTGGGGGTGTCTTTTTACGTGGCGGGTCCCAAACCCAGCGCACAACCCTAAGTAGGGAATATTTCGCTTTCTCACTTTAGCTCGCCTTCAAACGGATGTTCTTAGGCTACCCAGAGGATACTTGGTCAAAGACCGGAAGTCGTGAGCTGCTTGAGTCATATGTAAAAGAATCGTTTCTGGCCACTCCCAAGTGAATGGCGATCAGAGAACTTTCCTCACTTGCGTGAACTTCTACACTTGGCTCTCACGTCACTGTTGACAGTCATAACTTTGAAGTTGTAGACAATTTCGTCTATTTAGGAACCAACATTAACACCACCAACAATGTTTGCCTGAAAATCCAACGCAGGATTACTCTTGCCAACAGGTGCTACTTCGGACTGAGTAGGCAATTGAAAAGTAAAGTCCTCTCTCAACGAACAAAAGCCAAACTCTATAAGTCGCTCATAATTCCCGTCCTGCTTGGACGATGACAACAACCGATGAGTCGACGTTACGAGTTTTCGAGAGAAAGGTTCTGCAAAAGATTTATGGTCCTTTGCGCATTGGCCACGGTGAATATCGCATTCGATGGAACGATGAGCTGTACGAGATATACGACGACACTGACATAGTTCAGCGAATTAAAAGACAGCGGCTACGCTGGCTAGGTCATGTTGTCCGGATGGATGAAAACACTCCAGCTCTGAAAGTATTCGACGCAGTACCCGCCGCGGGAAGCAGAGGAAGAGGAAGACCTCCATTCCGTTGGAAGGACCAAGTGGAGAAGGACCTGGCTTCGCTTGGAATATCCAATTGGCGCCACGTAGCGAAGACAAGAAACGACTGACGCGCTGTTGTTGACTCGGCTATAATCGCGTAAGCGGTGTCTACGCCAGTAAAGAAGAAGAAGAAGAATAACCCTACTGATGATAGCGATAAATCCCGAAGCCAAAAAAAATCTTATGTTAGATTTTCCTTTAAATATTAAGTTTTGTATATTGTATATACAATCTCTCACAGGAGTTCAATTATTTCTGTTAAAATATTAAAATTTTCAACTCATTTACTAAATGCCATACTGATAGATAGTAAATAAATAAGTTTATACAAAAACCATACCTATCAAACTCTCAATATTTGTATCATCTGATAAAATTTTACACGTCTGGTCCATTAAAACCATAAAAATTAAAGTATAAAAATTTGTATGTTCGTATGAAATTTATCTTCATATGTCAGTAACTTTCGACCTAAATTAAGCGGCAGCGGCAAATTACTGTCAAAAATTCCCATGTCGATAGATTTTGTATGGCATATACCTAAATAAATCACAGGGGATGTAGTAGTAAGGGGCACCAGTGAGCTAAAAATTCTTTCCCTGATAATAGTATCTCATTGTATTAAAAATTGGTTGAATCGGGTGAGTACTTCCCTGAGTCCCCATATACCTAATATAAAGATTATCGAACTTCCGGGTGACTTTATTCCGCATATGTCGACCAATATTGTTCCCACGACAGTCGGGTCTACGTAATCTGAACGGACCCGGATTTTTATCCGGCCAAGGACTGTCAACTCGGCAGAATTCTGTGAATTATCTCAATGAAAATGAGAGTGCGTGTTTTGCCCAGAGCAGTGCATCTTAGTGCGTCTTGAGCGAAAACTTATCCTAGCCTCCATGCAACTAATGTCAAGATTAAAAACAGGCTGACTTTACCCCTTCGACCCCTTTTAAATAAAATCGGGTCGATATTACCGTAACTCCCATAAACTACATAATATGTAACATTATATTATAATGATTTTCGTTTTTCGAACAAACCTTAAATCGGCAAAAAAAAAAACCGGAAATCGTAAAAAACTCAAAATATTTAATTATTTATCAATATTTCAAAGTAGTTCCCATTAGAAGTAATACACCTTCTTATTCTTCTGCTTCTTCATCGATTTTTTTTTTTCTCTTCGATCGACTGAAAACGGATTTCACGAAGCGGCAAATTCAGTTTGGGGAAAAAGATAATATCAATGTATAGATCCAAAAAAACTCCTTATTGACTGTCTGTTGCTCCGGAACAAATTCATGATGCACCAAACCCCGAATATAAAAAAACAAAAACAGAGCAACATCTTGATTTTGAGCGGTTCTGCCGTAGTTTTTTCGGTTTCGGATGGTTTTTTGAGTTATTTGCATGTTAAACTCATAAACCCATGTCCCATCGGCAGTTATAGTTAATGTCAACTTTATCAGGACGAGTCCAGCAAAATTGAACGGACTCGCGAGAGATGTCAAGCACTCTTGGCATTACTATAACACTTGTCTGAAGATTTTCAATCACCACACCCTTCACTTTTATAATATCTTCATCAATTGAAGAGTCGAAGGTCGTCCAGAAAAGGCATGTCTTCAACGATCTTTCGACCGTATTTTAAGGCTTTGTACCACTCCTAGGCGTGTGCTTTTGATAGAACTAAATCACCATAAGCCTTTTCCAACACCCTTAACGATTCCGCACACTAAATTTGGTTAGAAATAAAAATGTTATCCAAATTGTAAAAATTGGAACGTACTACTGAGGATGTACCGGCTTAAGCAGCTGATGCTAACAAACTTTACAGATCCAACTCATATTTGGCATAGTAATTAAGGACAGACAGGCTCATTTACTCGGGGAATTTACCGTTCCCACGACAGTCGGGTCTACGTAACCGGAACGGACCCGGATTTTTATCCGGCCAAGGACTGTCAACTCGGCAGAATTCTGCCGCTACAGCAACAACAACAACTCGGGGAATTTAAATTCCATCTCCAGATACAACGTATGTATATCGGTCAGTGTATGAGTTACATATAGTGTACTACTGTTATCAAATTGAAAGGTGAATTTTGTCCATTTCATCTCCTTCAAAGTAATCCCCTCCCACTGCAATACATTTATACCAAAGAATTTTCCAGTCATCATAGCACTTGGAAAAATCCTCCGTCGTGATGGCCATCACGCCTTCTTCGGTTCAGCTTTTATATCCCCAATTAGTCAAAACGGTGTCTCGGAGTGGTCATGTGAATTTGCTGAATAGCCAGAAGTTACATGAAGGTAAATCAGGCGAATCCTGGTTTCTATCTCTTTTTCAGTTAACCTTAACCTTAAGGTACTTCCCTGGCTTTGAATTCTTGTCCATTTGCATCTTAGAGTAATCCTCCCATGCACATCGATTATCGCCGTCTCTCACTTGGAATTAAATCCTCTCTGCACACGCCTTCTCGGACAGCATAATTATAAAGGTTTTCGGAGGATGATTTCAATAAAATTACAAAGGAAAAAACTATTCTAGCTGTTTATCCCCGACGCTTTATTGGGGCAAAAAAAAAATGGCTCAACTTAGCCCTTCCTTGTTTTTTTTGAATGTTTAATTCTGAAGAAACATGCATTTATTTTTTTCGGAAATCAAAATATACACCCTATATATTGTTGTTTTAAAAATTTCTAAAAATAATAACATGATAATTTTTTTTATAGCAAAATTAATGACTCAGTAATAATGTGCGTATGTGTATTCTAATATGCATGTATGCACGCACTTTTGTCTGAGCTCATGTTTTATTTGCAGTAGAAATATGTTACTATGTAAATAGTCAGTTGTATATAAGTATATGCATATGTAAGTATGTGTGTGTATGCATAAATATAAATTATATTTATTTTTACGAGTGGCTCTCACATGATGTGTTGCCATAAGAAATCGTATTTAAATATGGTACTTATGTAAAAAATTTACGAGCTATGCACTCAAATACAAATAGATATATGCATGTATGTAATAATAAATACAAGTGCATACAATATATACATAAATACAAATTTGCATGTACAACGTATATAGATATATCTATGTACATATGCAAATAAGAATAACTTAGTATTTGTTTTTTGTTTTTGTACAAAAAATTTTGAAGCGTGCTTTTATATACATACATATGTACAAATATGCATGTGAGGGTGGTCCAATAATTATTTAGCTTACAAAAGATTGGAAAACTGCAAATATATTTCTCTATATTTATCTTCTCAGCTTAGTGCCTTTTTAGTTCAATACTCCAAGTTCCTTTTCGCCATCTGAAAGATACGTTTTCGTAAAGTCTTTAAAGTTGACGTATGCGGCGGTGATAACTTCCTAATTCAAATCAAGTTTCTGACCGCTGAATGACTTTGCACGTTAGGAAACAAAAAGCAGTCGTATGGAGACAAATCGGGAGAGTACAATGCATAATAGCCTAGTACATACAATTTTGCCGTGATAACGGCGGAGGTGTGTTCTGACACGAGAGGACTTTTCTCCGTTCCCACAACAGTCGGTTGTATGTAACCGTAACGAACACGTATATTTTATCCGGCCAAGGATTGTCCACACGATAAAATTCTGCCGCTACAACAATAAAAATAGAACTTTTCTTTCCAATTTCCTCAACAACCGATTCTAAGTTATTGGAAACTACCATGATTTGAGATTGTGATACCCGACAGTAAATTACTTGCGATAGTGGCGGTAATGGGTGGATAGGCGAAGCTATTATCGAACCTCCCTCTTATATATATATATATCTACTTATGTACATAAGTATGTATATATGACAATTTAACAATCGTGTTATTTCTAAATAGAAGTACTTATGAATATACTTAGTTAAAAAAAAACTTCCCCCCTTCGATGGGAGGAGCAAAATTCAAACTTTGCCAAAAAATTATTAACCCTTAACTGGTATCGATATTTCAGATTATATTAACTAGTATGTATTTAGATAGATGGCGCTTGGGTCAAAATAATTGTCTTATAGAAAGACTGAAAATATTTACACTGATGGGAAATAATATAACGTAAATATACTGATCCGAAAAATACACAAACCGATGGAAATGTAGATAGAATGAAAAATATTTTTCGAATTGAAAGTATTTTCAGTTCGAAATTTGTTTCATATTATTTGAATAAAGAAAAGTTAAAAATTAAATAAATATGATACAGAAATTAATAGCAAAACTTATTGATGCATTCTCATCCCAGGAGAAGAGTAATAATATACTTAACTGCAGTTAAATCTAAGAACGGTCAGCTAATAAAAACATTGACATATCTATGTACATACGTAATTAACCGGTATTACATATGAACATACATATGTTTGTATGTTTATGTACATATGTAAGCATTTATGTATTCTCACTGAGTGCATTCTAAATAAATATTTATCTAAGTGTATGTGTACGTATGCATACAGTGCACTGATAGCTGTTGTGGCATTTGTGCAGTTGAGGTTTTTCTTTTATTCTAGTTCTAGCTTCTTGTTGTTATTTTATCTCGTTTTATTCGTTTATTATTCATTTGAGTGGGAAGTGGGGCAGTGCATTTTTAGAAGCGGTCATACTACTTTAACACAGCGCGCTAACCAATCTAACAACTACACACTTACTAACAGATAGCAAGCCAGTTGTAGAAATATACATACATACATACATAGAAGAACAAGTGTTTCGCAAGTCTTTTCGACAAATAACAAAAATGAGGATATTTTTAACAAGTGCATCGCTAAATTGGCACACAGCATTTCGGCGATGCCAATAATCATACATACATATGTACGTACAATGTATGTACTTGCAAACATGCAGTACATATGTATAATTTTTAAAAGTTAAAATTAATGAGTTTTATTTGTAATGGAGATAAAAATTAATTTAACACACTTATAACGGGGCACAGATGTCTGTAGAATATTACAGAGTTAAATGACAATTTATTGTTGTTGGAGTATTAGTAGGAAAACATCCATACAAAATGACTGGATTCGTATGAATGTATGCACATACAGTATGTCTCATAATTCTTTTCACAATGCAATATTTAAGTATTTTGTTTGTTTTATAAGTAAATAACATTATTGTTTATTGGTTTAAATTATTTTTTGCAGCAGAGTACATTCTTGGCGCATATTTCTTGTTTATGTGAAAACAAACAGTTATTTGAATGTAACATATACAAAACTAACAACGTAAACTATAAAGCGTCATGTTTTGCGTTGTCTCAAAACTGTTTTCACAATTCAGAGAAGCGCAAAAAAAATACCGGACACATAACGGTACACTATGTTTTTGGACATTGTTTGATTGCCGCTGCTCTTAGAGTTGATGCAACATTTAGTTACATGTAATTCGCGTAGTTGGTGACACACCATTCGTTAGAAAACATTTTAGCAATAATGCCGGGTAATCGTACAAGTGATAATATAATACAGTTAGTTTATTATAATTTTCATAAAGGTAAATCAGCTAAAGAATTGGCTGAAATGTTTTCTCTAAATGTTAGGACAGTGTACAATATTATATATCGCGCAGAAAAAGAAAATCGGTTGGAATTAAAACAACCCAGTGGCAGGCCAAAAAAACTTACACCAAGGATGGAAAGGTTAATAATCAAACAAATTGACAATAAACCACAGTGCAGCCTTAGAATGTTAGCTGCAGATTTGAAGGAACGCAATATTGTGAAAGTAGGCCATGAAACCGTGCGAAGAGTTCTCTTAAAACACAAATATAGTTCAAGAAGTGCAAGAAAAAAACCATTGCTATCACAAATTAACGTTGAAAAGCGACTTTCTTTTGCTCTAACTCACATTTCACATCCAATAGAATACTGGGACGATGTGGTGTTTTATGATGAGACGAAAATAATGCTATACTACCACGATGGACCTCAAAGAGTTTGGAGGAAGCCGCTTACAGCCCTACAAAACAAGAACATTATTCCCACAGTAAAATTTGGAAAGCTGAGTGTTATGGTGTGGGGTTGTATTTGTAGCAAAGGTGTTGGTGAAATCAGAATTATTGAAGATAATATGACAAAAGAAACATATTTAGATATTTTACGTAGCAATTTAAAAAGAAGTGTACAAAAATTTGGGTTAGTGGATCCAAACAATCCCAATAAATTGAATTACAAATTATATCAAGACAATGATCCGAAGCACAAGTCTTATATATGCAGGACTTGGTTGCTATATAATTGCTCAAAAGTGCTAGATACTCCTGCGCAAAGCCCAGACATCAATCCCATAGAAAACTTATGGGCAGATTTGAAAAAAAAAGTGGCAAAACGGTGCCCTACAAACAAAAGCACCCTAATACAGTGCATCAAAGAGGAGTGGGAGAAGATCCCACAAGAATATGACATAAAAAAGCTAATTTCAACGATGCCACGGAGGCTACAATGTGTAGTAGATGCTGCAGGTGGTCACACCAAATATTAACAAAAAAATTCTCGCGTGTACCGATTGGAAATTTAATTTTAGGGAAATGTGAAAAGAATTTTGAGACAGTACAGAATAAGATATTTTTTTGTTTTTTGCTTATTTCTTCCAATATACTTTAAAAATATAATTGTTTTTGATTCAGAAATAATAAAAAATATAATGAAAATTATTGTGTTATAAAAAAATTCTTTAATAAATATGTGCGTTACTTTCAAAATTCACTTTGAACATTTTACTTCATCAAATGTTGTCATATGAAAAGATTTATGAGACATACTGTATGTACATATTAATTTCGACGAAAATCTTTTTGTACCAGCTATCGACCGAAAATACTTAAGGAAGGTTCAATAGCGTAATTGTTTATCTTAGAAATCATTCTCATAAGTTATGATGTGACTTCATATTCAATTCATCTTAACAGTCTATATCCGTGCTATTTATGTATGTAGGTAGTCCCGGCTTTTACTCGTATGTTGTTATAGAAACTACATAAATTAAAGGAATTCTGTTATTAGGTTGACCTCAATGCCAGCAAGGATCAGAGGATAAAGAGCAACATATAGCCAAAGAAGGACTTAATTTTAATCAATCAACAATAAATACGGAGATTATAACGTTGCCTCCAGTAATAATATATGCAAAACTTTGTGGAGATACTTTACCAAAAAGTTTTCCATATACATACGAACTTTGATTTGTTCTGTCAGTTTGAATGGCAGTTATGCCCTGTAAAATCTGATATTAGCGTTCCGACAAATAATATCAAAAATTGAGGGACTCGTTCGCAATAAGTACACAACCGTGTGGCTTTCGGTGATAATAAAAATGTAAACAGGAATAGGACATTGGATTTCTGTAGATAATTAAAAAAAATTGGTTGTGGTTTGACAGCATTCAGTGAGAGGGTGTTGGTAAAGGAGTTTATGGCTCCACTGTGAATGGCGGTCAGTGCATGTCTGTAGTTAGATGTGTCCGAAGTCTGGTTGGCATATAGTCTTATGTTCAATTCTCATAACAGCCTGTTCTACGTTACCGGAAATGACCTGGATTTTATACGGCCAAGGGCTGTTCTTTCGAAGATCTAACCTCAATGGGATAGGTGAATAATAGATTAAGCTTTCGGTCGGTGAACATTGCGTCTGGCGTCATTCCCGAATAAATTAATTTTTGTTTCATCGCTTGCGCCACTTTTTCCCTTCACTTGTGCCAGACTTTTTTCCAGGATTTCATTACGCAGAAAAGTACTTTTCACGCTATTCTGATATGTAAATTAACTCGTTAAAGCCTTCGTCTGACCGTTCGGGAAGATATTATTTTGTCCATATTGCCTGACATGTTTCTTGAACATATGAATGGGTCCTTTTTAGCGAGACATAACGATACGGTTGTACTTTGGGTTTAATAATAAATACTTTCAAAAACATAAAACTAATAACCCTTTTCAACCTGCATCATGAATGTTTCTACAAACATTTATACACATCTAGATGGCATGTACATAAATTCTCATTTAAGTTGCGAATTCTCATCCATGCTTCCAAGCTCAAATATGAATTTTCGTATCGTCTTACTCTTGCCTACCCCGAAATACATAAATTCAATTAGAAGTGATAAAAATTTAAATTGTGAAACTTAAAAGGGGATTTAATTAAGTCAAGAAGAAACAAAAACGGCGTGGAGAAAAGCTAAAGAAACATGTATAAAAAAGAATAACAACAACAAAACAATAACAACACTTTAATTGCATTCACTATATGTTTAGTTTGCCTGTATGTATATACATAAGTATGTAAATGTTTACATAGATTCAGGCTATGTGCTCCACCTCACTCTACTTTTTGCTCCATTCATATCCTCTTCTATGCTAACGGGTGATTTTTTTGAGGTTAGGATTTTCATGCATTAGTATTTGACAGATTACGTGGGATTTCAGACATGGTGTCAAAGAGAAAGATGCTCAGTATGCTTTGACATTTCATCATGAATAGACTTACTAACGAGCAACGCTTGCAAATCATTGAATTTTATTACCAAAATCAGTGTTCGGTTCGAAATGTGTTTCGCGACAAATTTTGTTCAGCGATGAGGCTCATTTCTGGTTGAATGGCTACGTAAATAAGCAAAATTGCCGCATTTGGGGTGAAGAGCAACCAGAAGCCGTTCAAGAACTGCCCATGCATCCCGAAAAATGCACTGTTTGGTGTGGTTTGTACGCTGGTGGAATCATTGGACCGTATTTTTTCAAAGATGCTGTTGGACGCAACGTTACGGTGAATGGCGATCGCTATCGTTCGATGCTAACAAACTTTTTGTTGCCAAAAATGGAAGAACTGAACTTGGTTGACATGTGGTTTCAACAAGATGGCGCTACATGCCACACAGCTCGCGATTCTATTGCCATTTTGAGGGAAAACTTCGGACAACAATTCATCTCAAGAAATGGACCCGTAAGTTGGCCACCAAGATCATGCGATTTAACGCCTTTAGACTATTTTTTGTGGGGCTACGTCAAGTCTAAAGTCTACAGAAATAAGCCAGCAACTATTCCAGCTTTGGAAGACAACATTTCCGAAGAAATTCGGGCTATTCCGGCCGAAATGCTCGAAAAAGTTGCCCAAAATTGGACTTTCCGAATGGACCACCTAAGACGCAGCCGCGGTCAACATTTAAATGAAATTATCTTCAAAAAGTAAATGTCATGAACCAATCTAACGTTTCAAATAAAGAACCGATGAGATTTTGCAAATTTTATGCGTTTTTTTTTTAAAAAAAGTTATCAAGCTCTTAAAAAATCACCCTTTATTTCGGTTTCTCCTCTCTTATTATTTTTAACGTATTGCACATACACACACATACAAATGTAGATACCAGAAATTTAGTATGAATGTTTTAGCATTTGCTTATACAAATGTACTTATTTATTAACAAAAGTATATAAATATATTTATGTGTGCTATATATAAATGTATACATATTTATGTATGCAAGAATATTCGGTTTATTCTTTCTACTACTTTGCTCTACTCTATTCTCATTCTGAAATTTGTATTCACTCGCTGCTAAAGTCAACGTCACCACTACAACTGCTACCACCTTCCGCCACTTATATGTACGTATGTATATTTATTTTGTATGTAAATATTTTGTATATTTTGTGAGCTGGTTCACTAGCCTGGTCGAATTGCTGCCACTGCCACTGTCAGCGCAGCAGCAGCAGAAGTTTAGTTCTGTTCTGCCACCTTCACCACTTCGGTGAATTTTCGTAATAGACGACGATATCATGTCGGCGCTAACGTTAAAGCTGCGTTCAAGCTAACTGCGACGTTAACGGCGTAACTGGCGCTGTCGTTGGTGCTGGCAGCAGCCTCGTCATCTCAGCTGTCGTGCCGCGTGGTTGTTTTGGATTTTGTAGTTGTTCATGCTTTTTATCGCTGTTTTAGAGAGAAATAGCCGCAGTTGTGGCATCTATCTACATGTCTAAATATGCAATTTAAATATGTACATACTATGCTTGTGTTTAATTTGTAGAATGTATTTGAGTACATAAACATTTATCTGTATATATGTATTTATGTACATACTTTACGCCACCTTCACTTAAAAATAAATATAAATACAAGTTTAGACTATAAGCTTACATATTAACGAAAAGTTTTTGTAACCGTATACGTATGTATGTATGTATGTGTACATGTATGTATGTCTGTGGTTGGTATAAATGTAAATATTGAATTAAAAGTAATGCCAGCGGAGAAAGCTCCACGTTTTAATATGCGAGGAACTTTTTTTCGCAATTTAATTTTATTATAAAAAAAAAAATTATTATTATTTTTTTATTTTATTATATGCACATACATATGTATCTACATATGTAAGTATGTTTATGACGGTGATGCTGATGTACACATTTGGCCAATCTTGTATTGGTATTTGTAGAATGCAACTCACTGTTGATAATGAAAGTTGCCGAAAGTTTCAAGGCCTAACGTACTTTTGTCAAATTGTTTTCTATGTCAAAAAAAAAAAAAAAAAATACCATGCGTATAAGAATTATTACCGGATGGAAAACAACAAAAATAATTTAATTCCAAATACCGGAAAGAAAAATAAAAAAAAGTGTAGTGTCAAAAATCGTAAACTTTTAATCTAAAATTTTAGATTAGAAAAAAAATTACTACTAAGCTTATAATTAAAAATTAAAAAAAAAAATAGTTTTAGAATTTATGTACATATTTTCGCGCTTGCGTACATTGTATTCTACCATTTTAGCTATCTTTAGAGAAATAAACTTATTTTTAATAAAATTTCAAACTAATTATGTCTTTTCGTCTTATCTATATTTAACTGCGCTTGCAGTTTTTTGAATCCTCTTTTATTTCAGTTTTTAATTTAAAACACAAATTTTTTATTTGTTTATTACCTTTCATTATAATAACAAAAATCCCAAAATCAGATTTAATATTGAACATTTAATTTTAAGCCTCAAAATTAGAATTGAAAGACGAAAATCTCATTTTTATCCAAATTTTTAGAATAAATTAATTCGCACCCTGTTTAGGTCTGATGAATACTATTATAACTTAAACTTCACCCAAGTTTTAATATTCTTAAATAAACTAAGTATAGAGATGGAATAAAAAATATATTGCAATTATACAAAAAAAAACTTGATAATGCGAAAAAACGACCATAAACAATAGTTTGTCGCTTGAATCTTTTGTTTTCAACAAATATTATTTAAAAAACAATCGGTAAGCTTAAAGTCATGTCTAGTTCTTGTTGTATTGCCAATATACAATAAAATGGTGTTTATATATAATTAGAGGAATACAAATGATACACAAATTAAATTTTCAAAATACTGTTATCTGACAGGTTCGATAAAACGAAATTATTGGTAATATCTCTAAATATTTTACATTTTTCTGAAACCGAAAGTTCTTTAAATACGCATTATTTTTTCATTTTATTAAATGTTTACTATATTTTTTTATAAGTACCCTAAAAATGAAAATACATGCCTATTATATTAACATGATATACCCATATCATGTAGATACTACATACACTATTGAGAAATGAACTCTGTTTACATAGAGGGTAATCTATTATCGTAAATAGGGATGTTATATACTAATTATATTTCAAAATAATGTTTGTTTTCTTATTTTTTTAAAGACAACGCAGGCTTGTTGGTATGTCAGTTCGTACATTTGAATATCAAAACAGGAAGGTGAAAACAGCGAAATGATAAACAATATCGGCGAAATGTACCAAAATACAGCTATATATACATGTACATTAGCATTTATGTACATACACATTTTTATAATACATAGCCAAAGCAAACTAGTTGAGAAGTAGACAACATAACGAGCGAGCTGCGAAGCGGCGATCAGGGAGACTGCTATTTAATATGGATGCCAATTTATTTGGTGTTTCTGTTCGATCTAAGAATTTGAATGCTGCCACACTATTAGTCAGCCCCAACATTAATAATGATAGTTAAAACAACGTATGTATATGTACTTGGAAGTACACGTTATCGAAAAATAACAGAACAACAACAGAGGCGGCAAGCATGCAGCTGTAAGCTTAATGCAAGCAGGATGAATGAATGGGGTTAAAGTGGGACGATAGCACAGTTAACAGGGAACAAAGCAAAACAACAGAAATGTTTGGCATAAAAATGTATACATATTATTTATAATTGTATAAAATTATATATAAAGTTATTATATATTTAGAAATTATAATTAGGATGTAATATCAATTGCACAGGCGAAGCATAAATACTCTTATAATGACGGATTGAGACGAAAATGTTCTGCTCTTGTTAGACTTAATAATTTGAAATTAAATTAAAGTGATTTTATGGTTAGTGTAAGATGCCTAAGTGTAGCAATTGTAATTAAAGGATATATTGTTGATGGTCGTTTGACTCGTAAGATGTATGTATGTAAATGAATTTACAATTATTATTATTATTTTTTTATTATATCCCTTATTATATTGGCGCATTATTCATTTGAAGAATTTCGAAAATTTGAGTTACAAATATTTTTTTTTTTGTTATGGAAAAACTTAACAGGTCAATTTGTATTTTGAAATTTGTGATTTAAATTTAAAAAATAATTAACTAAACATAGAAATATCTCCATATGCCGGATATTATACAAAAGGCCTTAAAAACTTTTTAAATTACAATTTATTTAGAAAATTATTATTTATACATATATGGATGCATAATATCTCGAGAATGTTGTGTCTAAATTTCTCGACCGACCTTAGCAAATTTTACAAAAGTATGGCTATTCTTATATTAGTTTCATGAAAATTTCCATCATTTGACTTGGTCTAGTTATAATTTAAGATAATATTCTTTAAATGTCGTACGAAATGAACCTCTGGTTTAAAAAGAAAAAAAATTTAACTGTTTCCCAAAAAATAATCATTAAAATTGGCTTTATTTTACAAGAATTAATCCTACTCTGGCCTAAAAGAAATATCACCTGTCTTTTATAAAAGCTTAATTATTTTGCTCTCAATTATTACTAGCGCGCTACAGTGATCTATACGTATAATATACACATTGTTTTAACCATGTGCACCGCTTTATATTAAATAGACGTTTAATTAAATGCATTGTTTCATTGAATGCAATTTTAATTACCAGTAATTTGAAATCCAATTGTATTGTTTTATTATCCATTTTGTTGACGCTTCCTGCATTTGGAATAGTTATTTTTATGTTTTCTTTCCCAATTCCGTTTGTTCCACTTCTCCCACTCACACACTTCACTGCACTCCTCTTTTGTAATCTCCTTTTTATCATACACTTTGTTCGCGTTTCTTCTTTACACCATTTCTTTTTTATGATTTATATTGGTTTGTTGCTGTCAAACTAGATTCACTATTGCTCTCTTTCGCACACATGACATTGATATCCCAATAGAAACAGAAAAAATGTTACTTCTTCTGCTTAACCTCTTCACTTATCTTTGTTTTACACTTTTTTACTTTTGCTCCTTCCACATCCACTAAAAATTTTCAGTACAATTCCACTACATTCATCTTTAAATCAATTTTAGAGCACATTTCAATTAGATATTATTTACACAATCGAACCAGAACTACAATTGAATTCTATTACTTGCCTGCGTATATTTAATCAATTTATTTATTTTATATTTCTGCGCGTTTTGCCACTGCCACTTCTGTGGCACACGCACTCATTCACACAACATTCGTCCATTCGCGCCGCACATACGTCGGCTACACAATACAAATAGAAGCAGCGGCGGCTTCTTCTCGTCTCGGGTCGCACTAGGTATAGCAACGTTGATGACGGGCGCGACGTCCTCGCTGCGGCTTCGAGCGCAGCAGCGACTGTGACATCGACGACGGCAGCGAACAAAAATCAAACTTTTCAATCGTGGCTATAAATTAACTCACTAACTACAAATTATTATAACTCAGCAAAACTTCACAATAACTTTCATAATATTATACAGTTTTTAACAATAAAATTACGTCTTTTCACAATTTTTTCACAAATTTTCGCTCGTACGCGCTTCACAATTTCAATTTCTTGCGTTTTGCTACATCGTATTCATCGTCGTCGTCGTTTCTCTTTCGTTCCGTAGTAAATTTGACAGTGGAAAATTGAAAATGGTGCGCAGCACACTATATGTGTGAGCTGTGGTGGTGACTTTTGGTAGTGTTAGAGCATATGTGTGCATATGTGTGAAATTTGAAGATGATTGTGTTGGTGAGGTTTGGCGTTAAAAGATTGTATGTGTAGGTATTTTAAAATTATGTGAACTTGGCAACATGACATATGACGCAGTGATGCCACTAAAATTATTGTATTTTTTAATAATAATTGTACAATAAAGGAAGTTTCCCATGCTACGTTTTCCCGCAAAACTCTGTAGAAGTTTAAATAATATGCTACACATTTAATTGTTTTATTAAAAAAATAAGCTGTTTATGTCCACTAAATTTTCAAATATTTGTATTCCATGCAACCCTTCATACCGGATAAAAAGGGAGAGGATCTACTAAGGAATTATCTTAAGCGGAAGAATGAACGTAAAGACAAGAAGAGTGAATTAAGAAGAAACTTCCGCAGATACCAAAACCAGTAATAAAAGCCCAATTCTGAAACATTTCATTTTCATATATTCACCAGCCTATACCGTACGTTTGAATAGCAACATCAGTTATATTTATTTTCTAAAATTTGCAATTAAAAGCTGCTTTCTAAACAAACCTACAATGCCTATATAATTTAACCGGCAATTAATATTTTGCTAGCCAATTTAATTTGTTTGTAACTGACAAATCAAAAAACGAGGTGCAGGAGGCAACCAATAGATTATATGAAATCAACCGATCCAAACAGGACTACCTCAACTTGCCCCCTCGGACGCGTAAAAATGAGCGTGTTATTTTAGAGGGTAATTCACTTTGCACTCTTCGAAAGACAAGGCTAAAAGACTGATAACATGTGTGTGTGATATAATTTGACATGTTGAAATCAAAGCACCTAATTATGTTCGACGGAAGTAAAATATCTCAAGAAGGTTCTTTTATCGTCCGATTAAACTCCTTCCGCAGTATTGAAGACACTTTAGGCTTTGTTACTCACTAACTATCTGAGCTTAGCAGACCATCAACATAGCTTCACCAGAGGTTTTACCGTCATAAAGGTCCAGATAACTCGTGACATTAATTAAAAATCATTCTATGAGGGAAGTTCCGTCTACTGAGGGTGTCCTCTACGTGATACTATTTAATTTTAATGTCTCGAAATTCCCCGAACGGCCGAAAGGAATTCATGACGCTGATGATATTGACGTCGGAAAAAGGAATTCATGGAATCGACTATTTCTTTTCTGCAAGGAGTCGTACACTCTGCTTTACTTAGATAATTAGACTCAAACACCCACTCATGGCAGAGGAGCTAGAGTTACCTAGCGAATCTAGAGTAAATCTTGCTCAATATCCTTCCGGATCCTTTAGCTGAGCGCAGTTGAACTCTAACTTAACCAAAAACGACTACAATATACCAAATCTATGTTTTGCAGATAATGAGCTGCGAATAACTGTAACCAGTCTATGATCTAACTCCTTTTTCCGTTAAACAGTTTTGATGGAAATTAACTTGCGCCTAAAAACGAACCTTATTTTTTCAATTGTTTTCATGATATAATTGTGATAAATTGAAGTCAAACAAAACATTATTTAATATTAAGAACATTGTATTATGTTCAACAGAAGAAGTATATATAAAATTTCGTTATATTAAATTATCCCCGTCTTTTAAGATTACGATTTTTTACTCGATTACTGCGTTTATTTCGATTTGCCGAAACACGATTACGATTTCCATTGCGTCTTCTGTTCTTATTGCGAGTATTACTTCTTCCATTTCGTCTTCGCCTATTTGTACGGCTGCTGTTAGCGGTTTTACGTCCATTCTTCTTTTTGGTACGCCTTATGTGGCGGACGACGGTAAACTTCAAATTAGATATGCGTACCCTCTTTCGGCTACCAGTTTGTGTAGGTGTGGTTAAGGAAGTACCAGTAGGAGATGTTGAGTTACTAAGTGACGTTGTCGTGTTTTGAGCATTCGAATATTTAACGAGGCATACGCCAACAATTAAAAGGCAAAATGAAACTAGATAAAACCTCATTTTGATAATGACTACATGAATACCGTCGAATCTTCGTCTTTATATAATTATAAAATTGTTTACTTATTTTCAAGAAATGTTTTACGGGTTTGGCGCTGATGAAACAGTTGCTTTAAAAAATGTTTACATAGCCAATATTTGAAAAATATGCAAATACTTTCGAACATATACGGAAATGATCAAACATTGCGAATTTCTGTGATAAATATTTGCAAAGTAAGTATGCGTAAAATATTCGAGCAAAGCTTAATACACAATGTTGTCAAAATATTCCACCGGATGAAGGTTTTTGCTGTTGTTGTAACGGGTTCTTAAAGAAACGTGCTGTTTCGACGAGCTCGGTCCAAAGGGGCGTCAGATGAGTGGGATGGGTCAGGTATGCAAAGAGATGGGCAGTGTCATGCGGAGACTCATTGCAGGCAGGACATATACTGGATATGTCGGGGTCTATTCTGGATAAATAGGTGTTTAACCTACTACATTGTCCAGATCGATGCTGCGCAAGGGTCATTCTCATTTCGCAACTCGAGCTCTTCGTCTGCCAAGGGTGGCGGTTCGACTCCAAGTACGTCATTCATTGAAAGGGAGATGCTGATGGCTCCACTGTGAATCAGATATTCCATCGATTCCATTGCCCAACGTCAAGTTTCGAGATGTAGAAGTTAAACAGTAGCGGGAAGCAGTTGTTTAATTATTTTCAGTTTTAAGTTTTTAGGTCGAAATAGTACGGACGACCGCTCAGAAATTGCATGATCCAACTCTTTGGTCCTAGAGAAAGCGTAGTTTTTTCGATGTCCTCCAGTAGCGTTGTGTGACTCATTATGTCAGAGGCTTTTGACAAGTCCAACCCTACGCGTTTATGACTTTAAGAACTGTGTACTTTACGGAAGACATGCTGGTGGTTTGCTAGGCTCAGGTGGTGTGTGAAGGTCGGGAGTAGCAAGACCCTAATTGTCTTCACTACTGGGAAGAGTTCTCAGGCGATAGGACTCCTCTTTGTTGGCGGATTTTCCAGGTTTCAGTAGAAGGACCACTCTTCCGATTTTCCACACATCAGGTATTTGAAGAGTGGTCAGCAACCGGTTGAGGACCTTGGTGAGTAAGCTTACTGCAGTCGAGCCTAGATGCTTTAGCATCAGCGTGTGGATGCCATCAGGGTCAGTGAATTTGGACGATTTCGTCTTATTGATGACACTCTGAACCTCCTCATCGGTTGATACAGTCAACAACACAACGCTGAGGGTGTCCTCTACATGCTACTTCTTAATTTCAATTTCTCGAAATTCCTCCATCCACCGAAGGGAATTGATAACGCTGATGATAACGACGTCAGATAATGGAATAAATTGAAACGACTATCTCACCAACGTTACTCGCATAGTCCACGCATAGCAGGAAAGAGAGAGTTGCCTAGCAAATATATAGTAAATCTTGCCCAATATCCCTCTGGATCCTATAGCAGGTATAACTCTAACTTATCCAGAATCCACCACGATATACCAAATCTATGTGTTGTATGTAACCCTCCAACCAGACCCTGATCTAACACCCATTTCCCTATGTCCGACCCCGTTCTTCGGAATTCCATTACAAAATTTTGATGGCAATTAACTGGCGCCTTGCCACCCAAACAATGACTGCATAACCGTTACAAAAACAACAGCGACATAAAAACAAAACTTAATTTTTCCAATTGTTTAAATTTATATTTTGTTATATTGAATTATCCCTGTCTTTTGAGATTACGATTTCTTACTCAATTACTGCGTCTATTTCGATTTGCCAAAACACGAATACGATGTGTTTCCATTGCGTCTTCTGTCCTTATTGCGGATATTATTTTGTCCAGTTCATCTACGGCTGCTGTTAACGGTTTTACGTCCTTTCTTATTTTTAGTGCTTCTTATATGGCGGACAACGGAGAACTTCAAATTAGATATGCGTACCCTCTTTCGGCTACCAGTTTGACTCACAGGTTTGGTTACAGTTGTACTAGTAGGAGTTGTTGAATTACTGGCTGATGTGGTTGTGTTTTGAGCATTCGAGTAATTAACGACACATACGCCAACAATTAGAAGGCAAAATGAAACTAGATAAAACCTCATTTTGATAATGACTACAAGAATACCATCGAATCTTCGCCTTTATATAACCATAAAATTGTTTACTTATTTTCAAGAAGTGTTTTACGGGTTTAGCGCTGATGAAACAGTTGTTTTAAAAAAATGTTTCCATTGCCAATATTTGAAAAGTATGCAAATACTTTCGAACATACATATACGGAAATTTTCAAACATTGCAAAATTATTTAGAAATATTTGCAAAGTATGTGTAAAATATTCGAGTAAAACTCAATACGCAAAATACTCTAAATATTTCACCGAAGAACCATCTTCTTTACTGAGATGGTTTTTCCACTTACTTCAAAGTGCACAGCACCACCAAAGCTTTTAACGCCATAAAGGTCCAGATAATTTATGGCAATAACTAAACATCGTTTTATGAGGGAGTGTCCATCTACTTTGAACTAGTCAAAAACGTTTAACACATTTAACCACGCAACGCTAAGGGTGTCCTCTACATGATACTGTTTAATTTTAATGTCTCAAAATTCCCCCAACCACGGATGGGAATTGATGACGCTGATGATATTGACGTCGGTTAAAGGAATAAATGAAACCGAATGAAATGTCAGAGGAACTAGAGTTACCTAGCGAATCTAGAGAAAATTTTGGCCACTATCCTTCCGGATCCTTCAGCTAAGTGCAGTTGAACTCTAACTTAACCAAAACCGACCACAATATACCAAATCATCTATGTTTTGCAGATAATGAGCTGCGAATAACTCTAACCAATCTATGATCTAACTCCTAACTGGGAAATCCACTAAGCAATTTTGATGGCACAAAAATGTCTATATAACCGGTACAACAGCAGTTATATAAAAACAAATCTCATTTTTTCAATTGTTTTTATGCTATAACTATCAAACAGATCATTGTATTATTATTAATATTAAGAACATGTATTATGTTAAACCAAGGAAGTGTATACATATAAATTTATAGTTTCGTTATATTAAATTATCCCCGCCTTTTGAGATTACGATTTTTTACTCGATTACTGCGTTTATTTCGATTTGCCGAAACACGATTACGATTTCCATTGCGTCTTCTGTTCTTATTGCGAGTATTACTTGTTCCATTTCGTCTTCGCCTATTTGTACGGCTGCTGTTAGCGGTTTTACGTCCATTCTTCTTTTTGGTACGCCTTATGTGGCGGACGACGGTAAACTTCAAATTAGATATGCGTACCCTCTTTCGGCTACCAGTTTGTGTAGGTGTGGTTAAGGAAGTACCAGTAGGAGATGTTGAGTTACTAAGTGACGTTGTCGTGTTTTGAGCATTCGAGTAATTAACGACACATACTCCAACAATTAAAAGGCAAAATGAAACTAGATAAAACCTCATTTTGATAATGACTACATGAATACCGTCGAATCTTCGTCTTTATATAACCATAAAATTGTTTATTTATTTTCAAGAAATGTTTTACGGGTTTTGCTCTGACGAAACAGTTGCTTAAAAAAATGTTTACATAGCCAATATTTGAAAAGTATGCAAATACTTTCGAACATGTACGAAAGTGATCAAACATTGCGAATTTGTTTTATAAATACGAGTATTAGCAAAGTAAGTATGTGTAAAATATTCGAGCAAAACTTAAAACGCAAAGTCGTCAAAATATTCCATCGAGGAGCTGTCTTCTTTACTGGGATGACGGTCAAGATAATCTTCCGTTCCAAATTCAGCTAGTTTTTCCACTTGCTTCCAATTCGAAATACCCGATTCATTACGACCATCAGCCTATTTTAGTTTTTCAGGAAAAATACATGGAAAATGATGTTTAATTTTAATATCTCGAAATATAAAATTTGTTTTTAATAAGTCTAACCCAATTAATATCAATATTACTCTCGTTGATAAGAGTGTACAATTTCTCAAATTGCTTCCGGTTTTGCACAACTTTACCAGCCTTATTACGCCATCCGTGACGCTTCCAAATATTCATCCAAAACGCTACGGCATTTAGTAGAAACTCAGATTTCGTGTGCAAGCATAATTTGGGTATACCAACCCGTATAGCAATTTCAATAGCTTCGATAGCCGCTTCAATGTCACCAACATTTCGTGTCATGCGACCAGTTGCTGCTTCGGAAACATTGCTAAAAAATTAGTGAATATATAACTAATATTACAAATCAATATTTTTAACTTTACAGAGGATGACCTTCTCGAAAATATATACCATAACCCGCCATACAGTTCCAATTACCAATATTTTCACTATGTCCACCAATATATACATTTATATAACCGTCGTCACTCGCATCAAAAGTGTAAGGTCCGATTTTAAGGGGCTTCGTATTAGCAGTTACCCCCAATTTCGTTACTTTTGTATCTGCTTTACGAATCCTTGTGTTAACATCTTGGCCTTCTTCCAATTGGCGTAACACTGTTAACTTAAGAAATCATTTGTTTAAAATAAATAGCAAGAGTATATGAATATAAGTATCTTACCAATTCCTTATCTCCATCATTATCATTAAACAAAAAACTTCCAGACAATGGTTCTTCTTTTATATTTTGTGTAATTGGAGTTTCTGACGAAACAGGGTTTTCCTGCTTAACAGTATTTGCTAAAGTATTTTGCAAAACACAAAGCTGCTGAAATTCTTTTCCACAGGACTTCTTTTCCAATTCACTACGCAAATTATTTGCTTCATGTTGGATTAAAAAATCAGTAGCTTCCGAGAGTGAGGGAAATTTTTTGAAAATTGCTCCACTAAATTTTTTTACTTGCTGTTCACATTCTGCCCAGGTAGTGTATATACCCTCCTTTCGTCCTTTGGCTACTGCGTAAAAGGGCATTGTTATGAAAATTTTAAATCACGCGCCAAGTTTTGCTTTAATTGTTAAGTGAAAGTGAAATTTTGACATTCTGAATATGAACGTCAAAAATTTACCCAGCTGAAGAGCTTTTGACAACTATAAATGTATGTACTTATATACAGATACGTATTAAAAGAAGAGACAAATATAAAGGATTGCTGCGTACATTATAAAATAATGAAAGTAGCAATATCTGATTTAAATATTAATTGTAAAAAATCAGTAATTCTATAGTGGCACACGCATGAGGGATGAAGATAGGAAAATATTTTATTTATGCAAGTAATTAGCGAACTTAATATAAACATATATCTTTCTAAAAATATATGAAAGCTTCTTCCACTATAGATAGGTATCTAAAACAAAACTCCGAAGCTCGTATACCTTATTAAATCGTATAATACACCAGAAACTGATTTTGTAAAATGATACATACATATAAAAACAACCCTGCATCCACAATACCTACAAGCAGCTGATGCTTAAGTTTAAAAATTAGCTTCAAGAAATCAAAATAATTGTTGCAATTGAAACAAAAGAAGTTTTTTAATGTTAGATGCAATTTTTAGTTAAAACTTTTCAAAATTCAGGAAAAGGCATTTTTATGTCTTTTTACGCTGTGGCTCGTGGCCACAATGTAGGGATATATGACAGCTGGTATATTTTGTAAATAATGTTTTAAAAATTCATACAGAAGTGGTGTATTTACTTTGTCAGGGCGAAGTGTGAGGAGCAGGTAAGAGGCTTTAAAGGTGCCAAGTATAAGAAATTCAAGTCGAAATCTGAAGCCGAAGATTTTGTTAAAACTTTGAACCCCTTGGTTGCGACAAATATAACAAGTCCTACGCCGAAAGACTTTTGGCCTGATGATGAAACTTTTGAGTTAAATTCACTGGAAGATTCAGAGCTGGTAACTTTTAAATACCATTTGAAATGATAACATAAACTAAAATAATTTAAAAAATTTCCTTAGCTTGCTGCTGCTAGTGCTGTGGAATCTAGTAATAAAAGAAAGAGAGATACGCCTGATGAACTTTTAACAAAAAAGAAAAAATATCCTGAGCATGTATCGAACTTTTGGAAACCAGTTGGTAAAATAATATTTAAGGAACATTCCTTTGAAATTGATTCCGAGGGATACATAATTGTCTACACTGATGGCTCATGTATAAACAATGGTGGCTCTGATGCTTGTGCAGGTTTTGGAGTATATTTCGGAGAAAATCACCCATTGTAAATATTTGATCGTTTATTTTTCATTACATATCTTATTTATATATAAATATTATTTTAATTTTGTTTTAGAAATGCCTCGAAGCCAGTCACCGGTCGTGTTACTAACAATGTAGGCGAAATTCAAGCGGCTATTCATGCTATTAATACAGCAAAATCATTTGGTATCGAAAAACTCTGTGTTAGTACGGATTCTCAGTTTCTTATTAATTCAATTACAATTTGGATCAAAGCCTGGAAACAAAAAAATTGGCGAAAACAAAATGGGGAACCGGTAAAAAATTCTATAGATTTTAAGGAACTAGATAAATTATTGGCTGATAACAGTATTCAGGTGAAATGGGTGAGGAAAATTTGATAATAAGTATATATGTACATGTGTTTGTTAAGTTTCTTTATGGTTTTTTAGAACTATGTAAAAGGACATCATCGTATTGTTGGAAATGAAATGGCGGATAAATTGGCTAGGGAAGGATCTGACACGTACAAACGTATGAATAACCGAAAAGAGTAGTTTTTAGTAATTTAATAAACTAATTAAAAATTTGGTTGGAGAATAATGATAAAATTTCATGTTTTAAATGTTTGCATAGAAAACATCTTTGACGATGGAATTTTTTTATATGACAATGTTTCAAATATTGCGTGATAAATAATGTCTTTAAATTAATATAGGGATTAAAAAATAAATCTTCTAATAATTGTTTTATTTATTTTACCACGGATTAAGAAAAATTCTATCGAAGAATTATCGATAACTTTTTGACTAACATAAAATCTACCAGCTGATTAGTTCTAATTTTAAGTCTGTTTTGCCGGTATGTAAAAATTCTGGTTTTTGTCGAATTTTAAAAATATAAATATATTTAATATAAAGATATGATACCTGTTGCGATATACACTTTCTCGTTACTGCTTCTGTTGCCTAAAGGTCACAGTTGCAGTCAATCGCCTACCAAACCTATTGTGGGTTTGCAATTAAGCAACACTGGAATGCATCGGTAATGTGGATTATTACATTAATATTATACTTTTCATTCATTATTTACAATTATAGCGATCTTATATACACTGTTCAGTTTACTAATGCATTATATGACAAAAGCTGTAATTACGTTCTAGAGCAGCTCCTTCCTGCTGGTGTCTACATTAGTGTTGATCAAATTGGTGATTTAAAACGATTAAAGAAGGTAAATATTAAATTGAAATAAAGTCCGTATTAATATTATTTTCAACATATTTGTATTCAATAGTTAAATGGCATTTTTCCGGAATTCGTTGATATTGAAGCGCCAACAGAGAAATCTAAATCCTTTACTATCATGTTAAACGGTGTGCCACAATCAACGGATGCCATTAAATTGCCCATACATTATCGCTACCATGCTCCGAGTAAAAAACAAAAGTACGAAAATGCAAGTATTTATTTTTTATTTCTTATCTTAAAAATAGTACTATTTTTTAGTAAATTCGCCACTGTTGAGATACCCATTCCGAAATTGTATATTAAGTGCAAAACGCTTGAAGACAACTCTATTGAAGAATTTTTGGAGACAGCATCTAAATATAATTATTGCCTAAATGAACGTAGCATAAGTTTTGAAACAAAAATTAACGAAAATAATAGTAATTCATCTCCAAAATCAAATCTTGCTGTATACGACAATTGTGACTGGTATTTAGTTGACGTTCATTTCCAACTTAAAACGGATTTACGAGCTGACATACCTATAGGAAATGAAAAGGCTTTTCCTCCTATTTTATATGCTACAATAATTATTAGTTGGATTATATCGTTATATACAGTGTTTCGCACACATGCTATACCTCGACGCATTAACTATAAATTAGAAGAACAACGAATTTTGCAAAACAAAATGAAGTAACAATTATATACCAGTTATATGTATGTTTAAGTATTAGTGCATTTTACTTTTCAGTACAGCATTCTGAAAACATTTTCCAAAGCTTTTCAAGTACATATATTTAATAATAAGTTTATCTACAAGTTAGAGATAAATAACAGTAATAAAAATATACATATTACATATTAATTTAAAAAAATATTTTTTTTTCTAAATCATTTTTCCGTCCAATATATAGTTCGAATATGGCTGTTGTTGTCGGACAAGACTTTGCTTCTCAATTTTCTAATTTAATATTTCAAAAGTAGGACCTATTAACAAATTTATTCCATTTTGTATTATTTCGTTTTTTCACAAATTCCAAGAAACGCGAAATTATCGCGTTGTTTTTAAATCTATGTCGATACCTGAGAGGTTTACTTTCGCGATAGACTTTTATTGCCCCAACATTAGCTAAAAATATGAACAAAATGTTTATTTCGGCTGCACTGAAGCAATACGCACAAGAAGCTAAATAAGTACTTTTAGAGCTTACAATGGTCAGTGTAGATGGCGATAAGTAGCCGCAGTTTGTCTCTTTGGAGGTTGATTATATTTTTTAACCTTTTAATGTTGTAACTACCCATTAGCAACTTAGCATGGTGCATGCCTAGGAGTTGTTGCCAATGCTTCTCTCTACCCACTGTTTCATCATTGCGGAGTAGTAACTCTACACACCAACTTTCAGCAAAGACCTCTGCTTAGAATATGCTCGGAAAACTATCCATAGGTATGGAGAGTTTTGTGCGTGATCCTGCGACCCCTGCGCCAATTCCCTCCGACATTTTCGAGCCGTTGTTGTACCACTTGACTGTACTGTCCTTAAGCAGTAGCTCGAGAGCGGAATCGGCTTTACTGCTGAGAGTAATCTTAAACTGCCTGGCAAAGTTAACCTTTTTGGTAATGCTATCTCAAGGGGGAAGAGCCAGTGGTATTTCGCTACTTAGATTTTTCATTCGTTGGGAAGGGCTTACCTTACCAGTCGAGTCATTGCATTACAATTCCCATGACAGCCGGTTTTACGCACCGGAATTGACCCGGATTTTATCCAGCCAAGGGCTGTTTTTCGGCAATCTTACCCCGTTTGAATCGGTGAGTATTATTCTAAGTCATTGCAAGCTTCGGTATTTAAAGTCCTACCTATATCTGCGGTGCTTTCGAAATCTAAGCCACCGCTCCATTTATGATAATTGGTCGCACGATCATTGTGTACAAACATTTGACAATCCTTGGCTTGCAGCACCAGGATCTACCAACAAGCCGATTGTGCACCATAAGTACCTTCGTAGCTTTGACCGTGGTTAGATCAACATGCTGCTTCCATTGCAGAGTGTAATCCAGCATTAGGCCAAGATATTTGACCATATTAGTCATTTTTATCTCTCTGGCCTCGAGTGTTAGGTTCCTGAAGTCAGACAGAATCCTGGATCTCCTAAACGGGGCGACGGTCACGCAGGAGTGCCGTAACTCTCTCCTATGCACTGGTCGTATAAGTTGCGTCACATCTTTTAGTGGCTAGTACTGTGTCAATTTTAACCTTACCCAAAGCCCAATGCAGTCTTTGCTGCCTCTGGTATTGAGGAGATGTTTTCATAGAAGTTTCTAAAATTTACCTACTTTGTAGAAACAAACTCCTTATTGTACGCAGTTTGGCTGCTTCTGTACTGCTCTCAGTTCCCAGTACGCTTGATCTTGTTGAAGAGCTTACGTACCTTTGATCTAAGTACAGGGAGTCTACTTGACCTCCAAGGGCAATTGTGTCCTTTGGTGATTGTCTTTAAAGGGCAGCTGCAGTGATACGCGCTTGTGATACTAAACACTGAGGAACTAGTTCGCGTATATACAGAAGGACGGACAGAAAAACAGGCAGTGTGTCGACTCAGCTCTTTGCGCTAATAATTTATAGAGGGTTGTTGTTGTTTTTGTAGCGGCGGAAAAAATTCCTGAAGTAATTTCATGCAAAAATCCGGGTCCGTTGTGGTTACTTAGACCCGACTGTCGTGGGGATGCCATTATTTATATACGGTCTCCGATGTTAGACCATTGATGTCGATTTCTTCCTATCGAACATTTTTAACATTTTATGAGAAGCAATCAGTTCGTTATCTGTGAGAGTTTATGTTGTACGAGTAGATTTCACCCAGGTTCTAGACCAAACTTTGTATGGATACTTGTTTCTTGTTCTTTAGAGATATTAAATACCATAGATATGTAGACAATGTATTTATTATATATTTCTTATATGCTATCAGTTCTTAATAATGTTGCTTTAAAGTTATCGAATCCCAATTTACTCGGATTTAGTTATCGTAGCCTCTGTATCTTCTCCTATCCTTTCAATTGACTGCGGCTTTGTGCTTGTGGGCAAATTCGTTGGATCATTCCATGGTTGTATTGTTGCTTGACCAAATATGATGAATAAAGCGTTACACACTAAATAAACGCCAGCGGTTATATAGAATACGATCCGCCACTCGCTAGGTTCCTCCTGTGACAAGAAATTTTAAAGAAAATATTATTAATAGAAAGAAAAAGAAGACTCCGAAAATTCCTATCTATACTAACCTCATTTACTACGATAGCGCCAACAACTAATGGCGCAAATAATGACAACAAATTGCCAAAACCATTCGAAATGGACATCATTGGTCCAGCGAAATTCGGTGAAAGATCCATATGATTGACTAAATATCCACAAAACGCAGCCGCATTGAAACCCACACCGATCGTAAGCAAAGTTATAGCCGCTACACTCTCTTCACTCGTCATATAGCTCATACCAATTAGGCAAGCCATCGGTATCCATTGACCAATGGTGTTGAATAACTTTCTCCCAACTGTGGTACTCAGTATATTTCTATTGATCAGCATATCGGATATCGGGCTAACAATCAAGCATAACAGCCACATTACGAAGTATGGCAAAGCCGATAAAAGCGCATTCGAAGCGACATTTAACTTCAGTACCGAATCCATATAGGTTGGTATTTCGGTGAGGAGTGTGTAAAAGCCCCAAGTGAAACCCGTTTGAGCTGCGATAAGACCATAAAATGGAGCTGACGTGAATAAGGACTTCCACGGTACGGGCAAAGACTAGAGAAATAAAAAATAAGAGATAGATGTTAAAAATTATAATAAAATAAGTGTATACGAGGATAAGATTAGTTTAGTTTAAAAAAATATATATATTTGTGTTTTAAATAGCGATATTTTCATTCATCATAGTCTTCTTTGTCCCCAATACACTGCGCTCATCGATAATTCAATTAGTTTAACTCGTCTGTATAAAACGTTATCTGGAGGTTCGGACTAATAAGTGACATTTTCATGTTTGAAATCTAGGGAATATGATGGGATTTCACAGCTTCTATGGGTAGTTTGCCAATACGATCCTTTTGTTATACGAAGTATGACAATTAAGTAATGAGACTGATTCCATAAAAACCGTATATTTGAAAATTATTCTACAACTCTGCCATCCCCTTCAAAGTAGGCCCATTGGGCAGCTGTACAGCGATCCAGCGCGTTTTCCATGCTTCGTAACATTTCTGGAACGCTTCGACTGGGATGTCCGCGAGTACTCTAGTCACGGCCGCCTGGATGTCCGTAATCGACATCAAAATGGGTTCCTTTGACCACCGATTTTGTTTTAGGAAACAAAAAAGTCGGGTACATGTCGGGCGAATACAGGAGCTGTTGCAACCGGCGATCCCTTTAGAGGCCAAATACTGGGACACGCTGAGGGCGGTGTGGCACGCGCGTTGTCGTGATGAAGGATCCATTTACGAGCGATGTCTGGGCGCACCTGTTGACTCGTTTTCGCAATCTTTCGAGTACTTTCAATAGTAGACTTGATTCACAGTTTTCCCCGGTGGAACGAATTCTTTTTGACGATTCCACGGCTATCAAAAAAGGCAATAACCAATCGACTCAAGCTTAATTGGCGTAGCGCGCGGAGACAACCATTGTGAGCTTTGGCCTTTGGTTTCCGGGACCAAGAGCACTATCACCATACACTCTTACAATTTTAGCGTACGTTTCCGAAGCTCTTGATTTCGCGACGCGTTGCTTTGATTTCGTTTTTCCATTTTCGTGACGAGCACTACAAACACACGTCTACTCAACTTGACGCAGCAGGCGAACTAAACAAGCTAGAGCGATGGTACATTTTATGAATAGAGAGGGGAGGAATGCCGGAAAAAGAGGAAGGGAATCAAGGTCACAGGTTAGTACGTTTTCGTTTCGGACCTGGGCGTCATCAAAAACTGTCGTTTGCTCAGGATGAAAATCCTTTATAAACCAAATTTTGCCCCCCCGGTCACGGGTTGGGGAAGGAAAAGGAATACCCCGGTTGCTAATTATCCAAAACTTTTACAACCAATATCGAACTCCCTAGAGTTCGAGATGAAGCCAGAGTCTTGATCAAACTTGGTATACGAGTTCCTTAGCATAATAAAAATATAGCTCCTAAACTACTAAAGCTACAACAACAATATTTTCCCAGTATAAATATTATAAGTACTCCTAGCGAAAAGTGTGAATATTGGTGAATAAGCCCGCTCAATCCTCATGTAACGGTACTGTTCAAAACTACTAAAAGCCCAATCAATTTTCACCAGAGACATTTAATTTTACCCCAGATATGGTATGAAAAGGCTTTATATTGGCTGGTGTAAAAGTTGGACGAAGGGCGGGGCACCCCCCTATTTTTTTAAAAATTCGCCTTCAATTACGCCTATTTCCCATTTAGCACAATTTTAAATTCCATTTGATTCCTTCACTTTCCAGTACACAAATAATGTAGTAATTAATATAACGGGATAAAAGTGACCCCAGTACCTAAAGTTGACTTTTGACTGGGAATATCGGTCAATGAATGGGTTATACAATTGAAATTTAGAGAGAAACCTTTCCTGACAATAGTTACTCTGTGTAGCAAAAATGCATTGAATCGGGTCTATACTTCCCTGATCCTCCATATACCTAATACATTTAAAGATTTTCAAGCAACCAGCTGATTTTACTCCATATTATTGTGTACATGTGAGGTAACTTAAGGGATCGTGTCAGTCTATTTTTGTGATATTATCGGATAGTATACACAGTAATAAACATTTTCTCAAATTTTGAAATCGAAATTCAAATTATTACGTTCGCTACAGCGTTTCCTGTAGAAAGGGCACACAGTGGGGAACTCAGCGACTCCAATCTTTAAACGCGTTTGCTCAGAATGATGTTTTTTAAAATGTTGTTTACTCTCAAAGGAAGAGTTTTGAAGAATCTAGTTCCAATTTGGAGAGAACATTTTTGGCGTCGTTCGCTATCGCGCCATTGAACTTTTATTTTTGCTTAGTCTTCCTATTATTTCTCTACGAAAAACTGTCAAAAAAATAGCCAAATTTTATACTTTTTGTTCAAACCGCCGCCATTTTGTCAAATTTCTAAAAAACAAAAAAAAAACTTGCATAGCGCGCTAGCGACTTTCCTACAGATTAATAATCGATTAGTTAATTTCAACAATAAAAAAAAGTTTCACGCATATCCGTGATTTTTTGGACGGGTTTGAGAGGGTCCCTTAATGAAACCCAGGGAAAATTTATTATGTATTTAATACAACCCAAATTCCCATTATATGTAGTATGATTTTCGTTTTTCTAACAAACCTTTTGCCGAATATGTCGGTCAGTGTATGAGATATATAGTATATAGCATAAAATTTCTTGGTTTTCAGAAAAATATCTTGTATTAAGCCGCCCTCTCAAAAAAGTTAAGCACTCTTTAGAAATCAATCGAACTCTCTAACTTACCGTACTTTCCGAACCGCTGCCTGTAAGATGCTCAATATATTCACGCTCCTGTTTAGATTTTCACCTTTGAGTCCTTTGGCGAATCCGCACCAAAAACTAGAAACAAAATCGACCAAGCCAACGCCACAGCACCGGAAATGTAAAAAATACCCGGCCAACCCATGCTGGAGTCGAAAATGAAACCACTTGTAGCCAAAATAATCACAGTGCCAAATTGTGCACCCGAATACACCGAAGTAGCCAAAAAGCTACGCTCCGTACGTGGCGCCCATTTGGCCAACAACGTATGTACCGATGGATAGAGAACGCCTTGCGTTAGTCCAATTAACACACGTAGAAAGCATATGACTTGCCAACTGCCGCCAGATGCTGCCCAAGGGTGCAACATTGTTATAATCGAAGCCAGCACAGTGGCAATGCCAAGTACTAGTTTGCCACCGAAACGTTTGGCGAGTAGTCCTGCAGGTACTTGCGCGACTACATAACCCCAAAAGAAGCTGCTCAGTATTAACGATTTTGTCGAGGAATCCCAGTCATAGTATTCGTCGCCTGTTGTTCGAGGCTTCGTCATTGGAACAATGGCAGCGGAGATATTAACACGCAGAAAGTAGCCGAACGCCATGCCGAAGAACATCAGTAACGCCTGTACATGGCGGACGCCGAACGCATTTGCTGCAAGCAAAAAATTATTTTTGTTTTAGTTTTAAGCGTTAAATTTAAGAAATAACTCAAAATATCGATTTGCTAACAATCTTTCTTTCGGCGAAGCTTTATATTTCCCTTTAAGCGCACAAAACCGCTTTTGAGTAGCAACGGTGTGCGCTCCGTGACGAGGATATAAACCATTGTACTCGCGGCAAATGAAATTCAATGACACTCGGTTGTTTATTCGCAAGATCGTTTGTGTATATATATATAAATATGTATATGTATGATTGTTGGATGTGTAAAAGCACAATAATTTCTATTTATTAACGATCGCAGCTCAGCTCGATCCTGCTGCCGTCTGTGATCTGACGTTGATCAAATTCATTTTCAGTTTTTATTGATGTCACAAGGTTTCCACTTTCAATTTTACAGAATTAATCGTACATATATTAGAGATAATGTGCGTTAATTAATATGTTTATGTGCTAAATAGTTTGTTTTCAATTTCATGGAATTGAAAATACTAAAGATTACAATCCGCAGGGTACACACTACAAATACAAGTATATAGCAATAGTTGTTTCAACTTAAGTGAGGTACTATTTGAGTTTTACTTGAAGTTAGTATGCAAACTGTGACAATAATAATTAAATTAACATTTTTTACCACTTGATCCCTGTCAGATTACGTTTACTCTTCCACCCCGTCATCATTTTCGCCTTCAGTAATAAATAAAAGGTTATAATTATTTCAAAGAACATCTCATGAGGCTAATGTAGGTTTCAACTTCTTAAAAATGATGAATAGGCCTTCTCAAGGAAAACTTGTGAAACAAACCAGAGAGGCGTAGCATCGTCCCCCAGAATGATAGATAATGTTTGATTACCAAACAATATAGCATTACATCGCGATAAGTACTTAGCCTCAGCATCGTTATCGCAAGAAAAAATTTGCTTTCCTTTCTGTATTATGATTACAGTCAAAATCGGTTCTTGTGACTCATTGACTATTGGGGAAGCGAATCTTAGAAAAATGGAGAATAAATAATATCGGTAAAAGTATTAAGTTTTTGGAAGAAGAATTGCGCTGTGAAGCCAAGGATGGATTGGATGCTATATATGCGCTGACACTTCCCCCTTAACTGATCAAAGCTTCAAATCCCTATTCAAAAAAGTAGCTGGAAACTACAAATTTAATTATGAACAGTTCACCACACTGTTAGTTTGAGTTGAAGCCGTTCTCAATTCACGGCCACCCACGACCTTCTCGCAAGATCCCTCTGACTTGCAACTCTAAGTGCAACGAAAAGGGCTACAATGAAGTACAACTCGCTAAAAGTCAATTATCTAAATTTTAAAGACCTCCGATTGAAAGTGCGCGATATAGCGAAGTGAGTTTGTAAGCATCTCAAAAGGTCGCATATCCGTTATATGAAGTTCAAAGCATATATGTATGGTATAACGGTTACCTGGAGAAGGACTTAACGGTCATATCATAACTATCATCTATCAACTCTGACCCGGACACCATTTAAACTGCGCAAACTGATTCGAATTTGTTTTCCTAGACTGGTACAACCATTTTTATGTTCACTGCTATTAGGTCGTTGAAAATGTTGCCGAATTGTTTTGCGGAGTCATGAACACAACTAATTGAGCTTCACAGAATACTCACTAAAGGTTGTAAAGTCATTGAAAACCTGCTCGTACAAATCGTCCACCTACCTCTGTTAATCACGATAATGTCGAAAAAGTTAAAGAAACAGTGCTTTAAATTTAATATTATTTGTAGATCAACTCAATACATTTTGGTTAACTTTTTGGGCAGTTTCAACATTCATCGAACTCATGATTACTGGTGACACCAGGTGAAATCTAGCGAATGCGCTCCGAAAACCACAAATTTTAAAAAGAAAGCCAGTCCAGATTGTATACCTCTTTTGGCTGAGGAACTTGTTTTAAAGGCGAAGATTAAATACTTGAATTTTTTTGTCAGGCCGGATATATTTGCCACTTGCATATCAAGGTACGCATTACACTATAAGGGGATAGTAAAGTATTTTTTTTTATTTTATTTTTATTATATTCTATATTAATCTACAATATCTTAAGATTATTCTGTGAAAATTTGGGAGCAATTAAAGCAAAACTGACGGAGATATACACTTGTAAGTCTCCGCCCTCCGATTTGATTGTGAGCGGCTGTGAAACTTTAAACGTGTTTTTCTCACACTTCACTTTTTCGAAGCCGGTGAACTCTGTAGCTCAAAATCTACTGAACCGATCCTTTTGAAATTTTGCACAGTCTTTCTTCACATAAATTGTGAGGTAACGCTGTCGAGTTTTTTTTTTGTTTTTTAATTTTAACTTATTTTTAAACAACAAAATTTCTAATTTTTTTCATGAAAAATCAGTATTTTGAGTTCCGAGCGTTGTAAAAAATTGAAAAATCATTAAAAGAAAAAAAAACTCGACAGCGTTACCTGAGGAAACTTATCAACTAATCAAATCGATTTGGTTTTTTAATTTCCCGTGATCCAGTCATGAGTTATGCGGTTCACCGCGAATCAATTTTTTTTTGGAACGCCTGCGAAGATTCTGTGTCACCGGCTCATTTTTTAATATTTAACTTACACAGATATTCTTTAAATATCATATAATTATGCTATAACTCTACAAAGAAATAAATATTGATTGTATATTAAAAAAAAATTATTGAAAATACGCTTTTTCGCTCGAATTAACTTTACTATCCCCTTAATGGAGCCTCCTCTTAGAAACCATATGAATTTTTCATCCTATATGGTATTTGAGTACATGAAGAATACCACGCACATACTGTTGTATATTGTTTTTTATTAAAACCCGTCTGAATCTAAACTTCCAAAGTAGAGCTCGAAACATATGTATTATATGTAGTTCAAGTTAACTGCTAAACTTCCCATTAAACTCTAGTGGATCAGCGGAGTTTTCAACCACTGTACTACATATATCTATTTCATATACATATGTACTGCACTGGGACAATAAAAGATTAATTGTTAAATTATCGCTAATTGACTCATATACTTGCAACATATGTATGTGTTTTTATACGCTTGCAACATGCTGCTACAGAGTATACTAGTTTTGTTCACCTAACAATTTTACATATCACCTAAAATTAAGGGATTAGATATGGGGTAGTCGAAAAAGTCATTTCGTATTTTGTCAATAGATGTCTTTGCAGTCATAACCAAAAAAAAAAATTAAATTTGAGGAAGTTGAAAAAAAGTTACGGCTGTTCAAAAATGAGTGAAAACAATGAAGAAATTCGCTATATTTTAAAATGTTTGCATAAAAAAGGGAAGAATACTACTCAAACCACCAATGAAAATTGTAAAGTTTACGGAGACGATGCTGTATCAGTTCGTGTAGCACAACAATAGTTCGTTCGCTTCCGTTCTGGAAAAATCGATGTGAAAGATGCACCTCGCTCTGGTCGACCTATCGTCGAAAAGGTCTATGAAATTATGGAAAAGATTGACCAGGACCGTCAAATAAGCAGCCATGACATCGCTAAGGAACTTAACATTCATCGTCAAAAGATTTTTAGTTATTTAAAAAAGGCTGGCTACAAAAAGAAGCTCGATGTTTGGGTACCACAAAATTGTCTGTGAAAAATTTATGGACCGAATTAACATCTGCCATTCTTTGCTGAAACGAAATGAAATCGAACCATTTCTGAAGCGAATGGTAACAGGAGACGAAAAGTGGATCAAATAATAGTAATAATGTGCGAAAAAGATCATGTTCCAAGCTTGGTGAAGCTCAACAAAGCCAGGGTTGACGCCTCGAAAGGTTATGCTGAGTGTTTGGTGGGATTGGAAAGGAATCATCCACTATGAGCTACGCCAGCCTGCCCGAACGATTTAATCTAAATTTTACTATCAACTGATGAGATTGAAGCAAGCAATCGAAAAAAAACGGCCAGAACTGATCAACAGAAAGGGCTTTGCCTTCCATCAGGACAACGCTAGACCACACACATCTTTGTTGACTCGGCAAAAACTGGGAGAACTTGGCTTGGGAATTTTGATGCATCCACCATATGGCCCTGACCTTGCACCATCGGACTACCATTTGTTTCGGTCAATGAAGAACTCCCTTAATGGAGTAAAGTTGGCTTCAAGAGAAGCCTGTGAAAATTACTTCTCGCAGTTTTTCGCCTAGAAACCAGAAAAGTTTTACGCTGATGGAATAATGTCTCTAGTGGAAAAATGGTAAAAAGTGGTCGATCTAAGTGGTACAAATTTGGTTCATTAAAGTTCATTATAAATATAAAAAAATAACATGAAGTAAAAGAAGACGAAGAAAATACGAAAAGACTTTTTCGACTACCCAATATATATATAAAATTGCTTAGGTTCCGACCTCCGGCTTGACGTTTTACTCTTTAAGGTATTTCCCTGGGTTTGATTCTTACAAGTTGTAAGAGTATAAAAAGTGTGGTTACACCCGAACTTAGGCCTTCCTTACTTGTTATGTATAACGTGAATCTATATGTCCATAAGTTTATTATGTTTGTTTAACCGCACGCTTATACTATCTTTTAGTGCAGTATTTTATAGCTGAGATTGTAGATTACCGAAGTAACATGTCCTTAATTATGTCTCAATTGATAACAGTGATTACTTCATTGGTGAGTGCAAACTCGAAACTGCAATAATTCATTTTTTATTAAATACCATCAAGGTCAATGACATTGGTGCATCACTCATCTGTGGCTTCAGCACAGCAGACACGCTAGGTGTTTGTAAGTTTTATAACTTTACTCATCGCAGACTCATTGCACTTTTCTTCATTTGTATATGGATTATATATTATTACGTCAATTAACAAATATGTGTGTGTGAACGTAGACGTGTCGCTACTTACCAAAGGCAATTCATATACTATATTGAGGGACTTGAAATTATTCTTTCATGCTTTTATATAATTGTTACAGTTTTGATTAAATTCTTTGTCTGGAGACAGCGTTAAGCTCGTGTCATCAACCGCATAGTTTAGTACCTTGAATAACAGGAATAAAAACCCAGATAGCATACTTTTGGAGGTGGAGTTGATTGGTAATGAGGAAAGGCTTCTCGTGAAAAGGAGTAATTTGAGTAGAGAAATTTTGATTTCCTGGCCTTCGAAAATCAGTTAATGTGCTAGAATTGTTAGGTATAGTTAGATTTTTGGAATTTTTGAAAGAGAGACGCCGTACTTCACGCCTACTGACTTTTATGTTATCCATTTTAAAATCAGAAAATGGAATTATGCGTGGAGTAGGCGAGCTACTAGTTCTCTTCTTCGATTTTTCTTCTTTTTACTATTGCTACCAAGCTCAAATCGCACAAGATATATAAACCCATTAGAGTGCTCACTTAAAAAAAAAAACCTGACCTACCTCATTGAGATACTCTAAGCAAAGTTTTTAAAGACCTAATAATCGTTTTATTTACTCCATTAACAATATCATTAATTTAGATATCTCAGTAGACGGTGAGACATATTTTAGATGTTGCCGTCAGTATGTACGAGGTGTGTTCAAAAAGTATGATTAGTTTGAATATTGCGTTCAACAGTTAAACACATGTAAACATGGAGTGCACTAATGCCGAAATTCGCGCTATTTTTTTAAGTTTTCCTTCGTTAAAGGCAAATCCGCTAGAGAAACTTTCCGTGAGATGAATGTTGTTTTGGGGGATGGTACTCTATCACTTCGAACTGCGGAAGAGACGATTCAGAGCGGGTGAAAACGACACCATGGATAAGCCAGCCGGCGGAAGACCTGTGACGACGATACCGATTAAATCATGGAAAACATCCCAGTTAGACCGGCAGTGGCAACTCGTGACATTGCCCAAAAGACTAGCGGGTTCCAGTTTACCAAACCATTTGAAATCATCTGCAGAAGGCTGGTTACACAAAAAAGCTTGATGCTTGGGTGTCGCATGATTTGACGCAAAAAACCTTCTGGACCGAATCAACGCCTGCTATATGCGCTGAAACGAAACGAAACGGTCGAAGGCCGTTGAATAGTCTCAAACAGTGGCCAAGCCGGCATTGATGGCCAGGAAGATTTTGCTGTGTGTTTGGTGAGATTGGAAGGGAATCATCCACTATAAGCTGCTCCCATATGGCCAGACGCCTAATTCTACCATCTACTGCGAACAACTGGACCGCTTGAAGCAGCGATCGATCAGAAGCGTCCAGAATTGGTCAACAGGAAGGGTGTAGTGTTCCACCAGGACAACGTCAGACTACACACTTCGTTGATGACTCGTCAGAAGCTTCGGGAGCTCAGATAGGAGGTTTTCTGGCATCCTCTATATAGCCGGACTTAGCGCCAAGTGATTACCATCTGTTCTTGTCCATGGCGAACGCCCTTGTTCATGTAAAGTTGAACTCAAAACAGGCTTGTGAAAAGTGGCTGTCCGAGTTCTTCGCAAATAAGGATGGGGGCTTCTACGAGGGGATATTATGAAGTTGCCGTCTAGATGGAAACAAATTATTAAAGGAAACGGCGGATATTTGAATTAAATCTGATCACGATCCGATTTGATGAAATCTGCCAGACACTATATATTAAATAATACGTAGATTTGTGTCCCTTCGTTTGGCGATGTTATGAATATATCGGTCAGAATTTGGCAGATACCGTGAAATATTCTTATAAAAAATGCTAAACTGTATAACGCTTGCCCACATCCGATATATAAAGAACCATTTACCGAACTGAAATATTTTAATATTTTGCCAAAACTAACCTTCCGATGTTTTTTCGCTTTAATTTTTTTAAAAAATGAAAAACTTTGATTCTGCTGGTGGATTATTTTTATTTGGTCTTTTAAATTTTTTTACAATACCATGTAAATGGCCGCCGCCACAGTTGATTGCCATTTTGATTTTCGCTTTGGTCCTCACATTCTTGACGGATATCGTCTTTAAGAGCTGCAAGAGTCTGAGGCTTGTTGATATAAAACCGCGACTACAAAAAGCCCACCAAAAAGAAGTCTTTAGCGGTCAAATCAAGCGATCTTCCTGGCCAGTGCAAATCGGCCAGTGTTAGGCGCCTGGGAAATGCATCCTTTAGCATATCGGTTGTGACACGTTCAATGTGTGCCTGTGCTGGAACCACATGTTTTCCAATCCCAATTCATCAAGTTGCAGAAAAAGAACTCGTTGATCATTGCTCTGTAGCGCTCGTCTTTGAAGAAAAAAGCCTCCCACCAAAAAATACAGTGACTTTGAGCGGGTGTAACGGCTCTTCGTGGGTTACACTATTTACGTACCCGCTAAGATGGAAATGGACCTCATCACTCATGATTATTTTTGATGAAAAATCATCTTACTCTTGGTGTGATTAAGGATGGCTTGAGCGTATGTTAGGCGCGATTGGCGGTCAGCAGCTAACAGTTTCTAGACGGAAACATCTTCAAAACTTGTACCAAAATTCGCTGTAAACACCGTCGACTGATACACATTTGCGTGGCACGTCGTCTGGTCGATCTTTGGCAACAGCAGCAATATTCTCTGCAGAACGGCTACTCCGGGGTCTGTCACGCCTGGCAGTATCTCGTGTTGTGTCAGCCTCTTCGAGGCGAGCGGCTAAACGTTGCAGTGTTTCACCAGTAGGCGTCGGACGACCAGAAAATCTGCGACGAAATTCACGTTGTGCCAAAGTCACCGATCGATTATTGGTCAAATAAATAATCACCAATAACTCGCGTTCTGCAGCAGTGTAGCGTACCATTGTTTATTTTCGTATATTTTGGCATGTGTTTACTACACAAATGTCAAAACAGAACTGACATTAGAGGTCAATTGCAAAATTTATAGCATCTTCTGATAGGAGGATTACTTTTGCGCCAGCCTACAAGTCGCGCGTGTGTAAAAATTTTTCAGCAGTCTTACGTGGCGTATGAGTAACCGCCATTTCATGAATTCTTCATTAAGTGCTGAACATTGCATTGAACAGGGACTGAGCATGCCCAACGCATGATGTGCAGCAAATCAGAATTAAAGTACATATATATATAATTATAAATTAAAAGTCAATTACGTACAACATTATCTAATATATTCAAAACAGCGTAAACATTACTCGTATAACTGTTTTTTTTTTTCAATTTTATTATCGCAATCGATAAGGTTGGGAAAAATTTCATGAGAATTATCAAAATGCAAGTCGGTCATGTTTTTTTTCTATTCTTAAGGTTAAAAGTAGTTATAGTAGTAGTAGTTAGTAGTAATTTTGATTTTTTTGAAGTTAATAAAGGGCATTATCACGATTGTTAAGATTTTGATAAAATAATATGATATTAAAAAAAATATAACACCATTAATATATCGATGTACTGCATTACCTTTATACAGACATTTTTTTATGAAAGCACAACAATTAATTGTGATTGGACTCACACTTCCATAGTCAAGGTGGCAATCAAAGTAAACGCGCGCGTCTTTACTTGAAACCAAAATTTGTTTATTTAATAAGATAAGAATCTCTAGTTGGGAAATAGATTTGCTCTCACATACTTATATACACTTATATATATAATAAAATAAATTAAAACGCATGTGCTTATATATTTAATTTGCATACTTGTAAATGAGTGCTTGGGAATAATCGATTTACAATATAAACATTAAACACAATTTATTCTTATTTCTATTATCAACGGACGCGCTAGTCGTCATAGCATCAGTATGTCACGCTTTTTACTACTTCTCTAGCTAATTAAGATTATAAAATTGCACTTATAAGACACTTAAAACTATTTGTTTATTGTCTGGGGTATTCAATTCAATTCAAGCAGTTAATACGGAATTTTTCTATCTCGAAACAAGTTCTATTTCAAAAAAAAAATACAATGTATAATTTTTTCGGAATTTTATTGATATTTTTTTCTACTGCTTACTACTTGGTCGATCTCTCATTGAGCCAACTGTTATTTACTTTACCATACTTAAGTCTTGGAGTAGATCCATGATAGCCTATTGATATCATTCAGGAGATTGATAAAGCAGGATGAGTGGAAATCAGTGGCATCTCGTTAAGGCCAGAAATCGATTAAATCTACACATATGCTCACGAGTTTTTTAATAGGGGCCGATAGGGTACAGCAAACGACGCCATAATTTTTTCCCGCTCTTTTGATATTTCTTCTCAGTAAAGTTTGCCATTTTATCATGGAAAAATGTACGATCAAACAACGAGTTGAAATTATAAAAATCTACTACCGAAATTCGGAGTCCGTGGCCTCAACTTCAAGAGGCAACGCCCAATTTATGGTCGTCATAATTGTTCTGTCAGACCAACAATTGAGCATCTAGTGGAAAAATTTGAATCCCAGGCACAGTACAAAATGTTCACGTACCAGTGAGGCAAAGAAGTGTGCATAGTGTCGAGCGCATCAATTGAGGAAGACCCAAATCATTCTCTCACACGTCGTTCTCAAGCGTTGGGCATCTCTGTGACGTCGTTGTGACGAGTTTTAGGTAAACATCCAGGTCTACATCCTTACGAGATCAAACTGACACAAGAACTGAAGCCGCTTGACCACCAGAATCGTCGTATGTTCGTGAAATGAGCTGAGCAACAACTTGAAAATGATCCGGAATTTTCACCGAAAAATCATCTTCAGCGATGAGGCTCATTTTTGGATGAATGGTTTCGCCTATAAGCAAAATATGCGTTATTGGTCTACAGCAATCCACACTACTCCATGAGCACTATTGCATCGAAAAAATACGGTTTAATAATTTGCCGCTCTTACGTGCATTTGATCGCGCACTTTACTTCATGGGGCTACCGCTAGATCTGAACCATCGAATCGATTGACTTGGAACTTTCTTCATTATGACGAAAAGCTTGGCATGTATTATTGGCTCGAAATAGCTGGAAATTCCGTGAAAATTTTTCAGCGAATCACTTTGCATAGCTGTATGGGGGGGGGGGGGGGGGGGGGGGGGGGGGGGGGCTCAAAATAGCGGTGAAATTTCCGAAAAAAAAATTTTCAGATCGAATCACTATAGCATAAAGCTGCTATGCAGACTGACAGATAAAAATAAAGTTTTTGTAAGGCATTTTTTTGTAGTTAAAGTTAATGTTTTTTTTTTTTTTTTTTTTTTTTTTTTAAATTAAGCAAAGATTTGTTACATCCTTCTAATGCTTTCAATCCTCCTGCTTCTTCCCCGTGCCTAATAAACAACTCTATAAAAGAAAATAACGACTTTATCTAGTTGAAGAATTTTAATGGCTATCACGCATTTCCATAAAATTCTCTTATGAACACTTTATATATAGTAAATTTAAATTCTCATAAAAACTCGTATTTGCACACTTTTTAATTATTGCTTTGTATATCTACTAAGCATTTAGTATGAATTTTTTTTTATTATATATGTATGTATGTTAGTAGATGTGTAAGTAAAATTCTTACGTTTTTCATTCTCAGCCAGGGATCCCTGCACATTCATGGATTTTTTAAAGCCCATTATCTTCAAGTTAGTCTCTTTTATGCTGGTAATACACACACTGTCTATATTTGCCACAATATAATATTTTATTGCTTAATTGTGTTTTATCACCGTGGCTTTAAATGCTTCAATCTCACGCTAAAACAAACTTCGACGCGACTAAAGTTGAGATCACAGTTATTCAACCGCACTTTATATATAAACTACTATATATGTACATATGTATAATACTTCGGGAGCAAATTTCAAACTCACCACATCTTTGGAGGGCGTCAATGAGCGACTAAAACCCTAACCGTGCACTTGACTTAATTTATAACGATAACAGGTCTGTAGTTAGATCGGTACACACATGTGCACATGCAGTTAGTACTTATACTCGTTTGTTTATCTTAAGCATATCAAAATGTAGTGATTAAGTTATAACTTCGTCATATTTTAAAGGGGATCGTTGCAATCGTAGTACAGCCAGATTGCGTTGACTCTCACAAACCGGATGTGCGTACTCAGTTAAAAAATAATGTGTGAATACATAATTGGCACTTCTGCCCTTGGTTAGAGGCCTGCCTCTTCCAAATGGAAGATCAATTTTAGTATGATCCGTCTCACGTTCAGTTTGGTTTAACTTACTGGGTGTGTTTAAAAAGTAAAGTGTTTTTCGAATTGCGCGGGTCATGTTAATTCTAATTTAAAATATTCCGTGTATTTATCCTATGTAATTCATGATATCTTCATAATTGTAGCTATGTACGGGATTCTATAACTATATTAAAGATTCGTTTTAAAATTTTGCAAAGTAACCAAATGCCCCTTATCTGGGTGCCCGGTCACAAAGCTATAGCTCCGCAGCATCCACTAAGATGGTAGCACCTGAACCCTTCCCTGGGGTGGGTCCGCTTTTACGCTGGACACTGCAAGCTGAGAAAGTACTTACGCAACATGGCCCTAGCTTCCTGCATAGATTGCTAGTTCTGCGACAGGGAGCCTGAGACACCAGAATACCTGCTAATCGACTGCGCAGAAGTCTGCAGACACAGGTGAAAGGCCCTTGGATCCTTGTTTCCAAATAGGGATCACATCGCTTCGTTGGCACACAGCATAATATTGGACTTTGTCGATATGTTGGGACTAGGTGAGTATTTGTGATTCAGGAGAGGGCACAATAGACCTAAGGCCGCGGTGCATTCCTTGTTTATCAATCAATTGTCCATCTAAAGCTACAACATTATTCCTTTTTCTGGCAATTTACGGATTTTTTCCCTAAAGAACTCTGCCAGCTCTCAAGCTAATTTTTTTTTACCTATACTGAGGCTGGATTGTTATGATGGAAAATTATTGCCTCGTGTCTAGTTGCACATTTCACCAGTTTTTCATCACTAGTCATAATTTCATTTTTGATATTCAAAATTGTACACTGTCTTCAAAATCATCTTTCAACAGCTCTTGGCTTCAATTTACATATATGGCGCCCAATTATATTCGCCTGCTTTTCAACGTTTTAAAATGGCAACTTGTGTGTCTGAGAATCCGAAAGATTTTGCGAGCTCTTCTTGGATTTTGCTTTCAATTAAAATAAAATAAAGTCTTATAATAAAGCCGAAAAGATGCCAAATGGGATCCACACTCCGTACATTCCACTGATAAAAATATTGAAGAAAATCAAAAATGGCTAAAGTTTTCAAGCATAAACGGCCGATACCGCTGCAAATTCATGTTCGATATTCGTACGAAGTTCAACAATCGTTGCTGGCTTTAGACCAAAGACTTGATGTAGCCCCACAGAAAATAAACTAACGGCGTCAAATCGCACGTCCGAGGCGGCCAATTGACTGGACCATTTCGTGAGGTAACACGTTCACGAAACTTGTTTTTCAATAAATCGGTTGTGACATTCGTTTTGTGGCTTGTGGCGCCGTCCTGTTGGAACTACATACTGTCCAAGTCCCTATCATCCAATTCGGTCCAAAAATATTCGGTTACCATTGAGTGGTAGCGATTGCTATTCACACTAATTTTTATAGCGCTCTTATTAAGAACTTGCTCTTAAAGTTGAAGCCACTTACTCCTGTATATCTTTCCATGATGAAATGGCAAACCTTACTGAAGAGAAATGTAAAAAAGTGGGGAAAAATATGGCGTCGTCTGCTGTCCCTATCGGTGTACTTTTGAAAGACCCTATATACATTTCTTAAAGGTCAGAATGATGAGACGAATTGAAGTCCGATTGACTGTCTATCTGTCCGCCCATCCGTATAAGCATAAATGTGAGTACAAATTGGGATATCTCGATAAAACTTGGTTTACGTGCTCCTTGCCACCCAATAGAGGTTGCCATTGCAAATGGGCTATAACTAAGCAATATACTTATATGTATGTATTAGGACACGCCACTGTAATTTAGTACAAAGGATGATCAGTGAATGCCATCTGCGAGTGGAAATTTTAAAAAGTGTACATTTCTCACAATTCATATAAGCTATATGGACCAAATTTGCTAAGGAGTAAATATTGTGACACCCCCATATAGGTTTGTAAATATGTACATATGTACATATTATGTATGTATATATTAAAAAGGGGTTGAAATCAAACGATAAGAAGAAAGGGTGGATGTTGTATTCTCCATATAACAGTTATTCTCTCCTCACTAATATAAAATGTGCAATCTATCGTCTTCCTTTTTAAAAATAATTACACTACTCAACAAAACTGAATGAAAAAATGGCGACTAATGTATACAACAGGACTGTGGGATACTATCATTTAAGTTTTAGTAACCCAAAATTAGTAAAAAAAATCCCTTTAACGTTACAGTCGCAAAATTACTGTAAATTTTCGTATTAAGAGAAATTTTCGTAGATGCTATAACAAAACGCTATAATGGGATTTCATTAAAAAATATTGAGAAAATTCCATCATTTCGGATATTGAAAACTTTTCAGACTTTCGAAGATGGCTTAAAAGTTTCTCAGTCGAGTCGACTAAGTTAGTATCCTACTCAAATTGAGTTGTAAAACTATACCAGGGATGTTACTTCCTTTCAATTATACATGGTATGAGTGAGATACTTATAATTATTTTACTATTTTTTATTTATTTTAAGAGCTATAACAAATATAAATTACATTCATAAAAAAAACTGGGTAAAATTTAAAATAGCATCCCCGGGTTTCGGGGATGAAATGCGTATCAATGGAAAAGTGACGGCACAATAAACAAATTATATATTGAAAAACTGTCAATTTTTTAAATTTAAATACAAATATCTTTAAAACTATAAGTCAGCGGCAACTATATATGTATATTTTCGTGATCTGGAGAACGTCACCTTTCCAGTGATACCCATTTTATCCCCGAAATCCGGGGATGTTATTCTAAATACCAGCCAAAAACTAAATAAATACCTTTATTTTAACGATTAGTAAATAATTAATAATTTGGTAAAAAGATAGTATGCTTATTGAGGAACACTAAATGCGACTCTGTGTATAACAGCTGGCATTGCATATTCTGCATTGATAATTTTCAGGAAAACTAGTAAAACATTGAGCTCATTTATAAATATACATCTATTACTTGTTGTACATAATAATAAAAATTTTCAAATATCATAATTATAAAATTTGAAAGAAGAAAATTTGATTGTGTTGTCATACAATGTCCCTTAATTCGGGCTGCACTGAAAATGAGCGTAATAAAATACCAAGGATCATGACGTTCCGTCCCAGCTACGAGGAATTCAAGAATTTCTCAAATTATGTCGAATATATGGAAAGTCGTGGTGCAAACTTAGCCGGACTAGCGAAGATTATACCACCACCAGAATGGGTGCCACGGAAATCTGGTTATAATATAGACAATATAAATATGACAATACCCGCACCAATTTGTCAAGTAGTATCAGGTAAACAAAATGCAACCACAAATTTGCACCTTTTATTTTTCATTTTCGCATACCTTAATTTTGCAGGTAAGCAAGGTGAATATCAGCAAATCAATGTGCAGAAACGTTCTATGACTTTGCGACAATTTAAAGAAATGGCTGAGTCGGAACGTTATCAAACGCCACGACATTTTGACTACGATGATTTGGAACGAAAATATTGGAAAAATGTAACATATATAGCACCATTTTATGCGGCTGATGTAAAAGGTTCCTTAAGTGATCCGGATTTGCGAATTTGGAATATAAATTGTTTAGACACAATACTGAATTATGTAAACACAGATTACGGTATTGAAATTGACGGCGTAAATACGGCTTATCTGTATTTTGGTATGTGGAAGAGCTCTTTTGCCTGGCATACAGAAGATATGGATTTATATTCAATAAACTACCTCCATTTTGGTGCACCAAAGACTTGGTATGCAATACCACCCGCATATGGTCGGAGATTAGAAAAGTTGGCGAATAGACTTTTCTATGAAAACTATCAAAATTGTAACGCATTTCTGCGTCACAAAATGACACTTATAAGCCCACAAGTATTACGACAGAATAAAATACCGTTCAATAAGGTAACACAAGAAGCTGGAGAAATTATGATAACATTTCCTTTTGGCTACCATGCTGGTTTCAATCATGGTTTTAATGGCGCAGAGTCAACTAATTTCGGTTCTAAGCGTTGGATTGAGTATGGCAAGCGTGCCAGCATTTGTAATTGTCGGAAGGATATGGTGAAAATATCAATGGAAACATTTGTGCAGCGATTTCAGCCAGAACGTTATGAAAACTGGCTAAAAGGTATCGACTATGGTTGTCATCCAGAAGAACCTGGGAAAATTTGCGCTGCACCACCACCCACAATCAACAAATATTACTATTCTAAGAGGTAAGAAGAAGTTTTTGCATCTTATATTTTTATTTTGATAAATGTGACCTATTTTTACTATATGCAGAAGACAGTCTGAATCATTGGAGTCGGTGGCATCACAAAGCTCAACGTCAAAAGCTAAGGATTCAAAACAAAAGCGTGGTTGTAGCTCACTTGCTGTGCCAGAAGACCCCACCACCAATGCGTGTTTTGCCAAAGTGCCGAAAATTATATTAACGAAAATAGATAGTGCTAGCAGCAAAAATCTAGATTTTAATGCCATAGCAGTGGTGCGGCTTAAAAAACTTTGGAATAACATACCATGTGAAAAGGAAGGTAAGAATCTGCTAACCAACGGCATAATCAAAAATACCAAAAGGATGCGTTTTCAAACGAAAACTATAAAGCTAGATGATGAGGACTAGTCTCAAGTTAGATTTTTATTTTATCTAACATTACTTTGATTATTTATTTTTTTATACCTATATACATAAGGAATGATTGCTATGCCATTAGACTGACGTCACCTCGATTGGATTGGTAAATATGTCAGCAGTTCAAATCAAAGCCGCATCTGTAACGGTGAAAAATGTTTAAACAAAACGCCTTTACATTAATCGAGCTTTTTGATATATTAATATATTTTGTGTTTGTATGTAGTGCTATATGCAACTGCTGACATTTATACATAATGGTTAGTGATTTGTAGCACTAGAATTAACACTAATTAATTTTACGTTTATATGTAATTGTCAATTTCTTTTTATTTTATTCCATTTGTTAAACAAATCTGCAATTGCGGGCAAAATATAATTTATTTCTAAAAGGATGTTCACATAGTCTAGTCTTGGCATTACTTTTCGCTATAATCGATGGCCATACAAAATTCTCCATTTTGAGGAATATTTTATATTTTCTAATATTAAATAACATACTTTGCTTTACCTTTTTAACACTCTTTCTTTTGGACTCTGTGAATTTTTTACGAGTTATTATTTATAAATTGTATTTAGATTTAATAAAAATATATATGTTTTAACAAATGTATATTTAAATTTAGGACTTTCAAGCAGCAATCACATGATGTGACAAAACACAACAAAAAAAAAAAAAAAACAGTTCCAAATGTGAACATTAGTATTATGTACATACAGTGCATCGAAATGTGTGTGTATATAACGAAAAAATTAAAATGTATGTAATTATATTACTTAATTCTTGTGACAATTTTTTTATTTGATGAAAGCCAAAACAAATTATACATATTTCTTATCATTAAAAATTCTTACCTAGTTAGAACGACTATTTGGTCGAACAAAATCATATATTATTTAAGGGTCCTTTTAAATCATTAATTGATTGAGTAAAACATACAAACACCAATTGACAATTTTTTCCTTTATAATTATTATTATGGGCCTATATTGAAGTAAAAAAAATGTCAAATTATATCATAACCATTTGTTTGGTTTATTTAGCAATTAAGAGTAGTACCCATATGTATGTACTGAATTGATGGTGTTCCAAAGCTACGCATAGAATCCTGCCCGATAAAGAAATTTAAGGTGCTCGGTTACTGGGGACAGTTTTTGTGTGAACGGCCCGCCATAGATTATGGCTTCTACATCTCTTGAGTTTTTTTGTCACTAAAAAAATTTGCAAGAGATTTGGTCAAACGAAGGTTGTCGTTATCCTCCTAACTATTCAGTTTAAACATTTTTATATATAAATCTTTCATACAAAAAAGACATTAGGTTGTGTATTTCTAATAAATTAATACTCACAACTAAACTTGTGTTTGGTTCGAGAAAAATACATATGTATTATATATATATAAAGTAATAAAAGTTGTAAAATAAAAACAGTGCTCAGACTTGGAGCAGTAATTGATGTCTACGTTTATTAAATATTACTGTTGTCGCAGGTAATATTTGGAAATCGTAACCTATTTTATTGCAATTTATTTCAAATTTTTAGAAATTGATCAACAGTTTCGATTAATGGCTTTTTAATATAATTGAATCGATTAAGGGTATACCAACACTGATTCAATGTCTTTATCCTTATTCTGCTTCGCCTCATGATCGCTTGTTGGAAATAAATACCTGGAAGTGCATATTGGACAATTTTTCGCTACTCTGCTATGCATTTATGTTCGCCTGGTATTTGTAATATATTTTCCCTACCGTTTCTAGTACAAACAGCGGCGCTGCTGAGCTGATTTGGTTGTGTTGCTTGTAGTTCTTTAACTAAGCACAGGCGATCATGAAAAGTAGGAAGGTATCTAATATTCACTAGTCAGGCGTTTAACAACAATAATTCTACTATTCGTTGGAAGTAAATTCCAGACGTACATATTTGAACCCTTACATTGCATTTATGTTCGCCTTTGGCGTGCAGAACTCGGATTACAAAGCAGCGAAAAACCGAAAGCGACGCCGAAGTCATTGAAAATTCTGCTCACCACCCTACTACACAATAAAAATGAATGTAAAATTGCTAATTTTTTATATTTTATTATTTGCATTACATATCCAATGGATTTTATGATTAAAAACAAATAGTAAGCCCAAACAGAAATGACGCTTCGAAATAAACTGAATGACATGATTTTTGTTTGTTTGGAATATTATTGAAAAGTCAAAATATAATTATTGTTTTCCAATAATTGCAAATGTCATGCGTTCAATTAGTTAACTTATTCGTATTTATTTTTGAATGTAACATGCGTTGCGTGAAGTTTGAAATTGGTTAAAATGCTAATTTAACAAAAAAAAAAAAAATTAGAAAATATGAAATAATTCTCAACGCCCCTGCACGAGTTGTTTATGTGCAACTGTTGATTGAGTGTACGCACTGATTTCAGTGATTTGAGTAAAACATTTAAGCCAAATAACTATAAGTATCCTTTTGTCCTTCCATACGTTCTAGATACTCCTTTTCGATTAGAATATCAATGCATTTTTTGATCACTTGCACCTTAGGTTTGAAGCGAGACGCCAACTGATTGAGTACTTCGGTAATAAGCTGGGTGTGATTGAGCTTCTTACGCATCTTCATAATGCGCACAATGGCGGCCTGTATGAGCAGTTTGCGATCCTCTTCAATGTGTTTATGTACGGCTTCTTGCTCCACTTTGAGCTCAGTCTTAAGCGGTTGATTGATGTTAATGCGAAGCTTCTTGTTTTTATAATCCAAGAATAGCTCCATCACAGAATTGGGATTGAGTGAATTTTCATCGTCCGCACACACAAGCAGTTTGGCTTTCATCAAAATCTGCAGCACCTGTTGAAAAGTACGTATATAATGTAATTTGATGTCTTGGAATAAGTGAAATTGCAAATATTACCTGTTTTAGATTTTCTAAGCTAATTTGCGTATTTTCCTGCAATTGTTGTAAAGTGAATTTAGTTTGATCGTTGAACTGCAGCAGCACAGCCATTTGAAACGTGCTTGCTTGCAATGTATACCGATTGCGGAAACAATTGGTCACCAAATCACCTTTGCACAGATTATATAACCAATTCAGTTTGCGGCCAGAATGCCGATTTGCATAGAATTCATTGAACTGTTGTACGGAACGTTCCAATTCGGAGGGCAGCAAAAATGTGGTACTCTGATTAAATGGCCATGAACCGGATGACAATACTTCAATGCTAAAATCAATTTCTTGTGGTATTCTTGCGTTCACCAAGTGCTGCTTGAAGCTAGCATTCAAATCCTTGGAGAGACCAATATCTTGGAACATCCGTTGCAATTTGATTGTGTATTCGTAACCACAAGTTTGCTTCAATTTCGAAATCATTATCGCCTCCGCATCATCCGAAGCAGATGTATGATACACTAAACGTTTGGCAAGCATTTTTGAATAGAACTTTTGGAAAACATCCTTGTCTTCTATATATTTAAAGACAACCATAACTTGGTTCAAATTGTCCTCGAGCTCTTTATCTTCGGGATTCTTGGAAGATTTCTTCAGCAATAAATCGCAGTATTTGGCAAGCAATTCTGGCGATTTATTAGCGCTATTCACCTGTGTCACTTCATTTAAGTTGATGAATTTCTCACATGCTTTGTCAAGTGCAGCCACGAAACCGTTATCATTGTTGAAGGCCATGACCACGAGACCATGATATTTCTTATGTACTTCTAATATGGTTTGGACATACAATTTCGGATCGTTTGCTGCTTCAGCGCCGGCTTTCTTTATGGCCTCAGTACCTTGCTCTAATATGTGCTCGCCAAGTAATAGCTTTAGATCGGTTAAATTTTCGGGATTACGTGCTACTAAACTGTACATGCGTTTCAAGTCATCATTCTTATCATCATTAAGAAATTTCTGAAATTCAGCGCGCAATCTAACTAAATGCTTCTCAATCAAAGCCTGTAGAAAGACATAAACAAATTTCGCTTGTTATTAATGAATATCCAACAAATATTGATAGATTAAATAATACCTGTTCACACGTCTTGATCAATATATTATGTGTACTCTCATGTAAATATGAAAACTCGTCACGATTCACTCGTTTACTTTCTTCGTCAAGGCGATCTTCAACGTGCTTTAAATAATCAGATACTGAAGAGTTATTCAGATATACTTCCGATTCCTTTTTATAAAACTCAGCAGTTTTCAGTATAAACTTATTCTCAAAGTGATCTCTATATACAGATAATTTCTTGGAATTATCCGAATCTGTATCTTCTTCATTAAAGCCTAATTCCACATAAGAATTTATGACACTCTTAATGAGGTGACGATTTATAGTTTGAGAATTACGTTCCTCTTCAATGGAGCGCAGTACTGCATTTGTAACGGATTCATTTAGATTTTCAAATAAATTTTCTTTCCACGTAACCAATGCAAGTCGATATACGTCATATATACCCTTTTGACCCTCCTCGCATTCTCGCTTCACCCAATGCCGATTTAAATAACTGCATATACCGTTGAGCACTTTACTTGAGAATTGATATGATTCCCATTGCTTGGTGTAGTGCGTCAGCCTAATTTCTTCACCTTGAATATATTCAAAGGCTTTCTGTAATCTAGTTAAATAATTTTTAAGGAACTCCTTTAGACGGTCATATAATTTTTTGCCAACGAGTTGTGCGCCACCTGCACGGACCATGGAACGTTGCACAGTATTCACACTTGTACAATAGTTATAAACAAATGTGTACAGGTGCATATAACGATCAGTCGATAGATTCGACTTTTCTGGTTGAAACACTTGTTTAATGCCATCTTCCAATTCATTCCAGATATCATCGAGACTTGTTGGCTTCACTACCGCATTGGGACGCTGCATTTTCTTGGCTACGGGTGCAAATGCGCAAGAAGCGTTGCGTGGAGAAGTCGCAGTTTGAGACGTTAACGTTGCTGGTTGCTGCTCGTGCACTTGTCTTTTTGGGGCTCTATTACGCTTTATTTTTAATGGATTTATGATGGAAAATCTCTGCATTATAAAATATATTAAAAAAATTAAATATTAAATAAAAAAAAGTATATTTGAAGTAGTGTTCGTTTTTTAAGGTCACTGAAAAGTCGTTTTCCCAAATTTTCCAATTAAATATTCTGTGTTTAAATTTGTATGTTTTTTGTGCTTGAAATCAGGATAAAGTTGGGAGCTTAAACCGTTCTAACTGAAATAGGATAACATTTTAAACGCAAAATGCAACCAATTGTGTTGTTTCAGGCATTTATAAATAAAAATTGAAAGAAAATACCGTAGCACGTAAAATTAAATATATGCGTGGAATACACCTTCCTAACTGTTACCATTATTTTTAGGGTTGTCTTGAAATATTGATATCAAATTAATGTTTATTAATGTTTTGTTATATTTACTAGCTCCACAAGTTATTGCACATTTAGAAACTGTTTTATTATTGCAGAAAAAGATTGATTTTCCTTCTTTGTGGTGTACACAAAAACATATGGCAACAGCCTTCCAACTTTCCAATTCAATTAACGCTACCTGATACCAGTATAGTTTCCTCACTTGCACTTACATATATCAAATAACTCCGTATGGAATGAGGAAGTAATATGACAAGAAAGAGAAACAAAATGATTTTTCAACAGCACTCTTCGCATCAAATTGGTATTAATTTTTTTCCTATTTAATTTATAAAAGGTTCGCAACTTTTGCTGGGGTCAACAATTTTGTGACCTCGGTGCAGTTGCTTGGCTTCGTAAATTTTTTTTGAATTGCTCAATATCACATTTTCTCCTCTAAACCCTATGCTTACTTCATGATTTATGCCAATCCAATGAAATTTACTGAAAATCATGAAAAAGCCAGATATGTACATACATACACACGAGCTGCTTACATGCACAAACGGGCACCAACAAAAATGGATTTTTTCTGAAGTAATCTCACATTGCACGCTTATTAAATATTTCTTTAATTTATGTTTTCCATGTTTATTGGTTACCTTTAACACTTTTAATTTAGTTTCGTTAATTTATTTTCAATATTTTAAAAATTTGTATTGTTAATAATTCACGCATAATTCTCTTTGTATACAAAAATTAAATGACTATCTCAAAACACGATGACACACGATCATCGAAATCAAAATACAGTGAATTCTTGTTTAGGGCATATTCATTACATGAAACAACATGATAGATATTTCTCATTTATTTACTTCCTATAAATCACTTACACTTACAAAACAATGTTAAATTATGTATGTATGTTATTAAAAATACAACAGCTCACTTCTAGCAACTTTAACTAATAGAAATTATCATTTTTTAATGTTTAGCTTTTCTTAGATGGGACAGCACCGAGTTGCTTCCAAGCACTGGAATGCTTTTGTGAGCTGCCATACTTTTACTTTTCGTAGCAATTATTGCAGTTGTTATTAGTAAATAATTTAGTTTTGACATATACTCCAAAGAATTGAAATATATTTTTAAATTTAATAGAATTTAAAGAAATAATACTTATCCGAAAAAGCAGATTAGGCATAAAATACTTATAATCAAATAGCGTGTGTGTGGCAAGCCTATACGTTGTTACCAATGTTGTTTAATAATTGAAATTTCATCTTAAGTATTTCGTCAATAAAAAGGGTATTATAGGTGAATTTAATGTTTATTATTTAGCATTTTATTTACCATTGTTGTTTCAAAAAAATGAACAAAAACTGATTTATATATTGTTTACCACTTAATGCTTTCAATAATGATTGTAGAAAAATAAAAAAATATCTATATATGAGCTAGAAACTTTTAAATAAAAAACGCATTTACATATATTTCGGCCCACTTTTAGTTGGATCTTCTTCAAGTACATATGTACATTCATAAATATTTTATTAGTATCACAAATTTGTTTCGAGTAGAGTTATAATATACCACGGAAAATGGAGAGTGCAGTATGCTCCCCATATCTAACTTATTATATATGGATCTCCAAAACCTAAATAAATACAATTCAAAAAAGAGAACATAAAAAGACCATAGGATTGTATCCAAACGATTTTTCTGTTCCATTATGTAAGTAATATTTCGATGCAATTCATACTCATAATATTCGAATTTGTTGGCGATTCACTTCGAATAAAGTATGATCTTCATCCTCACTATTATCATCCTCAATAGAAACGGGTAGAGGTACCAGCTCATGCGTACTGCGATCACCTTGTACACCATACCTGCGTTCAGCTCTCGATAAACGTAATCTTCGGCAGAATAAAAGACATGTTCACAACACGTGTGCTGGCGGGTGGTTTGTTATAAAGCAAAGTACTTACCTATATACCCGTACAACAATAAAGAGCATTGCGCACATACTAAGGCCAATAAATATATAGAATCCGGTTATATACGAACTAGGCAAATCATCATCTTCATAATCGAGATTGGCATCTTTGGTTTTATATTTCGTTTCTTCAACTACGTGACTAAAACGCTCTTTAGGTGATATCGTTGGTTCAGCCTGCGGTACAGGTGACAGTTTTTGTTGTTTTTCTACCGCAACACTTTGCAGTTCATTTTTCGTTGTTGTTATTTGTTCATGTGCTGCTGCCGGTTCTTCTTTAATGCTCTTATCGGTACCAACATGATGCAATTCATTCTCGGGAAGTTTGATTACTTCATCCACAATTACCTTATCATCGTGCAAATCTTTCTTCAACGTTTGATTCCCGGCAGAGACGTTTACTGTTAGCAAATATAAGCACACAATCAGCAGTGTAAGACTATCCATTAATTTCAGTTTAGCCATTCTATGCTGCTGAAAAAAGTTGACTTTTATTTGCTACATTTGAGAAACATTTAATTAATTGTTTATTTACCCAACAAAACTGCATAGCTCACACAACATACTCGCCTGTAGTGAATTGAATGTTTTTATGCCGAAAGTAGTGTGGCCAGATGTTGTATACCTATGAGCATTTGATGAATTTGTAAAGCTTAACAGTGCACAATGTCGTTACGTTTTATAAATTAAACAGTATGTTTTTTGTTATTTTTTAAATATTTGTTTATGTATCTTAATTTTTTAAAGATTTTTTGTATCTTTTTTTGCATTTATTAACTTGAGTGATATTCCATAATTATTTTTATCGCAGTTGCTGGCTACACCAAACAGCTGACTCTTGTTTACATTTACTGGCGCCGTAGTGTATGCAATTGTTTTGTGGTAATTGATTCGGAAGTACACATACGTACCAGTTACACTGTGGTGGATTTTATTTAAAATGTACATACATATGTATGTGCTTCCAGTTGGATTTTTTAAGGTTAAAACAAATATTTCGATTGAAAATAGCATTTTTTAATAATAAATATATTTTGTAAATCGTTTTCTGAACGTCGTTGAAAGTGCCTTTAGTTTCCAGTATTGTCTTGCAACTCACCTTAGCAAATTTAAAATACCATTATTAGAAATAAAACACCGTGTTTAATTGTAGATTATTAAAATTTAATATTGTTTAATTATTTATGGTCTAGAGTTTTTAACTAAATATTATACATACATATATGGAAACTAAATGTTATATAATGCGTGCACATTTATATATTTGCATATCTCTTGCGACTTGCCAAAAGAACGACAACTAATATACATACGTATGTACATATACACTAGTAAATAATATTAAAAAAAATTATTTATAAGAATATTCATTAGTTTTTGTGTACACGTATGTATATATTGTTATTTATTTATATTTATGCATGTATGTATGTATATGTATTTATGTACATGTGGAAATTATATTAAAAATATTTTATTATTGAAACGAGCTTACCACATACATACATATGTATATATACCGCGTGTGTAAGCGTTTACTTAAGCGCGTACAAGGCAAACAAAAATGCGACTATTGTACAGCCTAACAACTAGCATCACATAGAGAATAATTTATTAACAATACTGTTGCCATACATGCATTTCGTTTAAAAAAATAACAAAGATTCATAAAAATTTTATTTACAAACATATTTAGAGGCTTCATGTAAGTAAGTTTGTTGACATTTTGATCGATTTGTATTTTCAATTTTTAATTAATTTCATATTTGTGGTATGTATGCATGTATGTATGTGTGTTTTTAATACTAAAACATACATAACTATTAAATGTATTTACATATATTTGTATAATATTTTGACACTTTTATTTGTATTAAATATATATTATATTATATATAATATATTTTTCACTAAATTAAAATATCTGTGATTTAGTTGCCTGTAAGCACGATTTTTTTCATGCCTTGGCATATTTGTAATAATTTCGTTTAATATTTTTATTTCAAACATTAATTCAAAAATCGTTTATTTTCATTTAAATTGGATTTCGACTTTATATTTTAAATTGTTTTGCAAAAAATTGTATTCACATATATATTTACATTTTTTCTGTTAAGACATTGCGTTAAAGCCCATTTAACATAACAAATATTTTTTTTGTAAAGTTTATTTTTTATATTTTTTATATAATTAACTTATTCAATATTTTTCATAAGCATAGTTTTATTAATATTTTATATTTATTGTTTTTGTTTTTTATTTAATTATTTTTAAGCTTTCGTTGTACTCCATAACATTAAATTAAATTGCTTACATTATATATTATTAACTAAAAATATTTTTCTCGATCTTTAATTATTTGTATTAAACATATTTTCGTGTTTATATTTAATTTTTATGAAGGATATAGCAAAAGAAAAGTCAAAAAAGGGAAATAACACGGTATGCAAAAATAATTTAAATTAAGTCAAGCATAGAAATATTTGAATTGAAAAGCTACAAATATTTACATAATTAATACAAGGTTAACAGACTTACAAAACACATATTTTTCACAATTTCCTGTGTTCTTTGACTCTTTCGTACATAATTTCAGCGTGCTGTTCATATTTAGAACGATTTTTTAAACACACAAAAAACACTATTCCAAAACCAAAATTAATTAAAAAATTTTTCTAATAAACAATTTGAAATCAAGCTCAAAATCGAAACTGGTTTCAATAAAATTTTCAAATAAAAATGCTAACTAATAATAATGAAACTCATTTACCACAACTACCAGTTCTAATAAAAGTTCACACAAACATTATTTCGAAAACAAAAATTAATAAAACACACTCAAATGTCATATGCAAACTGCTTTTACGTATATAATCTTAAGCTGGCGTCTATGTAATTTTGAATTTTATCTTTGTTTCGCTTACTTCGCGCTTTTTATTTTGTCTCCCATCTAGCTCTCACTATTTCTATTCCTCTTCTAACAGTAAGCTAAATTTTGTATTATTCTGCAATTTCTTAATTTTCTTCGCTTTCGCTTTAAATCATGCTGCCGAACATCCGCTTGCCGCGCGTCAACACCAAACTGACCACCATAACGGTGAGCAAGAAGAAGACCAGACTCAAAAATGTTGTGATGTAGCGACATCTTTGGCGGAATTTCTTTTCCTTTTCCATTTTGATGCGTAGCTGCTCGGCACGTGGCAGATCCAAAGTGAAGTCGGACTCAGGGCGTGATGATGGCTGTAATGAGAGAGGAGAAAATTTTTGATATTACCAAAATGTAAAGTGCTTAAGATGCAAGGAGTAAGTAATGTGACTTGAAACAAAAATTAAAAAAAAAATAATATTATATGCATACATATACATATATTATGTATGTATATCTTATAAATTAAATATATAATTATGTATGTTTATAATTATATTTTTTTTGGAAAATTAGATAAAGTTTAAAACATTTATTCATTAAAATTTTTTGGTTATATTATACAATTTTTATAACTAAGTGGGTTAAAAAAGAAAGCATAGCTTTCAAAATGTCTTTGGTATACCGAAATTCAGTGAAATACAATAACGTAACAGTACTGGCCCTAACCTCAAAAATGTTAAAATTCAGTGGATTGCCAATTAATTAATAAAACTACTATTTTTTTAGACAAAAATTCTGATATTTTAGTGTTGTTTATCATTATTCGCTACTAAAACTGTTATAAAGCTGAGTGTTTGTTTACTAACATTAACAGCAGCAACAGCAAGAGTAACAGTAGGACTGACAGTATCTGTAACAGTAACAGTAACAGTATCAGTATCAATAACAGTAACAACAGCAGCAGTAACAGTAACAGCAACAGTAAAAAGTAACAGCAAACGTAACAGTAGCGTTGACAGCAGCAGTAACAGTAAGAGTAACAGTAGAAGTGACAGTAACACTAACATCTTCAGTAACAGTAACAGTAACAGCAAGAATAATAATAGAAGTGACAGTATCACTAACATTAACAGTTATTAATTATAAATTTCGTATTATCTGAAATAAAGTATATTTATTTATTACAACAATTTTACGCTTCGTAATTATTCGAAATATTTTTTTCCTTGATTTCGTATTTTACTTTTTATTTAATGAATAAAATTAATTACTAAAATTTTTTTTTTGGTTCAAAATTGTGCTGTTATTTGCCATAATTTTGTTTTACTCTACCAAATTAGTATTATTTTTTTGGTTTTCCCGCCTTTTAAGTTGAATTTAATATCACCGAAAAACGGTGCAAATTTTAGTGAATTACAATAGAAATCAAAATTTACAAAAAAAAAAAATCAGAAATATGATTATTAATTCACATTACATCAAAAGTGTAATCTGCGAAAACTTAAAGCTATATGAAACCAGTTTTCATGCAATAAATGTCACCTAATACGCACCCTTTGATCACAAGACACCGGTCACAAGACATTATTAAACCCACAAAAAAAGATATAAATATTCGCAAACTGGGACGACACGCTCTTTTACTCATATATTTGCATATATGTTTGTATGCATGCATAAATATTGACACATACATATGCAAATGTGGGCTTGGAGCTTTGATCAACGTTGATTGACTGCCGCTTGCCTAAGGTTAACTATGTTCGCGCGCACGCGTTGAATGAAGCGTTTTTGTGCTGATTAGCCGCCGTTAGAGTAACTTTTGGCTGTTTTATGAAATTGTCATATATATTTACATACATGTAAGTATGTTTAAAGTGAGAAGCAATATGATTTCTTTCAAATTTCAACAAAATGATGTTTCTGTGACTAAAGTTTATAATGTGTATATGGATTAATGCTAATTATATATGATATATGCTTAAGTATATATGAGCCGAGTTGATTTAGCCATTTCCTATTGATCGTTGTTGTTGTTGTAGGGGCAGAAAACATTTCTGAAGTAATTTTGTGAAATGGTGCCGAGCTGACAGACCTTTGCAGGATAAAAATCCGGGTCTGTTTGTGTTAATTAGAACCGACTATTGTGGGAACGGTTCGTGTGGACCTCTATCTGTATGTATATATATAATTATGAAATTTTGCACACATCGTTTTTTCCTCAAGAAGCTACTCATTTGTCGACATGGACGATATCGTACGACTCTAGCAAATGGCTGTCATACAAACTGAACGATCAAAATCAAATTCTTTTGTTGAAACTTCGTTATTTGTGAAAATGTTTTTTTCTTTTTTAATTAATTTTACTGGCATTTGAAAATCTTTTTTGTTCTCTCTATTAAAAGTCATCGCACAAATCAGTAAAACCACTCAAACAATTAACGCTATCAGTAAGCTATCATAAACATAGAAACGGAAATGCAAAAAATATATCTACTAATTAATTTATAATGCAAAGTAGCAGCAATAATAAACAACAAATTGCTTAAATACTGCAATTAAAAGCAATTAACAAATGCTACAAAGAGTGACCGTTTAAGAGTTTAATGGAAATTTGTTACGTATACGCTGTGTGTGACATATCGACATGAGTCAACCCTGTAGGAATGATTGTGCAGATGATTTGTCAGTGTTAATTTTTTAAATTTTTAAGTTGGATTTTGAATATTCTATAAAAATAAATCTTAAATATTTTTGTTAATTTTATTTTAAATTTTTTATATAGAAATCCAAATAGTTAAATAATTTTTAAGCAAAATAAAAATAACTTCATAACTTCCCTGTTTAATTTATTTTAAATATTTTTATAGTAAAATATTTTATACATTAATAATTTGTAAATAATTTTACGAATTTATTTTTTTTTATTTTAAGTAAAGAAATAATCTTTTATTAATAATTTTGAATTATTTTTCAATTTGAAATGATAAAAATATTAAGAAAATTTTACGAAATTTATTTTTTAATTGTTTTTAGATATTTTTATAATAAAACAATTTATTAATAAAAATTTTGAAATATTTTTACTTATTTAAATATAGTATTTTGCATAGTAAAATATTTTTTGTATTGAATATTATTAAATTTTTTTAATTTTTTTGTTTTTCCCTTTACATTTAAATACTGAAATAATTTTTTTATTAATAAGTTTTGATTATTTAATAAATTATATTTTTTATTTTTTTTTAATATTTTATATAGTAAAATAATTTTTCCATTAATAATGTTGAAATATTTTTCAATTTGAAATGATAAAATATTTTTTATATAAATAATTTTTAATAATTTAAATTTTTTTTTTATATTTTGTATTTTATTTTTTTTTTAATATTTTTAAATAATAATTTATTGTTAATAATTTTTTTAATATTATTTTATTTTTTTATTAATAAGTTTTGAATATTTTATAAATTATATTTTTTTATTTATGATGATTATAATGAAATAATAATTAAATAATTTTTAATAATTTAAAATTTTTTTTATATTTTGTATTTTATTTTTTTTTTATTTTTTAAATAATAATTTATTGTTAATAATTTTTTTAATATTATTTTATTTTTTAAATAATTAAATAATTTTTCTATTCATAATTTTTAAATATTAAAAAAATATTTTTCATAAAGTTTAAAAGTAAAATTTTTTATAATTATTAAATATTATTTCAGTTTAATTTGTTTTTAGGAAACCAATTTTTTGCCATTAATTGATTAAATATTTTTTGCAATATATATTCTTATATAACTAAGAAATTAGTTATCAACGACTAATTAGACAAACTAATCGTCAACCTACTGCTTTTGAAACCAATTTTTAACAACCTTAATAAAATTGAAGAAATTGGATATCTTACTGAATTAAAAAATTTATAAACTGACTGGTTTTAAACTATTTACTTTGACACTGATTTTGGACCAGTTTTTTAAATATTGATTTCTGGTCTTAACTGAACTTGAACTTGAAATGGTGCTAAAATCTGCCACCAAATTATTATAAATAAAAGTAGATAAAAAAATTTTAATAGTTCCAAACCGTTAGATAGGGTATGATAAACATATACCGTTCATTGAATGATAATTTAGGATAAGACCAGGAATAAAATATATAATTAAAAAGGGCTTAGCCAAGTAGTCCTCAAAAGCTTTTTAAGTGAAATATAATATGAAATAATCTATAAAGAACTAGTCCGAAACTATTTTAATATGTATCTTTATGTTTTTTCATAAAAACTCTAAACTTTTCTATTAAACATATCTCAAAACTTGTTTGCTTTTATTTTTCCCGCACGGTGTACTTGTGATAATAGACTCATAACAACACAACAACAACAAATAGCAATAAAGTTCAACAGCCGTCATTGTGGTTATTGTGGTCAGTCACATATTGACAAGTAGCAGCCACATAGCTAGCTAACTGATGGAAATTAAAAGCGATTAGCATGCGTTCAACGACAGCAACTGCAACAACAAAGTGGCCAATTGAATGCACATAACTATTTATAGCGATATATGACCAGTATGTATGTGTGTATGGGTAGAAGCCAACGCTGGCCGATAACAACGACAAGCAACCTCTATTATTGACCTTCAATGGATGTGCGAAAAAATGTGCATATAAATACATGTATGTATGTGGGTATTATTGGGTACATATGTACATATATAAGCTTGCATGTATTATACATATGTACATTTGTGTGTTTGTAGGCGTGCAAGTGCAAACATAAAATAGCTACTGTGCGCAAGTGCACAAGCTTGGCAGCCGTCCCACAAACACACACTCTCATACATACATGTGTACATACAAATATTCATATTGCCATTTATTTGTTTGCTCTCAAGATGTTTGTTGGTGGCAAAATTTATTTGAAAAATGTTGTAAGGAGGTGTTAAGAGGCGTAGAAGTCAAGTAATCATCGCAGTCTCGACAGTCGTCGCACTTTTGGCAGCAATGCGGCTTGGCAGAGGCAAACAAAAAATATCAAAATTAAAAAAAAATTAAAACAAAAAAAAAAAAAAAAAAATTGTGACAAAAATATATGTTAACACAAAAAACAAAATAGAAAGACAACGCAACCACGAACATTTTCTATGGCCGCTAACAGGCAGTTAGCCATTCTTGCATAATCGTACACACGCTGACATTGGCATTTTTATGGCGAATTCGCATTGTCTTCAAACGCGCTAAGCCATAAAATAATCAAATTGTTTAAAATTTGAAGTTCACGCTGTCGATGTTTAACTGAAATGTTTATGTTTATCGCTTTTCATCAACTTTTTCTGCTATTTATTTATTTTACTTGCTATGAGTACATATATCCACACATAAGCACTCACGGGGGCACTTGATAAGTTGGTAGAAATTCCAGCGCGTCATCAGCACTGAAATACCAGTAGCTATTAGCTATTAGTTGCTAGCTGTTGTTGATGACGCCATCAGACGCTGATTTTTTCGTATGCAAGACGCGCACGCGTACATTGTTGAGCTACAAGGAGCTTGGCTGACTGGCCGCCTGTCAGCAGATAATTGTGAATGTGCTTGTTGTTGTTGTTGGATATATTTATATTTTTATTTTTAGCAACAATGTAAGGTATTACCCACATTCACTAGCGTGTTTGTTGTTATTATTGCTAATTTAGAAGCTATGCTAATAAAAGTTGGTTTTTATGCATGTGAGTATTTGCCTGTGACAATGACATTGCCCTTCGCCTACTTACAGTAATGTGTTAAATAAATTAAAGTAAATTGTGTGCGTTACGCAGAGCTATGTGCTATTTTTACAAACCGTGTACTTAGCTGTGCGCTGGAACTTCCGTTTGCACGTCTCAATTGATTCTTAAGAATCGGGTAGTCACCGGGTAATTACTAGGTAATTTTGGTTAGCTTCCTGTTACGGCAATTTTTTATACACAAACTTATGTAGGCATATATAGAAGTTGTCGGCCATTAGTTTGTCGGCATATAAATGTGTCACGTAATGCATATTGAATCATATCTGATAGATTTTTAATAAGTAATAATTTTAAATACTATTATTATTATTATTATTATCATCACTGTTTGTACATTATAACAATAAGTCAAATATTTGCAATAAAAAGAGGTATATTTTAAGCAATTAATATATTATATTTTGAAGTACCGACAGATCATTGTAGTTTAATTAAATTATATTTGTGATTATCAAACTATTTTCTCAACATCTCTGATTAATGATAATGAAGTGTGCCAATATAGAAGCCGGACCAAAAGAGCTGAATCTTTTGCAAAAAAGGACGTCGAAAAAATATTTGTATTAAAATACTTGAAAATTTGTTTTTTTTTCAGTCCGGGTCAAATTTGATCTCATGATCATTTTCAAATGTCCAAATATAGTGGTTTGTTTAAAGGGTTGCATGGGTTTACGGGTTTCAAAAAATCGATTTTTTGTTGTTCTATTAAATTCTAGAACATTGTCCTAAATTATCAAGTTAATCCGAGTAATAGTTTTGCAGATACAGCCTTGAGAACTTGTGCGCTCGAGACTCGCTAAGCTAAGTGCGCCGTCTTTAAACGAATTTTTCTCGAAACTGTGGTTTTTGAAGTCGGGTGGCAAGATTTCTCAAAACTCTCAACATATCTTCTTGAAATTTTGCACAGGCCTTTGAGATACGATTCTTAAAGGCTTTGACGAAGGATTTTTTTCGATTACAACTATTTAAAAAAAGTCGCTAAACTTTAATATTTTTTGTAAAAATGTCTGCCAAAAATCCAAATTCCAGTTTTTTTCTTCGATCAAGTTCTAAGTTAAGTATTTTTTTAACTTTAGATGGAGTTATCCTCGGGCACATTTTTCTTCCGATTTCCAAAAATTTCAGAATTTTTTTTGTTGAAAGTGTATGTTTGTACTAATAAAAAATTCTAATAAAATATTGGTAGTCGAAAAAGTCTTTTTGTATTTTGTCTATCTATGCCGTTGCAGTCGTATATCTCCAGTGCTACCAATTGTGTAGTGTCATGCAGTAGGTGAGGTGAGATTATAAGCTTTATTTCACCAAAAAAAAATTAATTCGGGGAAGTTGAAAAAAAGTTACAGGTGTTCAAAAATGAGTGAAAATAATGAAGAAATTCGCTATATTTTGAAATATTTGTATAAAAGTGGGAAAAATGCCATGCAAGCTACCAATAAATTTGTGAAGTTTACGGAGACGCTGCTGTATCAGTTCGTGTAGCACCACAATGGTTCGACCGCTTTCATTCTCGAAATTTTGATGTGAAAGATGCACCACGCTCTAATCTCAGTCTAGGATCAAATACGTCAATAATGTGCGAAGAATGGTGTAAGCCTGGTGAGGCACAATAAATGGTCGCAAAGCCAGGAGCCTTGAAAGGTTATGCTGAGTGTTTGGTGGCATTGGCAGGGAATCATCCACTATGAGCTGCTGCAGCCTGGTCGAACGATTGATTCTACATTTTACTGTCAACAACTGATGAGATTGAAGCAAGCAATTTAAGAAAAACGGCCTGAACTGATCAACAGAAAGGGCTTTGCTTCGTCATCCAGCAGGACTCGGCAAAAACTGGGAGAACTTGGCTTGGAAATTTTGATGCATCCACCATATAGCCCTGACCTTGCACCATCGGACTACCATTTGTTTCGGTCAATGCAGAACTCTCTTAATGGAGTAAAGTTGGCTTCAAGAGAAGACTGTGAAAATTACTTCTCGCAGTTTTTCGCCTAAAAACCACAAAAGTTTTACGCTGATGGAATAATGTCTCTAGCGGAAAAATGGTAAAAAGTGGTCGATCTAAGTGGTACAAATTTGGTTCATTAAAGTTCATTATAATTATAGAAAAATATGTTGAAGTTTGATTAGAAATACGAAAAGACTCTTTCGACTACCCTATACTTAATTTTTTACATAAGAAAAAAATTGTTTGAAAAAAACCCCATATAACCTCTTAAAAGTTTAAATTGCATTTATTATAAATGCAATAAACGTTATAGTCTTCTCAGCGCTCGCCTGCAGCTTAATACATATGCCTACACTTACTTACTACTACTTACTTATATAGTCTCTTTACTCAAAATTATTTTATGCGTGCTTCCGATTTGCCTAAATGACTAACTCATGTGATCGTTATGGAAATGCCATATTTGGCCAAAATGTTCGCATTTTATTACAAATCGGTTAAAAATGCCAATCGAAGTACGTATTAAATTACCATATTATAAATATCCATTTCGGGTAGAACACAAATCAAGCTATGCGCCAATGCAGCGCATAAATAATCCATGTTGCCAGCGCCAAGTGACGCAAGGGAGGAGGGCTGTAAGACACCGATAGCCCAAAGCCTGATTTGTAATGCATCACTGAATTGCGAACAAGCTGCCGTGGTAAGACACTGCAGCAGCTGCAATTGCAATATTTTGCTTATGGCAAAGCTCTACATAACTATAGCTTTGTATATATGCATACGTATGAGTATATGTAGTGTAGATTGTCAACGCAAATTGGCTGACCGAAAACCAAAGCATTGAGCGTCAGCACCAAAATGTGCAGCTTAGCAATCAGCAGCAGCGAGCTTGAAGATCATTTGGCAAATATTTGCAAATTACGACCGTAACGTTACGATGGAACAGTGTAACCAGCGGGTAGCTTAATAAGCACACTGACATGTGTATACTTACATATGTACATATGTATGTACATACATGATATGTGCATTTAAGGTATCTTTGTAGGGTAAATCAGAGTTTGTGAAACTTAAAATGGTGTAGTTTTGAAAATACGCAAAAAAATCGAAACTAGGCCGAAAATACTAGTTACACACTAGTTGAAAATTAAAAATTGTGGTTTATTTTGGGGTAGTTAAAGTAACTTGATTTAAATTCCGATTGCGCAAAAAATTCGAAACTAGTCCGAAAATAACTAGTGACATTTTAGTTAAAATTTAATTAATATTGGTTTACTTTAAGGCAATAAGGGTAATTTTTCTTCATTCTAATTGTGTTTTAATTATAAGCAACTAATTTTAATTCAAAATAAATTTCATATGCAAACGTATACACATACAAACACAAGTGTAGAAAAGGTAAAGTGTCTAAGCAAGTGTTCTCAAAGTCACCCTTAGTTATCGAAACTAACGAATTTCCTAGTAGCACTTATCTACACACCCACACACATATGTACTTCTGCGCCGAAGAATGAGCCGCCTTTATTTGTCCTACTCAAAATGTGACTCAATGCCTCTATGCATGCACTTACACGTGCAGCTGTGTAGGTTTCAGTATTCGCTTAGCAACTAAATATGATCATTTGATGGTGAAACATTTGTATGTATGTACATGTATACATACATATATTCACTGCAGCTGCGGTTACTAATATTTGCACTGCTTTGCACGGCATTGTAAGCTTTGACCGATAAATGCGGCTGCTGCCGCCAGTTGCAATGCCACGTCATAAATAGCAGTAATGCCGTCTAAAGCTAAACTAACGGCACAGCAGTGCGCATAGACGCTAGGCCAGACAAATGTAGCTGTAACGGTCTTAGCCACAATGCAACCTAGTTTTGATTTTTGGCAATTCGATATTCGAAGTGGAATTTTTTATAATACCATAAAAGTGTACGGGTAGTTGGCAGAAGAAGAAGGGGTAGTTGAAAGAACTTCTGAAGAAAGATAATGTAGTAAATTTATGTATATTATATGATTGTTTGTTAAATTTCGGTTGCCTATACCTTACACAGGTGCAATTTTTATAGCATAAAAGGGTTTTAAAAAGATCTTTATTTTGATTGGTCAGTTTGTATGGCAGCTATATGCTATATCGGTCCTGTTAGAACAAGTTCATTAGAGATGCTTCCGTTGACTTGGACAAAATTTGTGCCGAATTTCAGGAAGATATCTTGTCAACTAAAAATTTTCCATACAAAGACTTGATTTTGATGGTTCACTTTGTTTGGGAATTACATGCTATAGTCGTCCAATATCAGCGGTTCCGACAAATGAACAGCTTCTTTGGAAGAAAAGGACGTATGCAAACATTCAGATCGATATCTCAAATACAGAGTGACTAGTTCACGTATATATAGACAGACGGATAGAAAATACATGGCTCTACTTATACATATATATATATATTATATATTATGGGGACTCCGAAGTTTCCCTTGTGGCAAAATTAACATAACCTGTTGAGAGTATAAAAACAGTGTATATCGTCACCTAAGATGCAAAAAAACTATCATAAAAAATTGAAAATCGTTGTTAGATATAATAACCACTATATAAACAATTTTATGAGTATCTGATAACCAATATATAACCGTTTTATGAGTATATTATAACCAATATATAACCATTTTATAACCAAAAATCAAATTTTGTTTTAATATTAGTGGTTCCTTTTATATAGTTTTTCTTTCGTCCACTTATGAAAAGTGATATTACGTCATTTTGCATTTTAGGTGATGTGTATTGCTTGGCAATTGGGGTCAAAAGCATCTTAATCATCTACCGCGAAACCTATCTAACAAATCAAAAATATTTATGACCAAATAGTTTGTTGTGAATTTTCTCCTTTCTTTTAAATTCAAAGGCAATAAACCATTGTACTCTGCTTAGAGTTATTTCTACTCTTACTGAGTGAACTGTATCCCGAAGATATGGCTAATGAACCGTTTCAATTATTTAATAAGCTATTTATGTTGCATGAATGTGATTTTACGCCAACTATTTATTTTTACCTTATAATATTGAATTTAATTTTGCACAGAAGCAGCTCCAAAGTGAACTGAACTGAACTGTGGCCACCACGGTAAAGCGGTCAGTATGTTTGGCAAGTGCGAAATACCAAAGCAAACAACGAGTTATAGCAATTGTTGCAACTGATAACCACTTTTGGACCAAAAAAATACACAAAAACCAAATATTTGTTATTGGCATAGACTGCTCTGCTTCTTTTTGGCATGTTGCTGACATTTGAAAATAAGCATCTCTGCAAAGTGCCATTGCGAACGTATATAATATGTCAGAAGAAATGTACATGTATTTCTATGTAACCAACAGGAAAGTGGCAACTAGTCTGATATATATTTTGGCTGAGCTGACTGTATTCATTTATAATATTTATTTTATGATTTTTTTTTTATTTTATACTTTTTAAACTTTTTTAATTATATAAAATTAAATTATGAAGTTATATCATTTCATTCTCGTATCATCGACCTAACAGGGAAATCTCTATATAATTGAAATGTTAAAAAAAAAAATAAAATTAGTTTTTGAAAGTTCTTTGCTTCTTCTGTTTTAAAATCATTATGTATATACTCATATATGTAGATATTTATTTTAAACTGCCTTAGGCAGAACTTAACAGCGTAGTGGTTAGAAAACAATTCAGCATAATTTTAGAAAGGTGAGAAAATATCACCATTTTTACTGCCTGAAGAGTTCAAGAGCTGTCTAGACTTTTTCAATTTGAATTTTAAAATATATATACTATATTCTCAGTAGTTTATTAATTCAATGTTACAAGCATTTTATTGAGATTCGAGCACTAAAAGTCTGACCTTTTGTACTAGGTTCAATCGACCAAATTTGCTCAGCACAAGTCCTTTCAGCATTTCCTCCTATTCTGTGAAAGGGTATAAGGTACTGGACTTGAGAAAATATCACCATTTCTAATGCCTAAAGAGTTCAAGAGCTGTCTAGACTTTTCTATTCGAATTTTAAAAATAATTTGAAAGTGAATATATATTCTTAGCAGTTTATTTTAAGCACTAAAAGTCCAACCTTTTGTACTTCTAACTTTAAACTAGTTCAAAGTGATCCTAAATGTAGGCAACAGTTTTTATGTGATATGTATTGCCTACATTTAGGCATATTTTGCACAGATAATACGCACTGTTAATATAAATAAAGGATGAAAATGACGTTCAGAACACAAATATATACATATAAAAGTATCTCACAAACTACTTAAGCTAAATTGACCAAATTTGCTAAGAACAAGTTCTTCCAGAATTTCCTCATATTCTGTGAAAATGGATGGAATGGGAAGATAACTTAATTATTAGATAATTTCACATCCAAGATTGTATGAAAGGGCGGTATAAGTATCAGTTTAAAAATTGGACAATGGGCTTGGCATCGCCTCACTTTTGTTTACATTTGAAATCTCAGGGACTACTCCATCAAACACGTCTACATACTTATGAGTACCTATGTCACAATTTTCTTTTCATCTGACTTCTTTCATTTTACAGTATATAAATGAAGCACCTATGAAAACATCGGAACGAATCTTTGAACTAAAAATGTCTTTCAAGGTATGTATGCCATCCCTTACCCGAAAATAGTCGTAATCAGACCAAAAAATTTTCATGCCTCATATACAGATTATGTAGACCGCAGTGCTCATGTTTGACTTTATACGGAAAATGTCGCTCAATCTGTGGTGTAAATTAATGAAATTCAGAGAGTTGCGGTTGATTACCGAAACGTCCCAAAGTATGGCCACGACCTTGAGCTTCAAAATTTTCGAGAGTGCAAAGTGTTCGGTTATACCCTGTCTTATTTTTTTATTTTTTAATGTACTAAAATAGGATGGAGTCATGTGTAGAAGTTCACGCAAGTGAGGAAAATTCTGTGATTGCCATTCACTTGAGAGTGACCAGAAAAGATTCTTTTACTTGTGGCTCAAACAGCTCACGACTTCAGGTCCTAGACCAAGTATCCTTTGGGTAGCCAAAGAACATCTGTTTGAAGTCGAGCTAAAGTCAGGACGCGAACTATCCCTCCCCAGAGTTGTGCGAGATGGGTTTGGGACTGATTTTGTTAAGACCTAATTTTATAGTTCTTATAAAACAGGGTAGTTCTAAAATTTTTCCTACTGGTTACTGATTTTACAACTATGCTCGCCAGTATGGGTGAGAAATTTCATTTTCGTTGCGTTCGACTTGAAACTAGTCGGCGGCACGTTGGTTAAGGTCGTCAAACTGGCGTCTTTTGCAGTGGCACTTTCATGTGGCGATTATTTATCCCGTTGCCGTAGCAGTTATAGTGCTAATATTTTGGGAAGACCTGTTTGAGGCACGCATACAGAGTCTTACATATGTGTTGGGAATGCGCCGATGAGCAACAATTTATATATATATTTGTATTTAGACGCATTTATATATATATATATATATGTATGTAGATATTTACATATGAAGTTGGCCACAATGCGGTTGCACTGGTCGTCAGTGCTGTTGCTTAGACTCCTACTTTTACACACAACATGAACGAGTTCGCCAACAATTTACGCACAAATATTTGCAATGTAATCGAACGTCCTTAAAGGTCATTTCAACAGCGAACTGGGTAGTGAGTGTGGCAGGCAATATGTGGCTATATATGTGCGTTTGTATGTTGGCGTAGCACGTCACACCGGTTTTCATGCTACATAAGCGCTTACTATGCCGCAATAAAGTGACTGAGCTACTTGCAACAGTCGCCGTTGTTGTTGTTGGCGTGTGGAAAAGAATGGAATTTACCCAAGTCAGTGTGACTAAATGGCATATACATATATGCACAAAAAATAAAATAAAATTATATATAAATCACTTTTGTTGTTGTTGTAAATGCCTCTGCACTGTGCCTGTCGCCTGCCAGTGAGTGGCGCTGCACAATCGCATCGTGATGGCAGCACTTTGCATTCTTATCGCCAACACCATCTGCATTTTGTTGCTATTGTTGTTGTTGTTGTTGTACGGCATTTTGGCATAAAGCGCGCGAAGTGCAACGCAGCGTGGGCTGACTGAGAAGGGCAAAGACACGCTGTTGTAGTGCGTTATTGTTTTTGTTGTTGTATATTTTGAATTTTTTTGCGATTTTCTTCAAGTTGCACTGTTGTTCCTCCTTCGAAGGCAAGTCTTATAAAATAAGAACAACAACAACAAATTTTTAAGTGAAGAAAAAATTATAGTGATTGCTTAGCATGCAGCAGAATGAAGAGTGCAAGTAGCAGCAGTTGAGGAAGAAGGTGTAGCAGCTTCGTTGTGTAGGCATTAAGTGCAAATTGCCAACAGCAACACCAACAACAACTGGTTGCTAATGCTTTGCTAGTTTTGTTGCATTCTTGCGTGCGCTGTTGCAGTTTGATGTTTTTGTTTTTTTTTATTGTTATTGTTGTTGTCGTTTTTTTTTTTGTGGTGGCTCCACACCGCAATGCAGTTATGATTCGCTTTCGTTACCGCATACATAATTCTAGGCTTTTGCATATGTGCCGTTGTGTATGTGTGCGACTTGTTTCTTCTTAAGTTACTGTGGTAACGGAATTTAAAGGTCAACGTGTTGTTTACCTCTTCCTTTTACGCCACATCTTGATTGGCTTCTCAAACCAATTCAGCGCATTTATTTCTGCTTTGTATTCTTTGTTTTGGCGTTATTTGCTTCCTTAAGCGCTGCTGCTGCCACTGTGTGCGTACTAGAATGCAGAGTGGTATTAAGCTCACAGATTCTTTGTTCTTTATATTATTTCAGCTGCTTTGGTATCGTTTTTCTTTCATATTTATATATGGTAATCGCCGTAGCCTTTGTGCCATTGTTGCAACTTATATATGGTTTATAAGTAACAATGATGTGTGTATGTTGTATGTTTGTATGTTATGTATGTATGTATAATATGCATTTATGATTGCCAAAGTCTCATCTCTGTTGCTCGTATGCGGCTAAGCAAGTTGAAGCGCTTGCTGGTGGCTGCGTTTGTGCGCCTTTTCCAGTTAATGTTATTTATGGTGATTGCCTAGAGCTTAAGTTTGAAAGTTCTCTGCAACTAATTAAAGAGAATTTAATGTGCTGCATTGCAAAATATTTTTTTAGAACGTTGGCAGTTCACTGCGGCAGTAATCGTGAGTCAGGCTGTGCTTTAATTGGCGGCTTTATGCAGAAATCAAAGCATCTTGCAATTCGTAAAAGAATTCCAAGGCAAAAATACTTTTTAATAAGTCATGCTGAAAACCACTGAGAAAATATTGAAACAAAGAAGAAGAATTTTTGACACGAAATATTAAACAAAAACAAGTTTTTACAAAAAGTTAGTTCAAAGAATTTTAGGTGAAAATTAATTATTTTAATATAATTTTTGAAATATCGATGTGTATTAAAATTTAAAAGGAAACTTTTTCTTATATTAAAATATTTTTACTTTTCGATATTTGCAGGAAAATTTCAAATAAAACAACTTTTCCAAATTATATGATTTTTTGTAAACATATGACATTAAAGTCAGTAAATAATATATTATCTTACGGCCGAAGAATTAGACATGAAGTAAATCTAAAAAATATCAAAACAAGAAAAAACGTTAAGTTCGGTTGCACCGAAGCTAAATACCCTTCACAGGTGCATTTCTGTTAGTAGCTATGTGTCCAGTTTGTATGGCAGCTATATGCTATAGTTAACCGATCTGAACAATTTCTTCGGAGATTACATTGTTGCCTTAGAAAATAATATATACCAAATTTCGTGAATATATCTTGTCAAATGTGAAAGTTTTCCATACAAGAACTTGATTCCGATCGTTTAGTTTGTATGGCAGCTATATGCTATAGTTAACCGATCTGAACAATTTCTTCGGAGCTTACATTGTTGCCTTAGAAATAATATTACCAAATTTCGTGAATATATCTTGTCAAGTACGAAAGTTGTCCATACAAGAACTTGATTCCGATCGCTCAGTTTGTATGGTAGCTATATGCTATAGTTAACCGATCTGAACAATTTCTTCGGAGATTACATTGTTGCCTTAGAAAATAATACTATACCAACTTTCGTGAAAATATCTTGTCAAATGCGAAAGTTTTCCATATGAGAACTTGATTCCGATCGTTCAGTTTATATGGCAGCTATATGTTATAGTGGTCCGATATCGGCCGTTCCGAAAAATGAGCAGCTTCTTGAAGAGAAAATGGCGATTGCAAAATTTTAAAATGATATCTTAAAAACTGAGGTACTAGTGCGTATATATACAGACAGACGGACAGACGGACATGACAAAATCGACTCAGCTCAACATACTGATCATTTATATATATACTTTATAGGGTCTCCGAAGCTTCCTTCTGGGTGTTACAAACATCGTGACAAACTTAATATACCCTGTTCAGGGTATAAAAAGAAAACTGCACTAAAGTTAGAATCTCATTCGCAGGTACAATGTTTATAGCACAAACATTCTGACCCCAAAAAGAAACGTCGGGGACCCTATAAAAAAATATATAAGGGATGATCATCTTGAGTTGAGTGGATTTAGCCTCATTCAATTATATTGTGATTTCGCCCTTAGAATTCTAATATCTCAAAATGTCTCCAAATAAGTATGTTTTTATTGATACTTTTCGTAGGGTTACTTTTTAGTTGTGGTAAGATGCTATGGTTTTTGTTTAGTATGTTTTGACATTTCATCTTGGAAAGACTTACGCCTGAACAACTTTTACAAATCATTCAACTTTATTAGGAAAATTCATATTATGTATTTCGCCCGCTTCGTTCAACTTATGGTCAACATAATCGATCTACTGAGCGTACTATTCGTAACACGATCACACATTTTGAGACCTTGCATTCAATATTGGATAATACTCGATCGAACAGACCACATGCACACGCAGTAAAGAAAGTATAAAGCCGTAGCTGAGAGCGTAAATGAAGGTTCTGGAGAGTATTCGGAACTATTATTGGCAGCAATTCGGACTGACATATAGAATGATTTGGCGCAATTTACGTCGAGATCTTTAATTGAAAGCATAAAAAATGCAGCTTGTGCAGGAACTAAAGCCGCTCCACCTTCCCTAGCGACATCGTTTTGCTCTATGGGCTCATGAAAAAACAACGGCCTAAAATTGAGGCGCGTGATATTGACGACATTTCGTTTCAACAAAATGGTGCCACTTCCCACAGATCGCATCAATCAATGGATTTATTGAGAGAACACTTCGGTGAACAGATAATTTCACGTTTTGTGACGGTCGATTTACCACTAAGATGGTGTGATATCAAACCGTTACAATTTTTCTTGTGGGGATATGTCAAGTCTAAAGTCTATACGGATTTATATGGCGATTCAGGTCTTGGAGCAAAACATCACGCCTGTCATTCGCCAGTTACCAATCAAAATGCTCGAACGAGTAATCGAAAATTGGACTCAGCGGATGAGCCATCTGAGACGTATGTATGTAGATAGTTTTCCAAAATAAAGGAAAGAATGTTCTTTCAAATGATAATAAGGATACTCCATTAAATTTAAAGATTCTGTATTTTTTTCTTTAAACAAGTAGGGAACCTCGAAATCCTTTAATTCTTTGACTAATAGCCCAATATATTCGACTCTTTGAACTAGAATTTCCAACATGTTTGTATTTTCAAATACAATCGAATTGAAAGCATTTTTAAGAGATTTTATTTTTCGGTTCGATCTACAAAAAAATAATGGGTTGCCAGCTGCTTGCAAAATAATAGTTCAACAAGTGCATAAGATAAAGAAACGCAAAAATATTGGAAATGAATAGAAGATGTTTAAGTAAAGCTTACAGTTGAAAAAAGTTCTTATATTATATTATAATACTTTGGGAGTTGCCACCAGTTTAAAAATTTATTTCGGCAAAACTGATAAATTAACCGATTAAAAAATGCGATTAGGAAACTTAATATATCTATTTAAACAAGTCTTTCAAAAATTTGTTTCATTAGGAGCTGCCACATGTTTACAAAATATTAAAAAAAAATATCGTACAATAATATTGACAACATGAAAAAATAGGGGTATTCTCTTGCTCTTGCAAGATTGCAGATTGCAAAAATACTACACCGAAATATACAAGGGCACGAGAGCAACCATTGCAGAATCTGGTGATATATGAGCGACTGATTCAGACAATTTATTGTGAATGACTATTATGCATGGCTATTGTGAATTGGCGCACCTTTTGCATACATTTTTGACAAAAAAAACTATAACAAAACTTTATAATTTAAATAGAAATTATAAAATCTAATTAAAATTTACCTTTCTCAACAATTTAACGACGTAATATGTCTTTATGTAAAATGGCAACAAAACAGGGTTGCAATTTAATTTTAAATCGTGACATTGCACGCAAATAAACATGGGTTTTGGTCTGACATATTTCACAGCCCTTGCAAATATTTTTCTGCGTGTGTTTGTTGTTGTGCCGTTGTAAATCTGCAATGCTTGCACCGTGCACCGAGATTTGCAAGAGCAAGAGAATACCCGTAATGTTTCTCTGCCGTAATCAAATTACATATTCTTTAAAAATATTTTTAAAGAGTTATGATTGGAGAGGGTTGCCATATGTATGAAAAATTAAAATAAACGTGGTACTCGTAAATAATCACTAACAGAGGCATTTACTTTTAATTATTTTTTCATTGAGAGTTGCCACCTGTTTACTTTTAATTATTTTTTCATTGAGAGTTGTCACCTGTTTGCTAAATATTAAAAAAATACTGTAAAATAAAATTTACAACATGAACGAAATGTTTCAATACCGTTAAAATTACACAGATTTTAAAAATATGATTACAGAGTTATAATTGAAGAAGGTTGCCTTATGTTTAAAAAAAAATTAGCTCTTATAAACGTGATAAATAATCACTGGCAGGCGGCGGATGCAGTGATAACTGCATTTACTTTTGATTTTTTATTTATTAAGAGCTGCCACCTGTTTACAATAAATGATAACAAGAACGAAATGTTTCAATACCGCTATCAAATCATATTATGTTACCAAATATTATTCCTATAGGTGTTGAATAAAAGATTTATAACCCTTCAGTTTGGTTTCTAATATATGTATGTATGTACAAATGTATATAAAATAAATTATCGTCATTTTCATGAAATTTCGTATTTTAAAAATTTTTATGTCATAAGTTGAAATATATTTAGTAAATTAATAATTTTAATTAAACTTTTTTTAATATAAAAATAAATTAATATACATAAAAAAAAAAAATTTAAAAATTTTATCTAAATATATTTCAACTTTTAAAGGTTTGCAGCCTTCTGTGGGTAATACATACGTATATACAAATGATAATTAAAATTTAATTAAATTCTATGAGTTTTGGTGCCAAAAATATTTTGCCTTCATTTTTTTTTTTATTATTTTGTGTGCTGGAAAAGGTTTTCAAAGAGTAGGTCAACACCAACAGCGCGCAACAGTTGGAGACAAAAACTAATCTTTGGGCAGGTGTCATAAATTTTCATAGCTGTCAAGCTTGTAATTGCATTTGCTGCAATCAGCGCAGAAAATTGCCTTACCACCGGCTGATGTAATTCAATGAAAATTAAATAATAAAATTTCTGAACCGAACTAAAAACAATTGCAACAAAATTAAGGAGCACAACACCACTAAGTGGTGCTTGTAACAATTGTTGTTGTTGTGCCGCGACGTACAATACGCTATGTCTTTGACCGATTGGCCAACTGACTGATTGACCTGATTGTTATCGGTAACACACTAACACATAAATACGCGGCATTCATTTGTGTGTAAGTGCAACGCATTCGTGCACTGCGCAGGCGCAGCCAACACACCACTTGTAAACAGGTTGGCCAGCAATTGTAGTTGTAATTGCGCTGCGGCACTTTTCCACATTAATTTGTGTTTTCGAAATGAAATTGAATTTAAATGCTCTCTTTCTTACGGTCAATACGTTTAGGCGCCTGATTTGCTACGCTTGTGATGTAGTCTTGACCCCGCGCTAAAAAAAAAAGCTTTGTACGCTTGTGTGTGTGTATGTGCCCGTAAATGACCTATGTATTCGAAAATTAATTGCGCTTGACACGCAAGAAGGTCACAACGTCAGCGTTCATTACAAGTAGGCGCTGAATTTTCTTAACCAAAATCTGGTTTGTGTGTGTGTGTTTGAGGGTCTATGCTGTGATTAAGTAGTTTGGGAAAATTAAAGCCTTATTAAAAGTGTTTACAATTAACTTACGCCAAGACACGGCAACAAGGTCTTCTTAGGTAATTATTTCTTGTTGTGGTTTTTTGCTTTAGACTAAAGTAACAACAAATTGGGCAAAGTAAAAACTACAAATTATTTATATCAATCGCAACTAACACTAACTTAGTTATAAAATGCAAATGCTTCCGAATTGTAGCTGAATGCTGCGAGCGTGTGTCTGCGCTTCAGTGTTTAGTGAGCGTTTAAAATTAATTGCGGAAGATCATCCGCTATGCAAGTCATAAAAACACCAGCACAACAACAAATTGCTTGGCATTAAGTGGAGGTTGTGAACCAAGCTCAATGAATAAATGAAAACACATTAAAAGTTAGTGACTCTAATTAGATCTGCAATTTAGTCTGTGCAAATTAGAGAGCCAAAGAACTCTTCGTAGCCAAACTGGTTAATTTTAAGTCGATAACACAGAGTAATAGAGGAAATACATTCAATTTCAAAATTGTACAATGCGTCTAATCAAGCATATAAATTGAAAAGTTTAAAGAAACTCAATTAGTTTTTAACTTATTTAGGGGTAATCAGTAGTTTATTGAGCGAGGAAGTAAGAACTTCAAAGGTAAATAAAAAAAATCAAAAGTAATGCCAAAAACTTTTATAATAAATTATAAAAGGGGTGATCCAAGTAGAGGTACCTTTTTCAGTCGCATTTTTCGTCGAGATCTCAAATTGAAAGCGTACAAAATAGAGCTTGTACAAGAGCTGCAGCCGTTCGACCTTCCCAAGCTACATCGTTTCGCTCTAGGGGCACTTGGAAAGTTCCAAAAAGATTCGACTTTTTCAATCAAAATTTTGTTCAGCGATGGGGTACATTTCTTTCTCAATGGATATGTGAACAAGTAAACTTGCCGCATTTTGGATGAAGAGCAACCTAAAGAAATTCCAAGAGCTGCCATTTCATCCAGAAAAAACAATGGTTTGGTGTGATTTGTGGGCCGGTGGAATAAACGGTAAATATTTCTTCCAAAAAGATGCCGTGAGAACGTAATCGTTAATGGGGGCCGTTTTTGCGCCATGATAACCGACTTTTTGATGCCTGAAATTGAAGCTCGTGATCTCGGTGACATTTGGTTTCAACAAGACAGTGTCACTCGATTGGCCCCTAAGATCGTTTGATATCACACCGTTAGACTTTCTTCTGGGAGGATATGTAAAATCTAAAGTCTATGCTGACAATTCCACTTCAATTCAGGCCTTGGAGCAAAATCTCACGCTTGTGATTCGCCAGTTACCGGCCGGAATGCTCGAACGAGTCATCGAAAATTGGACTCAATGGATGGACCTATCTGAGACGTAGATAGACGACCAACATATGAAAGAGATAACTTTCAAAAAATAATTGCCAAGGAATGTTCTTTCGAATTATTATTAACATCCCCTTGAATTTGAAACTTTTGTGTTTATTCTTTAAAAAGTAGAGAACCTCAAAATGGATCATCCTTTAGTATAAAAGGTATGAAAAAGGTATAGAAATCCACTATTTTTGCATAAAACTGAAGGTTTTATTTAACTTAGCTAAAATTATCAGATTTAGGTGAAGTGTGTATCGTTTTAATCGACAAATTCTTGGCATTTTGAAGGTAATTCCACTTTTATAGTAACTCCATAAGAACCGAACTAAGCTCTACGATATAAGTGATGATAGATGTATGTGGGCTGGCGATGTTCTAATGGAACACAATACCTTTAATATCGGCTAAAGCTGGGCGCTTTTGTGGGCGACGCCATGTGAATTCTCCACAAGTACTTTCGAGCAAAGCTCAATAAGCTCTAAAATATAACACAAACTCTTACGCTTTATTTGAAAGAGAAATTTTCATGTCACAATAAAAAGTGCAGAGAGAATGGTTATGGAGTGCGGGTCGTAATCTACTGCACATGCTTCCGGAAAGCGGTTGCATGTATTCCAGGCCACAAAAGAATTCCGGGAAACGAATTAGCTGATGAGATTGTCAAAAGTGTCATTCGTATAGCTACCAAACCAGAAAAGCAACAAAGCGGAAGTCACTAAACCATGCACGTTGAAATTTTCGAAACGGCTAAAAGACAGGTCAAGGCGAAAGAAAGTAAATGCAGTATTGCTAAGGTCAGTATGGAAGGGCCATGAAGAAAAAACGGTCTCGAAAGAACTTCAGGACGTGTGTTGGCCTAGTTACAGATCGCAACTTACTCGCATCACATGCGAGCCGGATGGGCCCAAGTAACGACGATGCATGCAGAAAGTACAGAGAAGTATGTATGAGAGAGACGCTGGAACACTACCTATGCTTTCCATGCTTTTATTCTACATTATCTAGGATACTTAGAAATCTAGGCGCTTCACAGTTTAAGGTACTCAAAATAAAATAGCAAATCACTACTTAAAGTTCACAAAATGCCTTCCTGCATGGCAAATACTTCAGCTCAAATTGAACTGAACCTCCCGCTTTACTTTACAGCATTACTGCTTTGTAAGATTTGAAAATTCGGTACTTTCCAGAACGAAGTCTAATAACTTCTTTGCGGTTTTACTTTCAGGTAACATATTTTTGGCACAAATTGTACATATACATATCCAAGAACTGAAAATAAATAAAATTTATTGAAAACAACAAATAACTTGTAAATGGCACACTTTTGATAACACCTCATTTGTATTTTTTACGCAATCCACTAAAAAATAACGCAAAAAAACAACATGAGTGACAAATGAAGACATAATAGAAAATAATACTCAAATGCGAAAGCTTGCGTTGATCATATCAACGATGTTTTCAACAACCGAATAAACGAAGATTAATTCAGAATATGTCAAAATAAAAAGCGAAAAAAACACAACTCACAATTTCTTATACCTTTTGTTGCTTTCGGCAGCAACAGAATGAAACGCGGGCGGTCTAACCGCAAACAATCGAGATCAAAAATCGGATTAGCGCCGCGATTCGGGGGCGATCGCTACAGAAAAAGTGGCGAGCGCGCACTTTTCAAGCATTTTGTTTTTCAGTTGTTGTTTTTGGCTTTTTGTAACAATCATTTCATTTGCTACGCAAGTCAGTTTTCTGTAGCGGCGCTAAGTGGCATGTGGCAGGCGCGCGGGTGTTACGCAGCATTGGCTTGACGGTAACGTGCTAATAATTGAATTTTGATTAGGATATTATTTGAAGAAACAAGTAACAAAAAGCAGATAAATAATATAAAAAAACGCTTTAAAGTGCTGACATGCAAATTCAAGAAGCCGTTCTTTGGAGCGAGACCGGGCACTTAGACAAATAATTTTCGGTGCCGGCGGATGTTGCCCAATATGGCAGCGTGACGCAGATGCGACGATTTGAGAAAGAAAAAAGGCGAATATACATACATATTATAAGTAAATAATGAAATAATTATTAAGGGTAATTTATAAAAATAAAAAAGTTTCTAACTTCGACATATATTTTTAGCATATACATACATACATACATTATGTATTTGCCACATATATGCCTTTATTTTAACTATATTTTCTTTTGTTGTAATGATAGTTGTAATTAATTTATGCCACAAATTATTCACCCCAATTAGTCAAATAAAATTCAACAATTCTCAGAACTTTCAAACTTTACAACAAAGTTGCGTATTTTACCCCCCACGGAGGTGATTTGTTAAATATTTATTGTTGTGCTTGCAGTGAGGCGCAGCCAGAAATAAACTGGTCAATAGGGGTCAATAAATTGGCAATTAAATATTAGTGCAGTCATGGCTGACAGAATGGCTACTAACCGTTAGTTATACGTGGAAATCAGAAAATCAAATTTTTTCATTATTTTTTTAATGAAGTTTCGATTTATTTGCGCTGCATTTTATGCATATAGATTTGCGTATTTTTGCTGCCACGGGCGCGTACAGCGGATTTTCATATTTCATTTCGATTATTTTTGCGCATATTTTTTCTCTATTATTCATATTGTGGGTCACTACGCCTATTTTTGTATGCACACAGAAATACATTTATAATAACAATTGTGTTAATGTTTGTATGTATGTGTCGGCATTTGACTGGCCTTTTGTTGCTTTGGCATGTTTATGAATTGTGCTGTTGCAAAAAAAAGTAAATTTTCGGCAGCTTGAAATTGAGGCGAGCCCAGCGTTTCCAAAATTCATTAAAAAAATAACAACAAAAAATAGCTTAGTGGCTTAACTCACAAATGGATTGCATAATTTTGCATTGGAGTTGTAGAATGTTCATTAAAAGTGTTAGGCAATTGGGTGCGGTTTACCTGGAAAGCCTAATTTCAAGTAGAACAATGCAGTGAAATAAATGTCTGAAAGCAGCAAAGCATTTGTCTGGTTTTGTGTGGTCCAAAATACAAATTAAAATGAAGAAACAATTTTTTCAGAGAAAAAATTTATATAACAATAATTTTTTAAAAGTAAAAAAAATAAAATTTGGGAAAATATTAAAGAAATTTAATATTCAAATTAATATGTATGTAGAAAAAGAAAATAATAAATAATGTTGAAAATTTTGAAATTAAAAAAAAATATGTTTCAATGTAAAAAAATTGTAAAAATCGGGAAAAATTAGTTGAATTACGGAATAATGTAAAAATTCACTTTTTCGGAAATTAAATTTTAATAGAAAATAAAATAAATATAATATGAAATAAAGTCAAATAATTAAATGATAAAATTAAATAAAATAAAACAACAAATAAAATAAAAAAAAAATAATTTTTTTCAGAAAAAATGTATAAATAAAATTATGCTTTTTCATTTAGGAGTAGTTTAAAAATCGGCAAAAAAATTTAAAAAGTATTGAAAGATCGAAAATTCAAATATAAAATAAAATTAAATAAAAGAAATAAAACAAAAAACATAAAATAAATTAAAATAAAATTAAATAAATTTAATTTTAATGAAAATAATAAATTAAATAAAATAAAACAATAAATAAAATGTGAAAAAAAACAAAAAAATAATTTTTTTCAAAAAATGTAATAAAACAAAGTGTATTTCCTTATTTAAGAGTAGTTAACGGTGGCGATTGTTTAATTTTATCAAAGTAAAAAATTATATTAATAACTGTTACGAAAAAATTTAAAACAAAAAATTAGTATTGTAGTAAAAAAAAAAAATATTAAATTAAAACAAATTATAAAAAAATGCAACTAAAGAAATATAAATTAAAATAAAGTAGCAAAATTAATATGAATATTTTTAATAATTTTTGTAAAAAAGTAATGGATTTAAAAATTTTTTAAACAGTAAAATTTATTGCGAAAAATTAAATATTTTACATAAAACTAAGCACTAAAAAAAGCAAAATAAAATAAAATAAAATAAAATAAAGTAAAATTTTTATGCAATTTATTTTTTAACTATTAAATAAAATTAAAACAAATTGAAAAAATAAAATAAAAAAATAATCACTAAAAAAGCAAAATAAAATACAATAAAAATAAATTAAAGTAAAATTTTTATGCAATTTTTTTTTTTAAGTATTAAATAAAACTAAAACAAATTGAAAAAATAAAATAAAAAAATTATGTATGTGCTACTAAATTAACTTTCAAAAAACTGTAACATTAAAAATTAAATCGATAATAAAATTAAAATAAATAAATGCAAAAAAATTAAACTGCATAAAAGTAAATAAAAATATAGCGAAAAATCATTAGTATTAATTTTAATATTTTTTGTAAACATTATAAGCTATTGCGTAAGTTAAAAGAAAATAAATATTTAACATAGAGCATAAACAATTTTTTATATAATTTTTATTTGAATTTAAAGGTAAAAACAAACCCAAACCATTAAATTTTTATTTTAATTGCTTTATGTGAATGTAACTGCATTACGTTGCTCAGCCAATAAAAATTTGCCAGATAACGGCAACTATCATTACCTTGAATCCTTTTATTTTATTCGTGTCGAACACGTATTAACTGTAAACTATACAACACTCCAACGAAGCAATAAAGTTGCACAATAATTTTTTACCGCATCAAGTGAAAATTTCAAAAATTTGTGAGCAAATCTCGGCAAGACTTTTGCACTCCACAATAAATAGCTACATGCGATTATGTATACATACGTATATGGTAAATGTACACACATCCAACCCTACAAGCACATTTACGTCATTTCTCTGGCGCAAGTGTGTATTAACAGGCTTATTCGCATATATACAGATGTACAGGTATACACATGTATGTATGTTGCAAGCTCAAGCGGTTTGTGTGCTGTGAACTATGCCTATGAGTGTTTTCTTGTGTGCCAAAAGTCGCGGAAGTCAACAATTTGGCACATTTATGCAACCGAGTACCGGTACGTGATGTTGCAAAAAGGAAACCAAAGCTCATATTCGCAAAATTTTTGGAGAGCCTATTAATTAAGTGTTTATGATACCGCTAATCATGTGGAAAATATGAAAATTTACAATGGGATAGAAGCCTTTTTATTGGCCAGGTGTGGTGAGGCGTATACGTAATGGGCAGGTAATTTATGGTAATTACTTTTGAAGTGTCTAAAGCAATAAGTTTTCGTATTTTATTACCGAAAATGTTTTAAAAAGTTTAATTTTTCGTTTCATTGATTTAATATTGCATGATAAATAATATTTAATTTCAATTAATTTTTTGTTTAATTTCTTTCTTTTATTAAATATCAACGTTTCGTTTATCTCCCATTGGCAAATAGGGCTTAAGCATTTTTTATTAAATATAATTTAATTAAATCTTTTAAACTCAAGCAATTTTTTGCAAAGATATTTTTTTATTTCAATTTAATTTAATTTAATTTAGTTTAATTCAATTTATTTCATTTTAATTTAATTGTATTGTATTTAGTTTTGTTTAGCGTATATTTCATTGATTGCCTACCATTAATTTTGTCTGACACTAAATTGTTCATACTCCACTACATGCATTATCTTCAGTTAGCCGATCGTGATCAAGTAATTTGGTATACCACCAATAAAAATAACGGGTGATTTTTTTGAGGTTAGGATTTTCATGCAGTAGTATTTGACAGATCACGTGGGATGTCAGACATGGTGTCAAAGAGAAAGATGCTCAGTATGCTTTGACATTTCATCATGAATAGACTTACTAACGAGCAACGCTTGCAAATCATTGAATTTTATTACCAAAATCAGTGTTCGGTTCGAAATGTGTTTCGCGTCCGTGTCCGATGAGCGATGAGGCTCATTTCTGGTTGAATGGCTACGTAAATAAGCAAAATTGCCGCATTTGGGGTGAAGAGCAACCAGAAGCCGTTCAAGAACTGCCCATGCATCCCGAAAAATGCACTGTTTGGTGTGGTTTGTACGCTGGTGGAATCATTGGACCGTATTTTTTCAAAGATGCTGTTGGACGCAACGTTACGGTGAATGGCGATCGCTATCGTTCGATGCTAACAAACTTTTTGTTGCCAAAAATGGAAGAACTGAACTTGGTTGACATGTGGTTTCAACAAGATGGCGCTACATGCCACACAGCTCGCGATTCTATGGCCATTTTGAGGGAAAACTTCGGACAACAATTCATCTCAAGAAATGGACCCGTAAGTTGGCCACCAAGATCATGCGATTTAACGCCTTTAGACTATTTTTTGTGGGGCTACGTCAAGTCTAAAGTCTACAGAAATAAGCCAGCAACTATTCCAGCTTTGGAAGACAACATTTCCGAAGAAATTCGGGCTATTCCGGCCGAAATGCTCGAAAAAGTTGCCCAAAATTGGACTTTCCGAATGGACCACCTAAGACGCAGCCGCGGTCAACATTTAAATGAAATTATCTTCAAAAAGTAAATGTCATGAACCAATCTAACGTTTCAAATAAAGAACCGATGAGATTTTGCAAATTTTATGCGTTTTTTTTTTTAAAAAAGTTATAAAGCTCTTAAAAAATCACCCGTTACTATGAAAGCATATGTGCTCATATCAAGTAGCCAAACTAGTGTTTTTGAGGAAACTTTTTACATATATTTTACACTTAATATACATAACAAAAAGTGAAAAAATTACTAGTCCGAAAGTGGTCCAATTTCGACTAGTTGTTAAATTTTTAACTTTGTATATTTTCATATGTAAGAAATTTAGAAAGTATAACCGACCATGAGATACTAATAACGGTTTCAAAATTTGGAGATGTAAAAATTAATTTTAATATTAAAAAATAAAATTGAGAATAAAAGCCACTGCTGCCTAGGCAGCAAACTGAAAAATATTTCCTAAAAAAATATAGTTGAAAATATTTTTGAAAAAGATATGGCCATATTTTAAAAAATATTACTTTAAGTACAGTGTATTAAAATAAAATTATTAAATTAAGGTAAACTGAAGTGGTTTTAATATCAAAATGGAGAAAATATTTTTGAAAAAAAGTTGCCACCATTTATAATAAAAAATAATTGCATTTAATTCGAAATGTTAACAATTAAAGTAGTGAAATTATTAAAATATTGAAAAAATTTGTGAAAAAGCGTTGCCACCTGCTATGAAAAAAAATAATTTCATTTAGTTCAAAAAGTAAATTGGTGAAATTATTGAAATATTGAGAAAATTTGTGAAAAAGCGTTGCCACTTGTTATATATTAATCATAAAATTCAAGAAATAAACAATTTAACAGCTGAAATTATGTATTGTTTCGGTATGTTCAATACCGATTTTAAATGTACTAGATAATTCTACGAAATATTAATTATACACAGTTACGTCAATTTAAACATTTATCTGATCCAAGTTTATGATAAACGAAAAAATAAATTGATTTTATTTTCAATGTCTAAAATCTTTTTATGTGAAATGTCTATGATCTGGGTTCGAATCTGGGCTAATGAAAATAGAGTATTTTTTAAAAATATTGGTTGTTGTACGAAATAAAGAAGAAAAAGAAGTGGCAAGTCCGACATCACATTCCTGCTACATTATTATGACCATCACCGACTCGATGTTGGATCAGAACTTGTAAGACACTTATTTGGTCAGAAAAAAAGTCAAAAGCCTATGTTATATTGATAGTTAGATTTTGTCTATATGCCAGCTTAAGTGTGGGAAGCTGTAAAGACAAGCCCGTTTTGCTTTTAAAGTTTGACGCTTGTTAAAGAGAAAATGTGCGCATCATTTTTAACATAATAGGCAGTTAATTAACAGATGTTAAGTAATAAATGAGTTGTAATATGTTATTATACATATGTATGTATATCTGTACATATACCTTAATGTGTATATATTTGTTCGTGTATTCGCTAATAGGCAAGTACAACCACCAGTCTCTTCATGCTATTTTTATGAGTATTTTTTACTATTCGTATTTATTTATTTACCTTTTGACTATTTTCATTTAAGATTAACGCACTTACATATGTACATACATACATACAACTTACAACTGTTACACACAATTTTGCAATTTGCAGTGAATTTTAGTATTTCCTTTTCACCCTGCGATCGCATCTTAATTTCAAACCTCTTTATGGAGATGTGAAATGTTGACAGGTTGTCACCTCTGTTAGTTAACAGCATTCAGCAAGAATATGCATGCACCTGCTGCTGTACAGCTATTTTGCGTTTGTTTGCTTTTTCGTTTCTATTTTATTTTCTATTTAATTTTCGCATTTGTTTTTGTTGCCGCAGTCAACTGCTCAGCGTCAAATGGTTGACTGACCGCAGTCGGTCAAGGAAGTTATGCACCCACTAGCGCCTACGTATGAACGCATATCTCTATACAAGTGTATATGCGCTTGCTTGAAGTTTCGTTTGCACTAGCTAATGAAAAGGCAAAATATCGAAATACCTGTTTGCCAGCCACTCGTTCGCATTATTTATTATTTTTGCTAATATTATTAAAATATTTGCACTTTTCGTCGGTTCAACAATTTTTCGCTAATTTTCTTTGTCCACAATAAATTAAGTTTTTGCTTTTGCTTTTGAAATTCATACGCCTTTATCAGTCAAGGGAAATAGAGTTGAACGATTTTTTGGGTTAGTGCACCAATTGAAGTTCAATAATTTGCAAGCAATGACAATTTTGTTACTTGAGAAGTAATTAAGGAACTGAGTCACTATAATGCTTAAATAATGGTGGGTTCACAGGTAATTGAACTCTTTGGTTTAGTATATTTGTTTTATTTTCAAAATTTGTGTGAAAAAAGTATATTGTCCCAATAACTGTTATTCAACGAATATAAGATTTTGTATTATTTCTTAAATTTCGGGATTTTCGAATGTCCGTATCGGGATGCCGAAAAATGTTTGGTACTAAAATTTAAAAAAAATTTTAATTGGTTTGAAAACTTTAAATAAAAAATCAATTCATTGTAATTTATGTTCAATCCCGAAAATTTTTCGGGACTGACAGTTTTAACAGTTTTAAAGAATTATTTTGGTAAAAAGTTTGAATGAAGATGAATTGGTTTTTGATTGCCCAAATCGGGATCCCGAAAAATTTTCGGGGCTAAAGTATTATACAAAATTAATTTCATTGAAACTTTCAAATAAAAAAATTAATTGATTTTAATCGCAAAATGTTTTAGGGACTAAAAATTTTTAAAATTATTTTAAAATAAAGTTTGAATGAAAATTAATTAAATTGCAGGAGTATAAATATTCGGTTGCATCCGAACTTAGCTCCTCCTTGATTGTTTCAATTTATTTTTGTTTGCTTCTGTTTACTAAAAATTTTTTGTTCCAGTAAAATTTGCGTTGTAAATGTAATTGCCTGTGTCGCACTCGACCGATTCATTGTGCATGCAAATTGGAAGTCAATATATAAATATGTAGATACATATGTGTTTGTGTGCGCATTTCAATATCGTGTGACATCCTTGGCCGCGTTTGTGAACGATTTTAGTCGTCACCAATGCAGTAGTAGCTTTATTTGCAAAATATACATATATGTATACTATATGTACATACATATATGCAAGTGCAATCGTAAGCAGATGTTTTGTATAGGAAATATATGAGTCTACAGTGTTGTATGAAAGTAAAGAACTTCTAAGAAAGAGATTTAACGTATCGTAAAATATCTTTCTTCTATCAGAGTAAACCTTCACTTCAAAAATTAGTTTGAGTAGAAAAAACTTATGGAATTTTTTTAAATAATTTTTTTAAAAAATTTAAAAATTTAAAATATTTAAAAAAAATTTCCATCGAATAGAAAAATTTTTGAAATTTTTTTATGTTTTAATAAAAAGAGTTTCAAAAATTTTCCAACGACTGGCGAAATAAGCAACATTTTAAGTTTTGAGTGAGAATCATTCGGGTTGTATTAATATTATTTTTAATATAAAATTATATCACTGTCCTCACACTTTTGTGCAATACTGTATACAATTAACTACAACCAATACATATCTATGCAGGGGGAGCCCAACGAGTGGCGTCACTCAGCATTCTGACGTTGTTTTTAACACCCACCCACCAGCTGTGCGCGTGCGCAAATGCAACTCCGTAACAAAAAAGTAACCTCATACATTGTACAAATGTATGTGTGTGTGCGTGTGTGTTTCGCAAAAAATATGCATTTGTATTTGCATACAAGCGTTTGCATACGCTCGAACAATGCCGACTGCTGCCACAGTTACTGATTGTCGGAACGTGCGACTTTTGCGCATAAATTTATGTTTTTATTGTTGTAAATGGTGTAAATGCGGTTGCAATTTTTAATGCAGTTTTTCGGTATTTTTTAATTGTTTTATACACCGTTTTTTGTATTTTTATGGGGTTTTATTATTTAAATTTTTTTTATTTTGTATTCTTGTTACTTTACACTTTTTTTAATTTTTTGTTTATTTTTTGTTTTCTGACCCCCTACAGACATTTAGTATGCAGTCGCGATTGCCAATCATTATTTTGCACAGCCTGTGTTTACTGCTCGCTACTTTGGTTGTGTTTGCAGTTTTTCTTACATGTCGTTTTGTATGTTTAATTGTAGTTGCATTTGTGTGTGTATGTAATTGGTGTTTATAATTTATTATTGCGCTACTGCACTTGACTGATGAGCAAACCAACCACGAGCTGGCCAGCTACTTGTGCTTCGCTTGTGTATGGGAGTGTGTTCGTTTTTGTTGGACCCAGATGTTTTGAAATATATGTGTAAACATTGTTGTTGCTATTTTATAATATATGCATGCAGCATTGTCATTTTAATGTTGCGACATTTGCATTTGACGGACATTGACTGTGATTTTGTCAATGCGAAGCCGCTGTTCTTTACAGTCAAGACTCGTTTGCACTACTACATGCATATTTTAATTTTATTACGAATCGTTTTGTGTGATTTTCTTTTAAGCTCAGCTGACATTGTGCGATCTTTTCAAGTCTCTTCTTTATTTCTTCAGTTTCTATTATTTAATTCTTGATTCTTTCAAGCTCGTGCGTTTCTTATTGTAGCCTTTACTTTGTTTTCGTATTTCCTTATTTTTATTTTGTTTAATTTTTATGTTCTATTGTGATTCATTTCAGTCAATTCACTTCATTAATGCACATATAAAAGCTTGAACAAAGAAATAACTGTACTCATGAAACATAATACGTGAGTCATGAGAATGTTCAGATTTAAATGTGATGAATTTGGTTTTCCAGAGAATAAAAAACAATAAGAACGTTAACTTCGTTTGCAGCGAAGCTAAAATACCCTACATAAATAAAAAAGTTTTCAGACAAAAACTTGGGTTTGATCGATCGATAAAATAGTTTGTATGATAGCTTTGTGTTATAGTTGTCCGATCTAAGCAATTTGATCGGATATCATAGCGCTGCTCTGAAAAATGATCTGTACCAAATTTCGTAAAGAAATTTTGTCAAATAGAAGAGTTTCCAACGCAAAGACATTATTTTGATCGTTCAGTTGGTGTGACGGTTATATGCTATAGTGGTCCTATCCAAACAATATATTCGGATATTATAGTCCTGATCTGGACAATACTCCGTGACAGCTTTGGTGAAGATATCTTGTCAAATAAAAAAGTTTCGTTAAAGGATCTTGAATTTGACAGATCAGTCCGATCAGACAAAAAAATATATTCGTATATTGTGGCCCTATCCTGCCAAGTTCTTGTATTCCATGACAGCTTTGGTGAAGATATCTTGTCAAATAAAAACAGTTTCGTTAAAGGATCTTGAATTTGACAGATCAGTTTGTATGACAGCTATATGTTATAGTAGTGCGGTCAGAACAATTTATTCGAAGATCGTCGCATTGTTTTGGGCAATAATTTATGCAAAATTTTATGAGGATATATTGTCAAATAAAGAAGTTTTCAATACAATGACCAGATTTTGATTGTCCAGTTTATATTGTAGAAATTCGATATCGGCGGTACTGAAAAAGAGCAGTTTCTTGTAGAGAAAAAGACATGTACAAAATTTTAGATATATATCTAAAAAATGAGGGACTAGTTTTCGTGTATGCAGGCACACGGAGAGACAAACGGACAGCTTAACATGGTTAAAACGACTCACCTCGTCACGCTGATCATCTATATTATATATAGTCTCATATGCTTTATATGATCTCTGATCTTTCCCTCTGTGTGCTACAAACTTTGCGGTGAGGTCATAATATACCCTGTTTAGGGTACAACTATATTGTTAAAGCTCAAAAGTCAGGCTTTCATTAACATTTTTTGAATATAGCTAGATATTATACTATAATGTTGAAATATGAAGGTTATCATTGGGTTTACATTAAGAAGAATAATATTCTAAAATGTAATATATACCAAATTTACAAATGTGTGGAATTTGGCTGTAAAAAAATAAAAATAATAAATAAAATAAAAAAATTCTACAATTCCACTAAAAATTCTGTGTCACTAAAGCCACCTTAACTGGTTGTTACCCTCATCAAGGTCAGCTTTTACATACCTAACGTCAAGAATGTGGTTATCTTCAGTTAAACGCCTATTAAATGTGTTTTATGATTATACATATATAAAAATATTACGTTAACAAAGAAACGAGAATGTTTGAAAACAGGTTCAGTGTGAAGACGCTGGGCAATTAGCATAAAACGGAAGTGGTCACCACACTTGTCGCATGCCTCTGTTGATATATTTATATTATACTTGATGTTGCTTTTAATCTATGCTAATTAGATAGCCGCTGATTAGCTTTTGTGCATTATCAAGTGGCTTAGCGGTATGGTGCTGAATAGTAGCTGCGGTAGTAATGAATAGTGATTGGTATAATTTTCCAGCAATTTTTTATGACTAAACTAAGCTATCATGGCATTTATATACGAGTATATATAAAAAAATATTTGTATTTGTGAAATCATATTTCAGTTGTTGGCATTAATTTGTTTTTAAAAGTTCTAGTGATTAGTAAGTTGGCGCCAATAAGGTTGTTAGCCTTAAGCTGACAATACTTCGACTCATCAATAAAGTTGTTAGTTTAGTTGAAATTATGCCAACAGTTTTGTATTTATTACACTGTCAAAGAATTGATGTTGAATACGGTGTAAAATATTTAATTTTGAGTTGGTTAAATTTTGTAATTATAGGTAAATGTATATTTTATATATAAAATATCTCAAAATTGTATTTTATTTGGATGGTAGTGCATATAGCAAAACCTCATATTGCGTTCTTAATAACATTTTTTTTAGATATTTATGAGATTTTGATTTGGAATCAGAACTAAACTTTGTGAGTTTCCGATTTAAGAATTTTATCGATTTTAGGAAAAATGATTAAAATTTCTCTACGATATCGTACGGAGGGTTTACGCCGAGGGTAAGGGATGGTGTAGTGGAGTTGGACTGAACATCAGTGCCGCGAGGACGACCATCGTTCCCTTTACGAGACGAACTATAGATCTTTGCGCGGACTCAGGAACCTAACCTTCAGGGACAGAGAGATAGAGATGACTGATATGCTCAAATATATTGGTCTCACGCTGGATTCCACTCTTTCGGTGGAAGAGTCTTCTTGCCCCCCCCTAGTAATTGGTCAATACAATGATAGCAGGGAAAAGTTTGACAGAGGTAAAATAACCTCATCCCAGCATATAAGGAACTTAAATGGCGAAATACCATTGGATCTTGACCCAAGGAACAGCATTAGTCAAAGAATAAACTTCACTAAGAAGTTAAGATTACCCTTCGCAGTAAGGCTGAATGGAGTGGTTCCACTCGAGCTACTGCTTAGGGATAATACAATCAAGTGGTACACCGACGGTTAGAATATATAAATACCTATGGGAAGTTTTCCGAGCATATTCCAGCAGAGGTTTTTCCTATAAATCGGTACGTAGAGATAAACCTCGAACGCAACTATCGCAACGAATGTACTCAGCGACAGTCAAGCGGTATTTAAAGCGATCTTTGCCACGAAGAATTCGCTAGTGAAGGAGTGTATAGAACGGCTGAAAATCAGATCGTAACCAAGTGCAGCTTATCTGGGGGCCCGATCATAAAGGTATAGACGAGAATGAACTGGCTGATGAATTCGCCTGTTTCGCAGCATCCACCAACATGACAGGACTTGAACCCTTTATTGCTGCTGGTCCAATACCATAGGGAAGCTGGTCCGCAAGGATGAAGGAGTGAACAGGAAGAGGTGTTGGAAACAACTTCAAGACATGTGCAAAAATGCCCAAATGTAATCAAATACGCCCTGGCTACTTGCGGCATTCTAATGCTAATGTGCGCTCAAGAAATACTTATACAACATGGACCTAGCTTTTGTCTGCAGACGCAGGATAAAGGCCTTTGGATACACGTTTCCAAATAGAGATCACATCGCCCCAATACGGTGAGGCCAAGTGAGATGTTGGGACTCAGGAGAGGGTACAATAGACCTTAGGTTTGCGGTTCTAATTAAAGCAAAGTGGGATTAAGATATCGATATGTTCCTCATTAGGTTTTAAAGGAAATATTTTAGTACAGAGGTCCGCTTAATAGAGTTTTCAGAGAAGAGGGAGCAGAAAAAACATATGAAAAGATCAGAAGCAAATTTTCGCAGCCCAGACTAATAATAATGAAAGATATCTGATCACTGAGAATTCAGATAACGTATAGTATGGTTAAAAAAAATCTAAGGAGTTCGTTACACATACAGAAGCGCTTAGCATATTCAAACCAAAAATTACAACCAAAAACTTGCTCTACAAAAGCTGGCGCCTTTGATAAATTCGCAATGATTTGCAACATTATTTTGCATTAAATTTTCATTTTTGAGATTTTTTTTCGGTTTTTGATATTTTAATGAAAAAATTGTTCGCTCATTTTAAACAAGTTTGGCAAAATTTCGGAAAACCGTTTACCACCAAAGCACAAACAGGCAATTTGCGAATGACGTGCCTACAATAGATAAGTGAATATTAACGGTTTGTGTGGGTACCAGTTTGAGTGCGAGCGTGTACGTTAGCTTGTAGTTGCTTGTAATTAAAATATTTTCATAATAGGCTTCAAAAATAATTTGCTTGCACTTTTATATTTTTAGACAGCACAACACATTTGGTTTTTAAACGGTAAATTAAGTGTTTAGAATGTTTTTATGCCCTGAACATGGTGTATTAAGGTTGCCATGAAGACTGTTTAAAATGTATACATGTGTATATACGTAAATATATATACCCGAATTAGCCTCCTGTTTTTGAGATATTGGTCTGACATTTTTCACTTGTGCTTTTCTTTCTAAGATGTATTTCATTTGTCGGAACGGAAAATATTGGATTCAGCACCTCCTTGTAAAAAAAATTTAGATTTAACAATTTGGATATATTATTGCTTAAGAAAATAATGCAATCTCTGCAGGAATTGTTCGAAGCGGAATACCATAGCATATAGCTGTAATACAAACTGACCGATACAAATCAAGTTCTTGTAAAAAAAACTTTTTTGTTTGACAGGATATCTGCCTGAAATGCGGCACAGCGTTTTATCAAAGGCAAAACTGTTCGGATCGGAATACTATAGCATATAGCTGTCATACAAACTGATCGACAAAAACTGGGAAAAAGATATTTTATACTTTTTATGCTAAAAAATGTCTCTGGGAAGGGTATTACAATTTCGTGGTAGCCGAAGTTAACAGTTTTTATTGTTTGTTTTTAATATTTTTTGTTGTAATTTTGGTTTTTGGTAAAATCCCACGCGATGCAGTTGTTAGTATGTATTAGTGAATAGCTTTGCAAAAGTGTTATTGTTGGTTTTGCTATACTGCTGTATTTATTATTGTAGTTGTTGTTATTTTTTATTATTATTTCAATATTTCGAAGTTCAGCACAAATATACTGCATTATCGGTTGCCAAGCAGCCGCAGAAATATAGTATGTATGTGTATCCCTCTGTGTACAACTACTATCTGTTTGTGTGTGTGCACGGGTAAGAGGGTGGAGTTGAAAATAGGCGCCCCTGACCCAATGCAATTTTCCAACACAAATTTTAATTACTGCAATAACCGACCAATTCAAAGTACACAGCAAGTATGTAATTGTAAGTATTTATGAGCCTGCACGTGTATGTGTGTGTGATCGTTTGCTTGTTAAGAACAACTAACTGTAAACGAATTAAAATAATTGAAGTCATTACCTGGCCACAAAACAACGACAAACATTGAAGTTACACATACAACAAACAAATTGCTGTATTTATGATTTACTGTATGTATGTGTGTGTGTGTGTAAGTGCAGCCTGCCAATTGAGATATCAATTACAAAAATTACAAATGCCTAAAGTAATTACATATTGCTATTTGACAATTATTCGTATGACTTTGAGTTTGGGTAGAATGCAACAAAAAAAAAAAGAAATAAAAATTTAAAACTACAACAAAAGCAATGCAAGTGAGTCATTTGGCATAATAAATTGCATATAAACTAAAACTATGCAAATTGACTTGGCTTATGAGACTATTGACATGCTGCAAATACTTGAATGTGACAACTAAATTTACTTGTTAAAGTTTTTTTATGATTTATAAAGTAAGAAAAATTTTGTGGTTTAAAAATGCACAAAATAAAAAATAATAATTAAGTAAAAAAAACTATAACTAAAGAAAATAACAAATATATTAAAATCATAAAAACAAAAAAACATGAAAATAATAAAAAAAATAGTTGTTTTAAATTTTTTTTTGGAAAAAAGTTTTTTTTTTGAAAAATACAATTTTTTCAAAAATTTTTAATTCAAAAAGAAATTTTTTTTTAAGTTAAAAAAATATTAGGAAAATTAAAAGCAAAAAATTTAAATAAAAAAATATGATAAAAGTATTTTTTGAAAATTTTGAAAAATTCAATTTTTTTCTTAAATTTTTTTCAAAATGTTGTTTTTTGAAAGTAAAATTTCTTTTTGGAAAAAAGTTTTTTTTGAAAAATACAATTTTTCTGAAATTTTTAATTCAAAAAGAAATCTATTTTAAGTTAAAAAAATATTAGGAAAATTAAAAGCAAAAAATTGAAATAAAAAAAAAATATAATAAAAATATTTTTTGAAAAAAAAAGTTGTTTTCAATTTTTTTCTTAAATTTTTTTCAAAATGTTGTTTTTTGAAAGTAAAAATTTTTTTTTGGAAAAAAGTTTTTTTTGAAAAATACAATTTTTCTGAAATTTTTAATTCAAAAAGAATTTTTTTTAAGTTAAAAAAATATTAGGAAAATTAAAAGCAAAAAATTGAAAAAAAAAATAATAAAAATATTTTTTAAAAAAGTTTTTAATTTTTTTTTTAATTTTTTTAAACATTTTTTTTTGAAAGTAAAAATATATTTTTGAAAAATAAAAGTTGAATTATAATAAAAAATTTTTTTGTTTTAAATATTTTATTAAAATGTTGTTTTTTGAAAGTAAAAAAATATTAAAAATAAAAAAAAATTAAAGTATTTAATATAGAAATAAATAGAAAAACTTTTTTTTTTAGTTTTGAAAATATTGAAAATTTTTTATACAAAAAATTAGAAGAAAAATTTAAAAATGAGTAAAAAAAAATATATTTTTATTTTAATTTTCTAAAGTTAAATTGTAAAAAATTTAAAAATTATAACAAAAATTATTAATAAAAAATATTTATGTAAAAATAAATTTTTTTTTGATTTTCAAATTATTGAAATTTTTCATCTAAAAAATTATAAGACAATAAAAAATAGTAAAAACTAACATTAACAAAAAAAAGGTTTTTATATAAAAATAAAGATTTTTTTTAATTTCAAAAAATTGAAAATTTTTATATATAAAAATATTTGTATTAGAAGAAAATTAAAAAAAAAAATAAAAACAATTTTTTAATAAAAACATTTTTTTTTGCAAAATTCACATGAATCGCATCACCCCACCTTAATATTATATAATCGTATATAATTTTTTTGCATTGTTGTTAATTTACTACAGCATTCAATTAGTCAATCCACGCGTCAGTCGCATTTTTTGCCCCTCAGGCGCTTTAGCATTATTCAGCTGACAAATTCATAAGAATTAATTGCTTCTATTATATTATATTAAGTACTTACACAAATAACACTGCGAGTGCGAAGTGATAAATGCGCGTGTGTAGCGAAATATACGCAATGTCATTAATTATGAAATTATTATGTTGCAACTGGGCGATTTTGTTGTAAGCACGCTGTAATTTTTCAAATACTTTCGGGTTTTTCAGAGAAATCGATTTTGTGTACAGAAAAATTTTGCATTTTTGGTGTGATTTCAGAGTGCAAATATTTTTAATATTGTTATTATGACAGTTATTTTGACAAGCCCTGATGATTTATATTAATTAATATTTGAATAATGAGACGATCACTCAATGCGTGCATCCGTCAACTAAATTTTTAATTATATTATAAACAAAGGAGAAAGTTTAGTGGAAGTTTTTAATTTACTCCCGGAAGATAGGATTTCGGGTTTTTGTTTTTGATGGGCTTGGGTGAAACTCAAACCAACGCTGCTCAAGACCTTTAAGACCAGCGGATAAAAATAATGTCCTGCCCAAGGTTCCAAAAAAACACAAATCCGTATTTGCTACGAACTGGTTACTTGGAATGAACACCTTTTCCACCTTGAGGCCCACATAAAACCTTGTACTACTTTGGGTCCCGCATGCAGCTGCATTGCGATTCCACGTAGAACTGATATAAGTTCGTGATACCAGAATTAAGTCTCCGGTCGGACCTCGTAACCAAAGCTTTTTCCAATTCAGATCTTGACTGGTTTCGTGCGTTTTCGTAATAGTCGGGCCTACTTAACCAAGACGGACTCGGATTTTTACCCGGCCAAGAACTGTCAACTATGACAATTACAACCATATTATTTCGTTTATAACCTGAGACATATTTTTGACCTCCTTCTGGTACCGAAAGACAAAGATTTTCAGTATTTAACCTCAGACCTTGGGAATAATAAAGAAAACTTTTTTTGATAATAACTATCGATAAAATAATTACTTTTCATTACAAAATTTTTTCCAAGGATTGTCATAATTGTCAATTTAAAACATATGTGAATGTTACTACGAATTCAAAAGATAAAATAAAATTAATAATTGAAAAAAAAAGTAATTACTTACATAGGACATCGGGACCTGATTGTTGTTGTTTGTAACCATGCCGTTGCGTTTGCCCAGCAATGATTGATTCATGCGATTCGTGCCGTAGTACATTTCCCAAATACTCGGCTTCTTTCGATGCCATTCTAGAATGGAATCCTTATCACCCGATTCGCCGGATTCAGCGCCACTACCGTTACCGTTACCGCTTGTAGTACCGGCGCCTTTTGGGTTACCACCCTTGCCGCTAATTTCGGCATCTGTCGGCGGCGCTTGCAATGACTTCGCATCTAATTTGTTCAGCACGGGCTGTTGGAAGGACAAATTACGCTGCAATTGTGTGGTGGGCACATGCAAAGTGATCACATTTTGATCGTGCTCACGTTGTCGTTGCTCCACACGATCACGACGCGGCAACGAAGGACGTAGTTGCTGTTGAGCTATCTGAGTCGTGGGTGTTTGTAACTTTTCCGACTCTGCATAACAATCGGCGACGGGAAAGACTTCGGTAAGCGATTTGCGTTTCATTTTGAAATTCGGATCACTCGCGCAGCGTATGGAAACGATTTGTTCGCGTATACTTGATGGCACGCCATCGCGAATTGCTTCGTAGTTACCACCGACATAACCGTAATCCGATTCGATTGTACCGAGACTGTGCGTTGAGCGACGACGTTCGAAAGCCTTCGTCATTTTGACGATATTGTGATTGCGCACAAGACCGCTACACAGTTGGCGTATCTCCAATTCACTATGCTGATTCATGCGATCTAAATAGTTTTCTAGTTCGGTTTTCAGCGTCTTGATCATGCCCTCCAATTCGCGCGGCAATTGTTCGGTGGGTGTGGTCACACTCAATGAGATATCGGGACTATGCGTTTTGGCGCTGCCACTGCGGCTGGTGTTGCCGCTCGCCTGCGAGAGCAAACGTATTTTATCGCGAACATCTTCGAGCAGTTCACGTGTGCTCTGAAAGTGCAACTGATCCTCGTAACGCTTCATATAGTGGTCGGCCACCGAGACGGACTTCTCCGAGACGGTGCCAGTACCAGCAACTATATCACTTTCGACATGATACGCATCATCCGGGCAGGAATTGATATATTTCGCACACTTATAATTATTCTCCTCTTCCTGCTCCTCGGTGAGAAAAGTGGGATTATCGATACCACCAACAGCATGCAGCGACGACTTACGCGCCGACTTGCCAATACCGCCGGCTTTACGTTCGTTGACTAGCAGAAATGAGTCGAGGTCAATGTCGAGCAGCGAATCATCCACCATGTCATCGGGCCATGAACGTCGTGGTTGATTGGCGGGATCGTAACCTTCCATAATGGTGGGCAATTGATGTTGCGTCATATGCGGTGGCACGCGCGTAGCCAATTTATCGCCCGTGTCTACGGACGACGGCGTTTGCAGGTACGCAAGATGATGATGATGGTGATGATGATGTGCCTGTACAAATGCAGCGATGTGTTCATGCGAACTCAGACTTGGAAAATTCTTTAAATGACGATCGAGATTCTCTATGCTGGTCTCGAGTATGCGTAGATTCTCGCTGAAGTGCTGTGAGTTGGTATACTCATCGGAGGTCTGTCGTTGTAATAAGAACTGTAAGCTAGCCGGTATTTTATCCGCGCCGAAGGCGGTTTCTGCGATTGCTTGGGGCTTGCGTCCAGCCTTGCTGTTGCCACGCCGCGCCACTACGGCCGCCGCAGACTCATCCTCTGCATCGCCATCACAATCATCCTCCCCGTCCAGCTCACTACAACCCGCAATACCACTTTCGCCATTGCGACTTGCCACCGCTGTCGCGTTGCGTCGTCCGTAACAACGTTTTGTTGCGCCACCACCTTTACTGCTCATTTCGGTTGTTGTTTGATTACTTTTGCTATTATCACCACTATTGGTGTTGCCTTTTGTATTCGTACACTCGGAGCGTGCACTTTTACTAGCCTTACCAGCGCCCCCGTTAGCAACAGCACTCGTGCGACTAACGTCTAGGATATCTATAACCGGTTCGCAATAGATATGCTCGTCCAGTGAATATGTAGAGCAAACGTTCGAACTGTAGTAACCGGACGAGCCGCTTTTGTCCGTCGAATAGTGCGACTGATGTGAACTGGTGCGTCCGCGACGCTCGATGCTACCACTCTGTGCCGACTTGGTATCGCCAGTTTTTGACGTTTGGCTGACTTTGCCGTTGCCGTTGCCCCGTGTCGGCGTCGCCACCGCTGCCGTCGCAGTCGTCGCTGGCGTGGTCGTTTCGTTGTGTTCGGCTGCGCTTACACTGGACGAGGTTGTTGTTGTTGTAATTGTTGAACTGGTAGACTGTTTCTTGACGCGCACGGCTGCACCCGGTGCCGTGGCGGTTGCTTTTGGCACGGCTGTTGTTGTCTTAGCCTTTGCTGTTGCAGCTGTTGGCGTCTTCGCGGCCGTTACCACTCTGAAAGGCGCTGTGCTAGCAACGTCGCTGGCGACTAGTAAACTGGCGTAACCATCATTGCTGTTCGCATAGTTTAGTCCGTTTTTAGTAGCTATATGGCTATTGGTGGTGGTGTTGTTGTTGCTTTTGCTGTTTATGTTGCTGTTATTTATCGGCTTGGTGTTGGCTATATTCGCAGTAGCGTTACTTTTGTTACTGCTAAGACTATTGCTACTGTTGCTGTGGTTGTTACTATTATTATTGTTGTTGTTACTGTGTTTGTTGCTAATGGCATTGGTGGTCATCATCATTGTCTTACTGCTGCTGTTGTTGCTATTATTGTATTTATTGTAACTGGCACTGTTGTTATTGTTGTTGTTGTTGCTGCTGTTATTATTATTATTATAGCCGCTTTCGTCGTTGCCGCTCAGCTGTTGGTGGTTATGGCCATTTTGCAGTAATTTGTCCGCACGTCCACTGCTGTTGACTGCCAATGGCATTGAATTCGCATTGCCAACACTGGAAAATAAACAACAACAAATTAATGAAAAGCAAGAAAAAAAAAAACAAACGCAAAATGAAGTGAAAATGTTGAAAAGGGAAATTTATTTTAACCAAGTTAGTAGCTCACAATTGTGTGTGTGCGCTTGACTATTTTCAATTTCGATTCACACACGCACACACTTGCATTTTTTTTTATCTGTTTACAAAAACACACGCTATCGAGTTGGCTACTAAATTTACAGCGCATGTGGCAATAGCTGTGTGGCAACATGAAAAGTGGGCCAAACCACATGTGTCTTCGAGGCTGTCAAATGGACATTCTGCCTGCATTTAGCCGTCTGCTCCATTGCCATTGAAACTGGCTCGTTTGCCCACTGGATAAAAATAGAAAGTGACAGACATTTAGTGCTGGCCATTTGCAATATTGTCTAAAAAAACATCGGCGATTGATATGTTTTTTGTGAGAAAATAAGTTTTAGCGCCAGCAAAAACTGTTTGGCACAAGTGAGAGCTCATTGATTTTGCAACAAATATGGTTTTGATTTTATTTTCACCTTCACTGTGGTCTTTATGTGTATTTGATGTAAGTAATAGCCACAAAGGATGCCCTGGTTGTTCATTATTCTTATGCTCTTGAAGGCTTTTGGAAAAAACAATAAGAAATATTTTTACATATTGTTGTTGTATTATAAGATATAAGTAATTTTCCATTAATCTGCACCGATTGCTGTTAATACAGTGTGCTAAGTTTGGCTTTAGTGCCCGCAATTGTTCTAATGTAGGCCTTCAGTGCAGTACAATATTTATGCTTAAGAATACATAATATTTCTTTAAAAGTAATATTTTGGAATATCTGAAGGAAAAGTAAATAGTAGGAAGTTAACTCAAACGTGTCATTTTACTCTAGAATTTTGAAAAATTCGATTTTTTTTTCATATATTTAAAGTTTAGACCCTTAAGAACACATCCTCCAAAGGATCTTAAAAATTAAAATTATTATTATTTAAAGAGCTACAGTTACTTTAGTTACGCAGTACCTAGTCCGGTTCAGCCGTATCGAATTTTTTAAACGCGTTTTTCTCGAAACTATTTATTTCCACACGGTACCGGCATTATCTCAAGTTCTATACAACCGATTTACTTGAAATTTTGTGTGAACCTTCTTTATATAATCCTTTATCATTCCTACCAGCATCGTGTAAAAATTTTTGTTTTTAATATTTAAAAAAAATTCAGGAATTTCAAAAAAACAGCGTAAAAAGTGCTTTTTATTTTCAGGCAGTCGCCATTTTTCAAAAAAAAAAAAAAAAATTCGTGTTCCCTGAGGTAGGGACTATAACAGCATCCTTACTGATTAAGAATTTCTTTTGATTTTTTTTTTTCAGACCACCAGGAGAGTCAGGATCAATGTCACCAGGATGCGCCATTTTTTTACACCTGTCTCTCCCCCTCCTCTAATTATTGTAATTTTTAATATTTTTTGTAATTTTTTTTTCTGTATTCTTAAGGATATCAATAAAAACACCACAAAAAATGTATAGTAAAAATTTTTTTTTTGGTTTTTTTTTAATAAAAATCAAAAAACTGCCCAAAATTTGATTTCAAGACTAGAATACCCCCTTAACACTCAACCATTGTTTCTTAGGAGTCAAGTAAAGAACGAATACGACTTTTTCTTCCATAAAGTTTCAATTACCTCTAAAAGTCTTCACTTTTGGGATTTTTTTTTATGATTTTATGACTATGCGATAACCGTTTCCAAGTATCGATCTAATTTAAGAAAGTTCTAGGCTAAGCAAGCAATTAAGGACTACGAAACCATTTGGAGCTCCCCAATACCATTATACTCGTGAAACATAGATTAAAAAATTACCTTACCGCCAAGTATCATGTCTGTAAGCTGCTCTACAGAACAGAACCGGACCACTGCAGTGTCTTTCAGGCGGAGATCAATCAAAGAAAGTCTTGTTGTTATGGCAAGGTGAGTTCTCAATAAGGAATATATTTATACATACGGATAGCTAAGCGGCTTTGAAATCACTGAAGTATCTTAAAGTTTTGTAAAAGATAGTAAAGAATGCCTTGATCCCTTAGTCGATCTAACATTATATTTCACAATAAACCTGCAATGAGTTCCAGTGCATAGTAATATCCCTGGTAAATGTGAAGCTGATAAACTAAGCAAAACAGACCACAACACCACCCTACAATTAGACTCCGAGTTTTTCTCCTCTGGCCACTTGTAGCTATATAATCGAAAAAACATATTAAACTTTAGCTGAGTCTCGGCGCAGTCAATCCCTGACTTGCACAACAATCAGGCAAACGTGGCATGAATGGAATATGGATCGCACATGCCGACTATTAAAAATAAATACTAAAATGGACTATTAAAATTCAAAAGAAATGCGATAAGAGTTCTAGTAGGAGTGCTAAGAGGTCACCGTCTAATTGGCAGACTTGTAAGCAGACAAGGTGCACCGTACAATAACTATTGTAGAAGCTGTCCGGAGGTAAAGGCAAAGAAAGATTGTAAAACATCTTCTATGCGAATGTAAGGTTATATACAGAAAAAGAATTTCTACTATCGGTTAAAGCTTGCTGGATACCTTTATAGAGGTTGCACAAACAAAACTTTTTGTATTGATGAGCTGCATTGGAAGCACGAGGTGGTTCAGAGAGGAGACAATATAGCGAGAGAATATTAGTTCCAATTTTAGCACAATGTGGAGTTTTAGGTTGGAAATTGTTGTTGGATAAGTCAATTGCTTTCAGAATGTGTCTTATATGTCTGATTAACCTAAATTGGTAAGATTATTTCGAAATGCTGATTCATTTAGAAGTATAAAGAAAAATATAAATATATATACATATTAGAATTATAGGAACTCAAAGAGTTCAGAATGTGAAAAATCTTTGTAAAAAGGAACAAAATGCTGTTCATTTAAACCACTGAGAAGGAACGATGTTTTCAGGTTTGAAAAATCATATACTATACTTCAAAAAGTAGTAGTTTTTTATATTTTTACTATAATTTTTATATAGTACTCGTATATATATAATATAGTTAATATATATAACAGTAAGTTTTTTGTGTTTAGAAGAGCAGAGAAACAGAGAAAGAGAGATATAGTAAATTGTGCCTACCATTTTCTCTTCAATAATATCATAGACTGTAGGCATAGAAGATAATGAGAGGATTATGGGTTTCCTAAGGCTCTCTGGAAAATATTTTAAATAATGTGTATATTGGGAAGCTAATAAAATTTGATAATAACATGGGGTCTGATTAACATTTTAGGTTGTGGAATTTTTAATAAATTTTAGGCTGAATAACTATTAAAAAATGTAATAGTATGAAGAGCCAAGGTGAAGTGAGTGAGATTAAATGATTTTGAGTAACTGTTAAACATATTTTAATACCGTAACTCCAATTTTCTTTGATATTTCTCACCTAAATATCAGTGTTTCCAAAAAAAAATATTATTAAAGCTTTTAAATATTACATTTCATGGTATATAACAAAAATGTAAGTGTTTTTTTTCCAAAATTCGTTTTTTAAGTCTTTTTATTTAAAGTCTTGTTTTCACTATTCACATTTATACAAGAAAAATCGTCTTCAAATATGTTAAACTCTATGCTCAACAACCTCGACATATACTATACAACGTAGCAAAGTTTCACTTTCGCTTTTGCTTTTGCATCATCTTAAGCGCGCAAGCGACGACCGTAGCTGCAAGAGCGTGCCATCCGTAACAAAAACAACAATAACAAATTGAAAATTGCAAAACAGAGAATTTCGGATATGCACTTTAAAAGTAACAAGTAAATATCGGCGCTGCGCCTGCGCCATGCACGATTTATGCGCGAACGAATGAGCGTTTTGGAACCTTTGAAAAAATTCCGTTAATCGTTGAAACACATACAAACACACACATCACATATAGTCGCGAAAACCAAAAGCGCTAATAAAGCAAATACAAAAAATAGTAGCAGAAGTTAACGGCATTCGATTGCGACATTTGCACTAAACTCGTTCTAAGTCAAACAGGATTGTGGCGTAAATAACGGTTTTTGGTATGGAAACTTAAGTAACTGCGCGCCATAGTTAGCACAAGTATGTAAGTAAGTCAAGAGGCAAATGCCACAATTAGTCTACGACTCTTGACTGGTCTGTGCGCTAAGTGGCCAGCGGCCAGCGTTTGGCCGCCGCGTGCCTGGCCGGGCGCGCAAGTTTGCCTCAGAAAAAAAGAGTGTCAAGAAAAACTAATGCGAAAATAACAAAAAATCGCAGCGCGTGCACCGGGGCGGCACGTCAAATTGCGACGCAGCGACGTCAGCGGCGGCGGAGGCAGCGTTTGCTGACAGCAATGAAAGTGGTTTGACATGACTTCTTATGGCTTTGGCATTTTGTCATGCCACATCCGTGAGGCAGCTGTAGAATAACACATGTGTAAATATAGTATGCAGCAAGAACGTTTTTATGCCGAGGAAATGTGGTCTTCTATGCAATTCTTGTTTTTCCGTCCACTTTTGTATGAATGTATAGTAGCACCACTTAAGTCATACATACCACGCCCCTCGCTTGTCATTGAGTTGGTTTGGTGTTGTTTTTTGCATGTAGCACATGCGCGTGCACTCTCATGTGACGCTGTGTTGCAACAATATTAGCATTGCGCAAATTGCTAACACAAATAGCATTGATAGAAGCAATAAAAGTATTACAAAGTAATAATAAAAATGTTGTAACTCATATTTACATTTGTTGTTGTTTTCGAAATTTTATTTACTACCCATGCATGCAAAAGTCTGGTGTTATTTAGTCGAAATGGCATAGGTGTGCATTCGAGCGCATCCCCAGCGACCACCAATATAGGCTTATTCAACGTTGCTTCGTTGTGCTCTTCAGCATTTGCCTTGCACCCCCGTGTTCTGTATTGGCAGATTGGCTAATTAGCATGTGCTTGCTGGTAGCAAGGCTGAGCTAACTGAACTCGATTTCAGTGGAAGTAAATATAGACATGTATGCATGACTCAGGGTCACGTCAAAGGCGGTCAGTTATTAAATGAAATATTTTCAAATAAATTATTATGGAGAAATCTTAGTTATGCTGATGATAATTACTTTACATACAGAAAATTTTAAGATTTTGTAGTTGTTCAATCTTATTAGGTATAATATACATAAATGTTTTTGAATTATAATAGCTAACTTAAACGGCTTCCAGAGCGTTAAGTTATGGCTTTACAGACAAATTTTCAAAGTTCTGTTGCCTACATTTCGGCGCATTCACAAAATAACCTGTTCCAAAAGCTTGCGAAACTAATTATTTTTTTAAATGTGTTTTAATTTTGAAACTTATTTAGAAATTAAGCAAATATTAAAAAATTAAGCAATCGTTGCCTACATTTTGGCGTATTTATCGGTGTATTTTGATTGATTTGAGTTCAGTTGCCTACATTACGGCACATTGACAAAATAGCCTGTCCCAAAAGCTTGAGAAATAATTTATTAATATTAAAAATTAGGCAATTGAGAAGTAAAGTCTCTCTCGACGAACAACAACCAAACTCTGTAAGTCACTCATTATTCCCGTCCTGCTATAGGGTGCAGAGGCTTGGACGATGACCACAAACGATGAGTTGACGTTGCGAGTTTTCGAGAGAAAAGTTCTGCGAAAGATTTACGTAAAAATTACACGTTGGCCACGGGAATATGGTATTCGATGGAACGATGAGCTGTATGAGATATACGACGACATTGACATAGTTCAGCGAATTAAAAGACATCGGCTACGCTGGCTTGGTCATTTTGTCCGAATGGACGAAAACACTCCAGCTCTGAAAGTATTCGACGCAGACCCGCCGGGGAAGCAGAGAAAGAGGAAGACCTCCACTCCGTTGGCAGGACCAAGTGGAGAAGTACCTGGCTTCGCTTGGAATATCCAATTGGCGCCACGTAGCGAAAAGAAGAAACGACTGGTGCGCTGTTGTTATTTTGTTAATTGCGTAAGTGGTGTCTACGCCAATAAAGAAGAAGATTTAAAAATTATGCAATTATTGCCTACATATCGGCGCATTTATAAAATAAACAGGAGGGTTTAGTGAAATATAATAACATTAAAGAAAAATATGTAATTTTTAAAAAATACGTCACAAAATTAATAAATTTTTTTTAATATGAAATACATTTTTATATAAAAGATTCAGAAAATCGCGATTTCGAATATTTTGTTAGGTTATCATTTTAAAGATATTTTTTTATATACATACATATGTACATATATAATTGATGAGTTTGATTTTGCCTGCATATTAGTATCTCAAAATGTCCCTAAAGTGGTTTATGTAAAGCGTAGAGTTGAAAATACTTCCTATGTTATAATATTTAGAGAGTTGCCACCTGTTTCTAAATTTATTTCGACAAAACTTATAAATAACCGACTATCAAATGAGATAAGAAGACTAAATGTATCTATAAAATTATTTTTTCATTAAGAGTTGCCACTTGTTTACATAATATTTAAAAAAAAAAATATTGTACAACATAATGCTTACAATAATCTTAAGCAATAACTTTTAAAATTTATCTTTTTATTATTTTTTTTAATAAAATTACCTTGCTGTACTTCAACAGATTCCGTTAATTAGTGGTTATTACTTTTAGTTATATAATATTTGTGGATATATGGCAATAATTACTTTCTAGAGATTTTCATAGGACGCTATTATTTCTTAATGGTTTAAGTAGTTGCAATATTCTTAAGATTGTTGGAACTGTAAGATTTAAATAATAGCCTAAAATAATAAATTGGATGATGCGCCTAAATGTAGGCCATGTTTTCAATTAAGTTTAATTTTACATATAAAAATAAAGCTTATTTGCAGTTGTATAGACAAAAAGAGTACTCAAAATTACAAATATGAAAACTTTGTTGACGCGCCCAAATGCAGGTCACGTTTTCAAATATATGTATGAAATTTAAAGCCTTTAAATAGGCGATCCAACAAGAAAAATTAGTAAAAAATTCAAATATGAAAATTATTTGAAAATAAATAATTAATTTAATAAAAAAAACAGCAATAATGAAATTATAATATATTTAAATTATATTTAAAATATATTTCGTAGAAAATATAAAGTAATAAAATTGAATTCCAATTGAAAATGATGGAAAAAATATTACTAACAAATATAAAAATATAAAATAAACAAAATAATATGGCAAATAACTAAATGAAAAATTAAACAATTGATACAAAAAATTTCTCACAACTTGCCACACTGTCAAACAGCACTAGCGGCTCCTCAATTGTGCGTCACGCACTTCTTGTCAGCAACGACAACTGGCCCACAATAAGATAGTTAGGTACAAACATACACATACACATATATATATGCACATATATATACTAAGATGTATAGTATGTTAAGTAAATACATTAAGTCACTTTCAATTACTTCTTTTTCAGGCTGCTCAGCGAGGCGTTAAAGGAGGGGGTGTCCGCCTGCCATGCGTCAAACGGTAAACAAGCATCGTTGTATCTGCCTATCGTCAACGGCGGTTAAGACCGTAATTTGTTAACTGATCCAACCGCAAGGTTAACTATTTATTATGCAATTAGTTTTTCAACGCTTGCCAACTTTGGGTAGGAGTACTACTAACAGCGCCCAAGGCAGCTTAACCGTTTTTAAGATTTAATCAATTAAAAAATGAAATTTATATGCAAATATATGAGTTTATGAGATAATTAAGGGAAAATTTGCAGCATAAAAGTACCCGTGTAAATGAACTTATGTACATATCTATTAGTAGGTGTATAATTAAGTCGGAAAATAGCTAACAAGGAAACTTTGTTACGAAATTTCGAAAGTTGTAAAGCATCTATGGTTATATTAGTGAATAATATTCGTCAAAACCCCTAACCCCTTTATTTCTACCACTTCCTGTTGAACTAACGTATTTTAAGTTTTGAAAATGATGGCCTAAAGTAATGTTCGAATAAATATTTCACGCGGTTTTTGTTTTTTAGTAAGAATGGATATGACGAATATGGTGAGGTGGTTCCTCAGAACATTTCGCTTTTTATATTTTAGAACTCTATATCTATCAAAATTAATACGGCGGTTAACTGGCGTTGAGCAATACCAAAAGCTACGTCAGGATTGAGAAGAACCTCTCCGAGCCATTCGATACCAAACGAGGTTTCAGACAAGGCGAATGCCTATCGTGCGACTTCTTCAATCTAGTGCTGGAGAAAATAACTCGAGCTGCAGAGCTGAATCGAGAAGGCACAATCTCTTATAAGAGGGGACAGCTGCTGGCGTATGCCGATAATATTGATATCATTGACCGCACCGTTAGTTCTGCTTCCTCCAGACTGGATAAGGAAAGCGAAGCCAATGGGTCTGGTAGTGAACGAGGGCAAAACAGAGTATCTTCTGTGATCGTACAAACAGTCTTCGCACTCGCGACTTGGCTCTCACGACTCTGTTAACAGTCATAACTTCGAAATCCAACGAAAAATAATTCTGCAACAATTCGGCAAAGCGTTCTCTCGACGCACAAAAACAAAACTCTATGGGCGATAATAACATCTGATGAGTCGACGTTATGAGTTTTCGAGGAAAAGATTTTGCGGAAGATTTATGGTCCTTTGCGTATTGTCAAATGGGAATATTGCATTCGTTGGAACGATGAGCTGTACAAGCTTTTTTTTTATAAATTATTAAAGTTTTGTCCTTCATTAAGTATTTTTCTAACATAAGCATTTTACCACTTGCTAAGCTTTTTCTGAGCTTTAATGATTTCTTTTGATTTTCCTTTTTAATCTTGTAAAATTATTAAATAAAGATGTCAAGATTCTTAATTACAATAATCAATTTGTAATATTTGTAATTTCAAATAAATTATTTCTGATTTTCTCTTCAATAAACTTTCCAAAAAAAAACGACAAAGGTCTCAACTCCAGCGATCAAGCGTGATCAGTCGACGGAAATGAGATAAAAAATAATTATTAAAACGCCAGCAATAAATTTGTGAAAATCGAAAAAATGCGCAAATTTATTACAAAGAAAATATATACTAAAATTTTATAAGAATCTAGTGAAACCTACTAAACTTATTTGCTGGCATTATTTGCTTATAATTGTGTACATACCGTAATTGTATGTTAGGTATTCTCACAAATTTTATATGTAAAAATTGGCAGTTGGCCTTCAGCCGAAAAAAGGAGGTCAGTAAAATCTAGTGCGTCGTGTCAGTCATCGCATTTTGCTGCCATCTAGACCCATGCTAGTTCTTCGATTAGGCAATGAATTAAAAACGAATTTGTTAGTGGCCAAATTGCGCAAATACGCCATTGAGCGGAGTGGGTGGATGAGCGCATGCGCAAACACAGAAGTATACGCATATGCACACATACAAAAAGTAGTTTCTACACAACATTAATTGGGACTAACATCAATGACGTTTTATTAAAAATGTATATGCACATATGTATACTTGAAATTATCTACATATGTAGCCGCTTGCAACTCAAACAGCAAGTGAGCTATCAAATTGTGCGATCTAATCGCTTGACGGCGCGTCCACCATGAAATATTTAATGAAAATTAGCCAAACCAAGGTGTAACCTTCTGCAAACAAATTTATATAAAATTTACAAAGTTTTACTAATGTGCACTTGCTTAGTGTAGCAAGAAGTACATGCATACATACAAACATACATGTGTACTTGCTTAACTAAGAGTGTTGCTAAATTTATTTTTTATATTTATTTTATGTCTTGTATTTTTTAGTTGGCCGCTGAAGGCTAAATTGCAGTAATTGCCACAAATTCGTTAGTTTTTGTTTAATCAATGTAATTTATTTTCATTTTTGCGCAGCATTGAAGCTACTAATTTTCTTTGGCTGTTAGAATGATTGCTTCAAGAATTGTTTGTTTAATTTTGTGGCGCTCGTTAATACATAAATTTTTATGCTCGAATACTTGGTTTGAAGTGCTGGCATGTTGTTGCAAAAGGTCAGCGTTTGTTAAGTGAAACACATAAATTTCGACATACAAGTGTGTGTGTGTCTACAGCGCATGCGTGCATTGAATTGAAGATGCAATGAGAACTAATTGGTTTTTATTTGTTTTATTTTATTGGAATATGTCTTCTATTTT
>CM050327.1:47517011-47616983 GCA_027475135.1 Bactrocera correcta | reverse complement strand
GTCTATCTGTCTGAGTAGATTTACCTGTCCATCGGGAGCGTATATATTCGAATTAGTTCCTCAGTTTTTAGATATCGGTCTGAAATTTTGCACAAGTTTTTTTCTTCCCATGAACCCGTTCATTTGTCGAAACCGCTAATCTCGGACCACTGTAGCATAGAGGGGCCATACAACTGCCATACAAATTAATTCATTAAAATCAGGAGCTTGAATATAATGAGTTTCGTCGGAATAGATATCTTCATAACATTAAAATAAGGCAGAGATGACTTCTCATTTTAGAGCTACATTTTGCTTACATACGAGTATTATTCAGTTCGGACCTAGAACCTTTGTATGGTAGCTAGACAAACTGACCTATCAAACTTGAGATAAAGAAAAATATCTTAAAATTTTTTGCTTTAGAAATGTAGTTGTGAAGGATAAATGGGTTTCCTCGGGTAAAAAACCGCCTTTTTTCAAAAATTTTTTTCTCATATAAAAAATGAAGCATTTTACTCGAATTTTTTATTGTTACAAACATGCACTATTAACAAAAAAATTCTGACATTTTTGGAAAAAAAACTATTTTAAACTCGGATGTTGGGACGCCATTTCTTATGACCCCTCGGAAAAAGATGCACCTGCGTTGGTAGGATAACTCATAACAGAATCACCTAAAGTGAAAAATACCTATTTTAGTGAAAACCGTAATTTAGAACTTGGACGAAGGGAAAAGATTTAATGTTGGATTTTTGGCAGACATTTTTACAAAAAACTGTAAATTGTTGTAATCGATAAAAATTCTTCATCCGAGTCTTTAAGAATTGTATCTCAAAAACCTGTCTAAAATTCATGAAGTTCGGTTATGTAGTTCTCGAGAAATCTTTTGCCAATCGACTTCTAAAACACAGTTTCCAGAAAAACGCATTTAAAGGCCCCACACTTAGCCTAGCTAGCCTCGAGCGCACAAGTTTTCAAGGCTGTAACTACGAAACTATTACTCGGATTAACTTAAAAATTTAGAAATATATTCTAACGGTTTTGTAGAATTTAATAAGTTAATAAAAAACTAGATTTTTTGAAACCTGTAAACCCATGTAACCTTCTAAATTTTTTTTTTGTTTCTGTTCTTTCAGAAAATTCTTATTTGAAATACTGTGAGCATTAAAAGAAATTTAAAAACGAATAAATTGTGCTCAAAAACATTTTCGAAACCAACAGGAACTAAGTTCTGATAAACCGGAAATAAAATGTGATTCATAAATTTGTGTGAAAAGCAAAAAAACAAGTAATAAAATAAATCTGCAGTAGACCTAGAACAATAGATACCAGTGAAGCCTTAGTGAAAGCTCAAAACCAAAGTGATCTTCAATCGTAAGCAGTGTTTAGCAAAACTGAAACAAAAATCGCATAAAAGCCATAAGAAAAAAGAAAAACAAATCGAACAAAGTCTAAACAAAACTAAAAAGGTGTTCGCAATCAAAGCAGCTTCTACAAAATTTCTGCAGACATACGCAACCACAATCCGCTACAGTGAAAACAAACGACTGCGACGTTACTTGCGAACACTTTTCGTCGTCTCCAACTATAACTGTGATTATTCGCGCCGTTCCACAACGCCATTTTCGCGCCTTTTTTGCTACCTTTCGTCGCATCCGCGCAGCGTCGTTTCCGCTCCGGTAAACCGCGTTAAGACTTTAAGGCGCGTATACACATTTCCGGTTGCAAATCGCGTGCTTGTTGTTGCTGCTGTTGCGCCAATCAACACGAATTTATTGCGTGTGCGGTTTAGTTGGTGCGGCGCCCAAATTGTCTCTAGGCGCGCAACTCAATTGTAAATCAAACGTGTTAATCACCCGCTTGCTGACATTTCGCGCCGCCCCACGCGCTGTTCGTGCCTTTCCTTGCTTCGTTGCTGCAAGCCGTTTACATGTGTAAGTGCGTGCATGTGTTGTTGCTCCTTCCCCTCCTCGCCATCGCCATTAAGTTGTGCCCATTTTTCGTGTTGCTGCCATAGTGTACGCACTGTGCCACATCGATTTGTTGCAACACCCAATCTAAACTACAACAATAGCCGGCGTAACGGTTACAGCTTTAATCGTTCAGTGACATATGTAATAATAGCAATAAAAACAAAAAGCGGTGGTAAAGGCATCGCTAATTTATGGCTTAGTTACGCATATATCGGTTGTTGTTTGTGCAAGTGTTAGTTGTTGTTATTGTTCGGCCGTTGTACTTTGTGTTATTTTGCGTTGTAACGACACTGTGTTGCATCATTCCAGTAAATTGATTTTCAAATACTACGAACTTTGTTGTTGCGGTGGCTGCGGTGAATCATTTCAATATAAGGACTTACTCACAAATATTTCCAATTGGATTTCGCTCTGATATTGCTTGGATTGTCTCATTGTTGCCTAAGGTGAGTCATGGTTCCATTAAGGGAACATTCTAGTCTAGATGCCCCAATTCCGCGCCTTTTTTGGCAATTAATATTTTGAACATTAATTTTTTGTCATTTGATTATTTATATTTTAAGAGCATACAAAATAAATTACAAAAAAAAATAAATTTTCATAAAGTTACGCATTCTTGAAGTAGACGACGAGACAAACCAGGTCTTTGTCTTCAAAATTTCTACTCTTGCGGTCATTTGGTAATGTTGTTTTCTTAACTAGTAGAAGGAAAAACAAAATAGTTCGATAAAAAAGCGTTCAAATTTTCATGCCTAGGTTTTTGTTGTTGTTTATGTTATAATTTTCGAAATGTGTGTAATTTTCGAATAAATTTCACGACTGTAATGTAGTGGTTGGACCTAATGCGTGGTCTCATACCGATTTTCAGGCAGGTAAACGACATGGGTTGCGGTCTCTTCACCCAAACAACTCAACACTAAAGTTGGCAGCTTTAAAGACTATGGGGAGTGTAATTTTTTTCTATGAAAACCTTCCATAAATAAATTTTTTCATTCGATTTGTTGATTTAAAAACATTAGAGGTTTTGCCCTTTATGTATGGCACTTGACTTTAACAAGTCAACAATTGAAACAGATTTTTTCTGGAATTTGTAAACAAATTTTGTGGTTTCTAGTGAGAACGAAATAAAAAATATTTTGTATCATGATAAAAGCTCCGTTTTGAATCGTCCGAAAATTTTTAATGTTGATGTTTTAGCAAACAGTACGTTTCCAAAGTTATAGACCAGTATTATCCGGATGGAGAGAGATAAGAGAAAGAAACATAAAATATTTTGAAAAATTATTTATTAAACTTTCTATTTAGTTCCTTTAATAATAATCTTTATATAGAAAATGCACGTGTCACGTTGTTTGTCCTCGATGGACTCCTAAACTACTCAACCGATTTTAGTAAAAGTTAGCACGCTGTGTTCAGTTCGAACCAACTTAGAAGATAGGATAGTTAAAATGATTCATAAATAAAGAATAAAGTGAAAGCTCTCTTAAATGGACGCGCTATTATGCGGATAACTCTATTCACTTGACAGAAACTCTGGTAACCAGACATTGAGAAAGCAGCCTTAAATTCGTTAGTTTTTCCAATGAAATTTATTTGTATTAACATATTCAAAATTAGACCTCAAGTACAATCCCTTGGATTCTTATACAGACAACAGACACAGAATAGTTTATTATATGGATAAAAATATAAAACGTGTACCACAGCAACGCATCTCCGGAGCTCCTAGTAATACATACATATATTATTATAAGTAATGTTTACAGATGAGTCAACTTTCTTTGATTACAACCCCTTGGGACTTTTTTAACTGAGAAAATCACAAGCATTTATTCAAAGGGGTGTTAAGCACCCACAATCGGTACATGTTTAGGATGGTCTTTTGCTTCTGAATTTGGTATTTCGAGATGCTTGAACGCCAAGAATGGGTTGTCAAAAAAGTCTTGCGGTATTTTTATTGAATCAAATCGTGTGGCACCCATACATAGAGCTTCTTAGTGACTCCAAGCTTCTTCAAATGGTTTATAACGGTTTGATGACTACTATGGCGGTCTCTTTTGACCAATTCAGCGATTTTATCGCAATTTTCGACGACAGGCCTTCCGGAGCGTGGCGCATCTTCGACCACCTCTACGCCAGAACGAAAACGTTGAAACCATTGTTGTGCGGTGGAAATGGAAACTGTATCCATAAACTGCACAAATTTTATTGGCGGCTTGAGATGCATTTTTGTCTTTATCATAAAAAAACACAAAAACTTCAAATTTAGTGAGGAATGTTTATTATTATTCGAAAGAACATTTATTTTCTAAAGATAATCTCGTTTAAATTTTAGCTGCGGATAGGTCTCAGATACTCCATCCGTTGAGGCCAATTTTCGATGACTTTACAGGTAGCTGGTGAATAACACGCTTGAGGTTTTGCTCCAAGGCCTGAATCGAAGCGGGGTTGTCCGCATAGACTTTAGACTTTACATTTCCCCACAGGAAAAAAATTAACAGTGTGATATCACTCGATCTTGGTGGCCAATCGACCGGTCCAAACCATGAAATTATCTTTTCACCGATAAATCCCTTAACTGATGTGATATGTGAAAAGCGGCACCGTCTTGTTGAAAATAAATGTCGCCGATATTATGAGCTTCAATTTCACGTATCAGATTTCATAAGGTTATCATGACGCGATAACGGTCATCATTGCCGGTTACGTTTGCACCGGCAATATTTTTAAAGAAATATGGGCCGCTGATTTCACCGGTCCACAAAGCACACTAAACCGTTATTTTTCTGGATGAAATGGGAGCTCTTGAATCTCTTCAGTTTGCTCTTGGCAATTTTGCTTTTTTTTATACCCATTGAACCAGAAATGGACCTCATCGCTGAACAAAATTTGGTTCGATAGGTTCGGATATTCTTAGGAAGTATTCAAGGCCCCATAGAGCAAAGCGACGCCGCTTGGGAAGTGGCTTCAAATCTTGCACAGGCTGTAGGCTTTTGTAGGTTTTCAATTTAAGATCTCGACATAAAATCTGCCAAGTCTTTCCATATGTCAATCCGAGTTGTTGCGAACGGCGCAGAATCGCTTCTCCACGGTATTAGTGCATATTTTCAGGTACGGCTGCTATATTTTCTTCACTGCGTCCTGGGCGTGGTCTATCTGGTAGAATATTAACCAATAGTGAATGCTGGGTCTCAAGATGGGTGGTGGTGTTGTGAATAGTACGCTCAGTAGGCCGATTATGTTGACCATAAGTTGCGCGAAGTGCGCGATACACATTCTTTATAGAACGGGAAATTTCATAATAAAGTTGAACGATTTGTAAATGTTGTTCAGGCGTAAATCTTTCCATGATGAAATGCCAAATAATACTGAAGAAAAATAACATGACAGCTTGACACGACTCACGCGTGATCTTTCGAAATTTGGATCATCCGTTATTAGCAATATTACTTTGTATTAACATTTTTGCTGAATTCTTATTTTATAGAAATTACCCTGAGCATTTTTAATGCTTACTAACATTGGATTACACCCAATACCCACATATAAACTTACATGGTACCAAATTTTTTACCAGTGACGCACCGACATTTCTAAAAAGAAAATTATTTATATTTATGCTAACTAAAAGCGCGAGCTTTTAACCGACATTCATTTGATTATTTCTCTGAAAGCTTGAAGCACGTATTTTTATTTGAATTTCATGTAATTAAATCGTGACTCTTTTTATTCCTGAATTCTGCACTACTTGCCTTACAAATTTACTGCGCATAAAAACTCAAAATTATGTGAAATACAAAATGCTTCATTAATCGAAATTCGCCAGGAAATTATGGCAACCAAATACGCAGGCACGAAGGTGCAGCGACTGCAAGCTTCTCACGGGCATTGTCTCATTGTGCACAACGCAGTTTTGCAATTTTGTTGCATTCAAGCAAGTTGCAATCGAATGGCTTTGTAGGGCTTCGCTGCTAACCTCGAAACGTCTGTCAATGCTGAAACCCCAGCCGCTGTGTTGCAATGACATTGGCATTGCCACAACCCGAACTGCCGATGGCAAAGCGGCCGACGTGTTGCGTAGGTATGTGTGTATTGTTGTTGCATGTAGCCGGTTTAATTTCACGAACAGCGGTGAATGTGCACATCACCTTCACCGTTGCAATCGTCATTATCATCCTCATTGGCATTGTTGTTGCGCTCATTATTTCAGCCAACATCATTATGCGGCTGAGCGGCGGCAACCTTGGCCGTGAGCAGTGCAACGCTGCCACTGGAGCGATTGAACAGCATGCTACAAAACGTATACGCGTTTATCTGTGCGTAAGTGCGTGTGTATATATTTACTTGTGCTTTGTGTGCCGGCTTTGTCACCGCTGCGACGGCTTTTGTTGCACAGCCGGTGTGGTGCCACAACGCCAGCCTGCATGCCGTCGGCAGTTGTCGCACTTTGCCGTTACTTGCAAAACAAAATGCAGTGCGCTTTGACAGCTCGACGCTGGCTAAGCCGTCTGCCACACATTCATTTGCTGCATTCGCCACATGACGACTGTCTGGTGTTGGGGTTGCAAGTGGCCCGCATATTGCACACTTGCCGCATACTTAGGGCTTGTCGTCTACTCTTGCACACACACACACAAATGTACATACATATGTATGTATACTTGAGGCAACACAGCCGTGCGTATTTGGCGTGTTTGTTGTATTTGGCTTGGCGTCCTTGCAATTCCACACTTTTGGGCTGCGAAGTTGCATTCGGCAGCCGCATGCCGCATACCACAATGTCAGCTCCTCAGACTGGCAGCATATTCGCTGTGCATGCTGAAGATGTCTACAATCTCTTGCTGTTAGCAACTAGACTGGCTGCAAGCCGCTTACGATTGCTGTTTGCCGCCTGCAACATGCAACATACTTATTGCCTGCTCGGCCTATGCGCATACATACATATTTATTTGCATGCATGCACGACAGTTATCCAACGGCAATCCTTTTGCATACCCATCACCCCCACCAACACCAAGCTGCGCATAACGGTTTTGTTGTCAGCGCTTTTTGTTGGTATTGTTTATACATTTGCAACTCCTCCAGCTATTATTGCTACATTCATGCAAAATTTGCTTTTGTGGTTGTTGTTGTTGTAGCTTATATGTTAGTTGCTGTTGGCGCTGCTGCTGTTGCTGCCGCTGTCAGATTGCCACTATAAGAGTGCAATCTACCAAACAAAAATAATGGACTTAATTGAAAATACAAAATTTCGCCTGTCTAGACAGTAAATTATGTGACAATTGTTTTTGAAAATTTTTTGTTCAGTTTTCTCTATTTTATATTATAAATTTTGCTCTTTTATTGTGATATCAAATTTGTTGCTATTCTGTTTGCATTAAAAATTAATTACTACGAATACTCTACAGAACAGAGAATCGTTTACACACATACATGCTTATAATATATATACAACTATATGAACATCTGTATATATTATATATATACGTATATAAGGGTACTCGACAAACAAAAGCTCCGCACGCAGTTGAATTTAATGCAATATTAAGCAGTTTGAAGCATGAGCGCATATAATAAAAAAAAATGTTTCCATAAGGGCAGCGAAATCTGCTACTACATTTTGAATGGGTTTCAAATAAAGAAAGTTCTAATCTTACAGAATATTTGGTTCAAAAACTTATAAAATATCCTAGTGTAGTCTTTTCGTATTTCTAATCAACATTAATGAACATTAATGAATCAACTATAAACCATTTTGGTCGACCACTTTTTGCCATTTTTCCGCTAGAGACATTATTCCCTCAGTGTAAAATTTTTCTGGTTCCTCGGCAAAAAACTGCGACAAGTAATTTCCACAGGCTTCTCTCGAAGCCAACTTTATTTCATTAGTGCAATTCTGCATTGACCGAAAGAAATAGTGACTTTTTCTTGTTCGATGGTGCAAGGTCAGTGCTATATGGTGAATGCATCAAAACTTCCTGGCAAAGCTCTCCCAGTTTTTGCCGAGTCATCTAAGGTGTGTGTAGCCTGGCGTTGTCCCGATGGAAAACGAAGCCCTTTCTGTTGATCAGTTCTGGCCGGTTTTTTTCGATGGCCTGCTTCTATCTCATTAGTTGTTGACAGTAAAATGTAGAATCAATCGTTCGATCAGGCTGGAGCAGCTCATAGTGGATGATTCCTTTTCAATCCCAACACTCAGCATAACCTTTCGAGGTCCCGCCATTTTTAAAGCTTCACCACGCTTGGACTTCGATTATTTTCGATTTTATTTTGATTCAGAAAAGAATCGCAGATGTTAATTCGGTCCATTAAATTTTTCACAGACAATTCATGTGGTAATCAAACAGCGAGCTTATTTTTGTAGCCAGCCTTTTTTAAATGGTGCAAAATCGTTTGATGATGATTGTTAAGTTCCTTAGCGATGTCATGGCTGCTTACGTGACGGTCCTGGTCAATGTTTTTCATAATTTCATCAAATTTTTCAACGATACTCGACAAGAGCGAGATGCATCTTTCACATCGAAATTTCAAGAACGAAAACGAGCGAACCATTGTTGTGCTACACGAACTGATACAGCATTGTCTCCGTAAACTTCACAATTTTATTGGTGGCTTGCATGACTTCTTCCCTTTTTTATACAAAAATTTCATAATATAGCGAATTTCTTCATTATTTTCACTCATTTTTAAACAGCTGTAACTTTTGTTCAACTTCCCCGAATTTAATTTTTTGGTTAAACGATATGACAGAATGTGCACTGGAGACATACGACTGCAACACATCTATTGACTAAATGCGAGAATACTTTTTAGACTACATTATATTATCAGGTCGAAAGTTACCAAATATTCCTCCGAAGTGGGCAAGTACCGATAAAAGATGAAAACAACTCTTGGTGTAGCTCTGAAAAAAGAAAAACCGACGCTTTTGGCAACCACTTTGCGAATGCGCGTAAGCCTTTTGCTCTCAATAGTGACTATCGGCGTCAGAATGTTCAGACTTTTCTTGAGAGGTCATAACAAATGGATAAACATTCATTATCTCACGCAAAACTAATTGAAGTACAAAGAGAAGTGTTGCAGTTGAAACATAATAAGGTCGCTGACAATATTCTCCAAAATATTTGCAAGAATATTTGAACAAAAGGCAAGCTTTCTCAAATATTTCTTACCACTGGTGGGGGAAAATAAGTGATAGTCAAGACTTGTTCTGTGAGAACTATTTCATTCTACGAAAACTATTCTAGCCTGATTTTATTTAGAGTTTTCACGTATTTATATACAATTTTAAGAACTATCTTAACCATCTTAATATATGTCTATGTGAGCATGTTCATATGTATGTAGCACATTGTTTATGCTACATGGTATGGGGTTGTTTTCAAGTGCACATGCACATTCAGTTGCCTAAATGCATATCTTAGGTTAATATGTTATCTTAAGTAAATATGTTTGTTTGTTAATTGTTGAATGCATACCTATTGCATATAAATGCATACATGCCTCACATAAATGTATGTATCCTTATGCGTTTTTTTATGTGTTTGCTTTGTACTACCCCAGCATTGGCAAAGATAAGCCTGTTCAATATATTTGAAAGGATATTTCTTCGTTGGTTATTGGCAATTCTGGAATCCCTATCTGTCATCCCAGGCCATCAATTTGGATTCTGGCAACTACATGGAACCCCTGAACAGTGTCACAGAATCGTTAAAACCATTTTAAAATGGCGAGAAGAGAAGCGGTACTGTTCGGCAGTTTTCTGAGTCATTCAACAAGCTTTCGATAGAGCCTGGCACGAGGGGTTGTTATTTAAAATAAAAATGAAACTATTAGCTCCACTATATCCAATTTTTACGTTAGCATTAATCCTGTCACATCCGACATATATGACGTCAGAGCAGGTGTTCCGCAAGACAGCGTACATGGCTCAACACTATGGACGTTTTTCACTGCCGACAATTATCACAAAATGCACTATCTCTAAGTACCTCGAGAATCACTAGTCACTGGAACCAAAATCGAAACTTAGTCTTAAAAACAAGGAGATCCTATTTTTAGCATTTTAAACCCGATTTGTAATACAAATCTAAGGAACTACAAGTAAATCTAACGTAGAATTGATTCAAAGGAGCGCAAGATTCAGAAACTCGGTAAAAGATATCTTAATAACCGAAGCTGCCACTCTAACATACACACCATTAACCTACTGGACAACAGTGAAGAGACTCGCTGACTGCAAAGGCTACGTCCCTTAGGCTTACTATTTAAATTTAAGTTTAATTGAATTAATTAAGTTGTTATATATATTTATAATATGTATTTACTTTTGTATGTGTTTGAACCAATTCTCAAAGCACTTTTGCCACTCTGATTGAGGTATCTCCAAAACATGCGTTCTGAACGCATCAATCACCTCATCAGGTGTCCCACACGGGTTGTCGAAGTTTTTTCATACGACAATAAAACGAAGTCATTCAGGGCCAAGTCAAGATTTTACTGTGGATTACTCATCAAATCGATATTTTAAGTCGTAAAAAATGCAGTTGTTTCAGTCGACGTGAGAGCTCGCGTTTTTTTTTAATTTCTTGATAGGCAACTGTCAAACAAATGATTGCATACTATTCAAGTAGTATGGCTGCGATAAGTCTAGTCATTCTAAAAAAAATAGGCAACATTTGCTTAAAAGTGCTCTATACGGGAACAGCAGTTGTTTCTATTGCTGTTTACTTCAGAGCTCATTCGTATAAATCCATTATTCATCATTTGTCAAATCATTTTGCGCACAGCATCAATAGTTTCAGAAACTAAAACTGATTTTCGACGACCTTCACGAAATTTGTCTTGGAGTGATCTACAACCCCGATTGAATTCCCACTCATCGATTAACACTGATCCTTAATGAAGCTTCATCGCCAAAAATTAAATTAAGTTCATCGATGCATGTTGCTGAGTTAACTTTCCATGTCGAAAGTTTTAAAAAATAGTCGCTCGAAGATGTTCGCGATTTAATTCCTTTTTTTGGTTGAGATGAATATTTTAAGTTACTGTAAACAATACAAATGGCGCTCTTATATCAAAACGTTCTGAAAATTTATTCCTTCAAAATTGTCAAACTTTACGTTGAAGTTGTAAGTTGCCAAATACAACACTTGCCAAGCCCTGTAATATTATATAAAGGAAACCTACGTAATTTTAGTCCTAAAGCGCTAAAAATGTATGCTTAAAACTGTATATAACTGACAAAAGTAAACGGAAACCTGTTGAGACTGTTAATACTAATCGCTACAGTCATAAAATGATGAATTTGAGCGATGCATTGATTGAAAAACGACCAGAATGGGTCAGAAAACACTACAATGCATCTGCACACAAAGCCAAATCGGTTCAAGACACAATCAAAGTATTTGGCTGTGAGCTGCTACCCCACCTGCCGTATTCGAGAAGTTTGGCTCCTTCCGATTACCATTTGTTTTCAACGATGGGATAGGAATTGCTTAATCAGTACTCGATTCCCACTCAGAAGTCGAAAAGTGGGAGTCTGATTGGTTTGATAAAATTGCTCGCTTTGTCTTTATTGGTATTGTTTATTTTAGGATTATATGTGGAGAGATTTGAAAGTCATTTAATATACCCGTAAATGTTGAAACTTCGTGTACCTAAAGTTATAAGCTCAGCTTCCGTATTGTATTAAAGCATAATTCTGAACATCACTTTTGGAAATCGGACTGAGACTTTGAAGTTAGAAATAACTTTTTTTCTTTATTATACGAAGGGTGGGGCGTATGAGTAACTCAATAATTCATAATTAATAATGTGTATATCTCTGTTAAAAATTTTAGCAGTAAGTCTGCATAGTCACTTAGTTTCGAACTGTGTAACGAAGGAGAATGAATAACCAGTTTAATTTTCTAGCATTCAAATATAGAAACCCATGCTCATACACTACACAAATTTCCCTCGGTTCACACTCCGACTATGTCTCTTCTCTCCTTTCTTGTCATGTTTTGACAAAATATCTAAAAATTTGACTTAATTTTATTACTTTCCTGCACTTCATTTCTTGACCGTTACTTGGCAAACAAGTAAAGCGTGTGTCAGTGTGTGGTAAGCCTGGAATTTGCTGCTGTCTACAAGGATTTTGCTTTTAATTCACACGAAAGAAGATGTGTCAAACAGTTTTCAGCAATTTCAAAGCATTTATTTATCCATTTTCCACAAAAGCAATAGAAACGATGAAGTATTTTATTAAGGCGGAGATTATATCGAAAAGGATAAGTAACAGCTTTGTAATTGCTGTTGAATATTGATATAGTGTAACCACTTGTCGGATTTTCCAAACAGAAAACAAAAAACAATTTGCATTTAAATTAAACAAGACAATGCAGTCTTAAATTACTCATAAATGCATGTGTCAGTGTGTGCTTGACTGTGTAGCGGTATGTGACTTCTTGCAACTGCAGTGAGTTTATAAAATCGCACGAAAACGTGTTTGTATTTTCTTTATTAATGGAAACTGTGGGATTTTTACTAGGGTGATCTTTAAAAAATCTATTTCAGGGAATTTGACATATTGCATACCAAATGTAAAGGGTGGTCCATTTCGAGTTTCCCTAACTTTTTGAAGAAAAAACTCGGAAACTCTAAATTTAATGGGGAATGTTTAATATCATTCGAAAGAACATTCTTTGACATTTAATTTTTGAAGATCATCTCTTTAAAATATTGGCTCTGGCTAAGTCTCAGAAGGTTCATCCGTTGAGTTTTACTTTCAATGACTGGTTCGAGCATTTTGACTGGTATCTGACACCGTGAGGCCTGAATCGAAGCGGGATTGCACAAATAGGCTTTAGACTTTACATACCCGTACTGGAAATAACAAAAGTCTATCACAAGATCTTGGTGGCCAATCGACCAGCCCAAAACGTGAAATTATCTTTTCATCAAAGTGTTCTCTCAATAAATCTATCGATAGATGCGGTGTGTAGGAAGGGGCGCCGTCTTATTGAAATCAAATATCGCCGAGATCACGAGCATCAATTTCAGGTATAAAATAGTCGGTTATCATGACACGATACGGTCGCCATTGATGGTTACGAAATCACCGGTATCATTTTTGAAGAAATATGGACCGAAAATTCCACAAAACACACCAAACCGTTGTTTTTTCTGGATGAAATGGCAGCTCTTGAGTATCTTCAGGTTTCTCTTTGTCCTAAATGCGGTAACTTTCCTGGCTAAAATACCCATTGAGCCAGAAATGAGCCTAACCGCTGAAAAAACAAAAAAATTTGGCTCGAAAAAGTCGGATCTTTGGATTGGAACTTTTCAAGAGCCCATAGAGGGATCTCGCTTGGGAAAGTCGAGCGGCATCAGTTATTGTATTTTGTACACCTTGAATTTAAGATCTCGACATAAAATACGCCAAGCCGTGCCATACGTCCATCAGTTTACCTTTAAAGGCGTTTTTATCGAAATAGCAATTTTCAAATTATGTAGTCGGGATCACTCGGAGAGAAAAGATTACATTCCATAATCGAGATCCATAATACGTCGACTCTAGAGATCCATTTGTCATCCAGAATGGCTTAAGACATATAAATATTATAAAGATTCCTGAAATGGCTAATGGAGTGAGAGCCGGAGTATAGTGCTCAACCTCAGGCGACCCTTCCAACAGTTGGAATACTGCAGCATCCAGGCGGAAGTCTTTGCGAAAAGCAGAGAAGTCAGAGAATGTCCCTAGAGGCAGGGAGGCAGTAGATGTAACGGCTGCTGGAAAGCGGCTAATATATATTGGGTTCCAGGCCACAAAGCAATTTCGGGAAGAGAAACAGCTTGCCAGAAGTGCCATTCGCTTAGCTACCGAAAAAGTAGAAACAATGTGGAAGTCGCTAAAAACGACGGACAATGAAATCCCGAAAGGGCTGATAAAAGCAATCGTCAATAACGTGGTCAAGAGCCGCTTAGGAAAACTCACGTGATTTCGAAATGACTGCCGGACGGTTTTCAGTCATTAGATCACAACGTACTGGCATCTCTTGTGAGCGGAATGGGCATAAGTAACAACGATACATTCAGAAATTGCAAAGAAGTATTTTTGAGAGAGATGATGAGACAACTGCTATTCCGCTTTCCAGTATCATCTAGAACTCTTCTTAAAGATCTAGGAACTTCGCAGTTTAAGGGGCTAGAGGAAGTATCAAACATAGTCAAGTCACTCTTAAAGTTCGCAAAAAGTGTTACCGTCCTAACTGTCGAATTCAAATTAAACTGAACTTCCAACTCACATTACTACGGAGCAGTAAGTCTATGTATGTCGTCAGAGCCGACCAGTATAAACTTACCTATCTAAATAGTTCTATGATATTTTCGTAAGAGTTAAGTTCAGACAACTCTGATGTATAACTTTTATACCCACATTTATGAACCACCCTAATCTTTACATATATAGACATAAATATTCATATATTTAGGTGTGTCAGTTATTCAAATTGACCGATGTCAAAACACTTTTACCTTCTTGCGTTAGCAGATTCGCATTTCCATATCCAATATGCGTGTGTTGGCCTTTGCCACAAGCAAACATTTCATAGAAGGAAATTAAGAAAGTTTTCTCAAAATTTGCCAACTATTCATTAGCATTCGGTTTGGATGTGTCCATTTAATTGTAATTGACGTTGAAAGGATAACAACAACAATAAAAACCATTTTGTAGTGAAAGAAGGAGCAGTAAAAATATAAAATTATTTTACGTGAAATTCACAGAAAACTGTCGTTTAAGTAGACGACACAAGCCTGAAGGATGCTTCCGAAAGACAGAGAAGTACTTGACCCATTTTGACTTTGACAGACATACAAAAGGACGTTTTAAATTTAGCAATATAAAAAGAATGAAAATAAAAATAAATGAATGTAAGAAATAAGAAAGAGAGCTACCATCTACCAGGAGAGAGGCCGCTCTAAATATTTGCAAACCTTAGAGGGAGAGCAATTTTTATGTTATTACTTACCTGTAATTCGGGGTGTTACACCAAAATTAGTGGTTTACTCTCTTAATATGGAGAAATAACGACATTCCACGATTTTAATAATGAAATTTTGAAAAAAGTGTGTTTAAAACGAGTTCACAAGCCTCTAGTACTTATATATTATTTCTTAAGAAATACAAAAATTAACATAATTATTGCAGTGGTTCAGTTTATCAATCTTTTTGGAGCTTCTCTGTCGATAATAATGATGATCAATAAATCGTACTCTCCTCTTTCAGTTTTGTATGCCCGCTCTGCAATAGCAATCGCCTGTACCTGCCCTATCCGCTAACACCGCACGAACGCAGATGCTATGAAGGCAACAACTAATCTCAGTTACAGTCACTCTGTTGCGTCCAGCGCAAGCTCCACTTCAACAGCCACCTCGTACAACGCTAGCAGCAGCAGCGGCACACCCACCGCACCGACTGCATCGGCATTGGTATCGGGCGCTTCAACATCCACAACTACAACAACGAAATCGACTAAAACGAAACCTGCAATAAAAACGCCGAAGGTAAGTTTTGCACCGCTCGACATCACCTTCCCGCCACCGAATACGTCCGCTACTAGCAGCAGCTGCGCGCTAACGGCCACGTGATACGAAAACGCCAATATGCCACACAATAACATCGTCTGCGAGTGGTTGCGCGCCATTGGCATGCAGCAGTATGCCGAGAGTTTCATGGAGAACGGTTACGATGAACTGGAGATCTGTAAACAAATTGGCGAGATTGATTTGGACGCAATCGGTGTGGATACGGTGCAACATCGGAATAAACTGCTGAAGAGTGTGCGTTCGTTGCGCGAGAAGGGCGCCGCCATTGTGTATGTGATGATCAACGATCCGAAGGCGCTGAGCAGTAGCAATGAGATTTTGGCAACCGATTGTGATGCGCCGACGACTATGAAGGAGCTGGAGGCTATTATGAAGCGTCATTTGGAGGCCGATGGCATTCGGTTGACGGCGCATCCCTATTCGACGCCGGTAAGTATCTTGAAGGAATATTTAGATTTGAGTCGATTTGAAGTAGCAAAACACTTATCCTTAGACTTTTGTGACAAGTTTTGGGAAGTAGCAAAAGAATTGAGACAAATATTTGACAGTGGCATTATTTCGTGGAGTCCAGGGGTCATTACAGCCCTTTGCACAGAAAATTAACTTGAAATTGAAAAGTAATTCGCTGGGTTGTTGTCCACACTGTAAATTTGGCTGTGTTTAACCCCGCGGGTAGTTGTCTAGGCTATAAATTTGGTTGTGTGCATCGATAAAATACCAAACAGGATTTAAATATTTGGACAGCTTCTCGATCAAATCTTCCTTATATTTGTTTACTGCGGTTTTTGCTGCACAGAGGCGGGTGCGTATCTTGGCTGTAATAAAATAGTGGTTCGAGTCAATGCTAGGACCACGGGGTGTACGCCCGTCTAAAACACTGGAGACGTGTCTTCCGTCTATCACCACATCGTCGAACAAGTTTGGCTCCGAAAACCAGGTAGCTTGAAGAATTTTCCTATATTGGAATCTAGTACTACAGATAACTATATTTCGGGTCCCGGCGAAGTCGATCAGCCTCAACCCATTTGGGGATGTTTCATTATTGAGGCTGAATTTATCGATCGTTGGGCCAAAGATACCTTCTTTGTACACCCTGGCGTTAAAGTCGCCAGGCAAGATTTTGGTATCGTGGTAAAGGCAGTTCTCATAGATGCGCTCCAAGCACTCATAGAAGGGGGACAAAACAACGATATGCTGGAAAACCTCGCCTTGATGCGAATTGTGGTTAGACGTTCATCCACCGGGGCGAATGACAGTACCAGATGAATCCCACACTAAATTTGCGATGGCCGCTGTATTAATTACCACAAGGACATACTCGCCTCAGTCCTTGTCCCGTCCATCACATTTCTTGGACCGCGGTGATGTTAGCCTTTTTACTTTTCCGATGATATCAGCCAGCTGGGCAGCGACATCTTCTTGGCGTGGAGCCGTCGATAGTGATGCAATATATTATACCAAAAAGAAACTGATATTTTAGACTTGATTATTTTAGACTAAGCTGTCGATGGTTAATAAATCATTATAATTCATGTCTCCAGAGGTGAATTGTTGACCTTGTCTTAGAGTGCACTACAGTTCGTGGTCCATCGTGCTCCCATCCAATGCTGACTAGTCAAAGTCTACAATACTTAGGTCTTCAAACTAAGTTACGTTTTGCCACAATGATATCAACGATTTTTTAAGCCGCGGTTAAAGTATGACGAATGTTGAATGCAAGAGTTAAAGTGTTTTTTATTAGTTTCACCCAACAATAACCCGTGAGACCTGTGCTGGCGCTAAGCATAATCGGAACGTGCCTTATCAACGTTCTTCTCGCAGCGTTTATGCCGCGCAACCGCCACGCACATGCAAACATTAATGTCTCAAGTTCTGTTAATGGCAAACACACAAACAAAAACAGCAAGGAATAGGATTTGCGTTAAGTGGCACAAACAGCGCGACTATCGATTGGTAAACCCGCCAAACGCCGCTGCAAGCGCTGCCTAAGTAAGGAAGAGATTTCGAAAACTTTGTGCCGTCGGTAAGTTTGCAAATAAGTACATATGTATAAGTGTGTGCATATATATTTAGAAGAGCATATAAATATGCGCATCCGCTTGAGCGCCAAGCTGCTAATTACAGTTACTCATAGTCACCTAGCCCCTCGCGTACTCAGTGTCATGGCTGAAGGTAAGCGCGCGGCAGCTTCTGTAGGTTTGCACTGACGCGTCAACGGCAGACGCGTTTACTCGGCAATGTGTTTCAGATTGGCAAACACATTGCAACGCCATTATCTGCCCGCGCTCGCTGCTGCTCGTCAAATTGCCGCAGCAAGAATAATAATTTTCCAAGATGTCGAACGTGCGTGGTTATCTTATTATATCTGCGCTTGTCGCCCTTTGCGCTTTGCAGAACTTTGCGAAGATAGCGACTTCACAGCTCCAAGTATAATGTGGCACGCAAGAAAGTAGCTGCATGTGGCGTAGAGCGACGTTGTTGTGTGCAAAATGCATCCACATCACAGAATATGGCAACACGTCTCAATTACGCTTTCAACAGCTGCGGCTTCAGTGGCAGCCTGTACAGCAGGAGCGGGAGCTGGAGCTGCAGTGACGTATTGACAGCGTGTGTGGCTTGTAGGTTGCGCATGTGAACGTGCAACAAATACGGTTGTAGCTGTTTATGCGCGTAAGAGTGAGGGCTACAAACTTTCGGAAGAGAAAATGCGTTTTTGATGACTTTACTTAGGCGACTTCAATGTGACAGCAGCGGTGGAGGAGCGGACTACACATATTGTTGTTGATGAATAACTCTTGTCGTGCGATTGAAATCGCTGTCTTAAAGCGGACTAAAAACTCTTTAAAGTTGACTAGATCACCAAGTTGGAATGTCGCTGGGGTGCGTTGCTTTCAATCATACTGCAAGTGTTTGCCCCTGATACATTGACACAGATATTTGCCAAGCACATTAGTGCTGCAATGTGCTTTCACATGGATCTAGGTGCATATGTGTAAATAGTTCTCTATTTCAGTTATTTCAAGTGCTTTATGCTTGAATGACTATTTGCATAACTTGCGCAATCTCATCTACACGCATCATAACTGCACACAATTTTATGAATGCTGAAGCATGACATACTATATTATACGATTTGATAGTGTGGGCGTAACTTGTGTTGGGAAGTATTTTAACATGAGCGTCATTGTAGACCGATTTTGTACGATTTCTCATATCGGCTAGAATAGGTTACATAAAATTTTGGTTGTTGAGATTTTTTATTTTGCGGCATCATAAATGCTGTCGTCACAGCAACAGTATGTGCCACTTGCAGGTCACTAAAACCCCCCCTCTAAGGAAAAGTCGCCCACTCTAGGACACCATTAGCATTACGTGGGGTACCATTTTTCTCATTGAGAGCTTTAACACTACGCACCTGAGTTCACGTCCCGATTTTTGCTGCGTAGCAAGATTGCTGCGAATTTCTTGATAATCTTTCCTAGTGTGCTTCATAGTCCAGTCATTATAGTAAGTTCACCTCGGAAACCGATATACCTATTTATATGTCTGTAAATACTTGTATATTGACACCCTAAAGTTGTCTCAAAACCTACATTGGTAGGGTATACCTTTATATAGATAAGTATTTACAGACATATAAATGGGTATATCAAATTCCGAGATTCTTACCTAATTTAAGCTTAAATGACTGGACTATCACTGGACACCGATTAAATTGTCAGCGTCTATTGGGCCGACCAGGTCTTCTGCGGCGGTGTCTTCTCATTTCCATCACACCCATTCAAAGAATGTGTGTTCGTCTTCTGTAGCGTCGTAGTGTAGATATGACGGCTTTTCGACCGTTCTGTAAAGGTACTGTTTGAAATATCTTTGACCGGATAACAGCTGTGTTGTGTTAAAATCGACTCCAAATTTACGGCTTTCCATAAGTCTAGATCCTTTATTTGTCTGGTCGTCCAATTGCCGCGATTATCGTTATCCAATATTTGTTGCCATATTCTTATTGCATTTTTCTTTATATGTTCTATCGCTCGCTTGTTATTATTGGATATTTTACTTAGCTCTCACAGTTTTTTCCTTTCGTATCCTAGAAGGTCAATTGAGGCATTGCCGCTTATAAATAATATTGCATCGTCTGACACAGTTCTGTAGGCTGATGCAACTCTAAGGGCTGTGGTGCGGTGCACTCTGGTCACAACATTACGCCGGTTTTCCTTTTTAAGCATGTCTGCTAGATCTCAGCTACATATAATAGGACGCTGATTGTTGTCGACCTTAGGCGCTTTCTCTTTTCTTGGCCTTTCCTGTGGCGTGTTGGATTTGTACCAAGAAGATTAGTCTGGTGTCCAGCCTTACGCCTAAGTAGTTGACTGATTTTTCTGTCCTAACCTTATCAACCTGAAGGTTGTGTGAGTCGAGCCATACTGATTAAGCTTTCTTAGTACTTTTTCTGTGTCTCTTGTAGTAATTACTGCTACATCGTCGTCCGCGTTGCCAATTAAGTACGTTTCATCTGGTATTTCGAGTTTTAATATAGCGGCTATAATGGATCCTTGGGCTGCTTCTGAGAGTGACCGCTATCCATCGTGATCCCGCAGCTACGGACAACGCCCTATGTGTTTAACGTGGGTACCTGCTGACCACAGCTTTACCCTACGGCACTCAAAAGCATAGCGAATCAAATCAATGCGTTGATCAGCGTCATGATATTGCTAAGCATTTTTAGTACCAATTGGCAGTGTGTAATGGACACACTTACCACCTTCGTCGGGTTCGAGGCCCATCTAAAACCTGTGCCGTGCTTTGGGTCCGGCAGCAGTTTCGGACGTTAAGGTCCGCACCACAGCCCTGAGAAAGTCGAGGATTTTAAAGCTTTTTTTCGAGAGCATCGACCATATCCACCCATCTAACGCTGTTGAAGGCATTTAAGACATCTAAAGTCGACCGGGACACTACTCTTCTGTATTCATGCCGTCGATGCTGCGCGGCTTCTACGCTTTCAATGACGCATTTTATAGCTCCATGATTGGTCTAGCTTGTCTAAAGCCGTGTTGTCTAGAAGAGAGTCCTCCAGCTTCGTCGATAGCTGATTCGAGTCTGGATTTAAGCGGTCTTTCATAAAGCTTTCCAGCTGTATCCTGCAGGCATAGTGGTCGGTATGCTGGTGGCAAGTTGGGATCTCCTTTTCCCTTACAGATTAGCACCAGCCATTGCTTTTTCCTGTGATCAGGGAATATTCCGGCTTCGAGGCAGGCGTTGTACATATTCAATAGTAATGCCGGCGGCTCTGCAGCGACTTTTTCAGGATTTCTTCGGGATTTTTGTGATTGTTGAGATTGGTTGGTTAAACACGACGGTTGCTTAGCTATTTTGTTAAACATATATTTCGATTTTATTATATTATTTTTTACGGGTTTTATGATTTTCAGGTTTTGTGATTTCATGATTTTATAGTATTTATTCATACGGCGAATGGTAAATTAGTTTCCGGCCGTATTTAGGTCGTTGTTAGGCAGTTCTGCACATTTTGTAAGCGAAAACCCTCGCCAGCACAAATTCTTCTGACGGAATATATACGGTTAAAAAATATCAGCAATCCAAGTGTTAAATATTTTTTTTTTTCTAAATACAAAATTCCCTGTGAATCAAATTTGTGGCAGGGTTATGTGATCCTCCTCTATAACAAAGGCTTAAGAGTTTAGAGTATTAAAGGGTGATGGAGATGAACGAACAAAAATTTATTTTTTTAATGTTGCAACTGTTGGTGCTGTTATTGCTACTACTGTAGCGGCTTGTTTACGACAGTTTGTCGTTTCTTTGGTCAAACTGTAAGTTAAACTCTATGCTCAATTGAGGACGTCCAATTGTTAATTCGTATATTTCACATTTCGACCAATTACATTGAACGTTTCTAGTATAAAAAAGTCCTACTAATTGTTACGGATGTGGGGAAAAAATAGTAAGACTTTTTAGTTGAAACTTAGCGTGAAAACTATTTGTCGAAATATTTTTTTTCTGGGTTGCTTGAAAATAGATGGAAACCGTTTTGAGTCAAACAAAGTCTTCAAACGTAAAATGTTATGCGCATTACAGGTTATCCCAGAAATTGACTTTAACAACTCTTTCGAAGAATGTTGAAAAAACGTTGGCACAAGCGTATTGGAGCCCAGAAGCATTACTTTGTAAATTTTGAAGAATAAATGAAGAATTTTAAAATTATTAACAAAGTATTACTATTTTTTGCTCATAGTATGTAGTAAATGTATAAGTGCTTATGCACACATATTAATTCAGAGAATACTACATATGTATCTAATGTGCTTCAGACAATTTGTCTGGCGGCTTATGAATTTTGTTGCCAGATTACTCGAGCGCGTCTCAACTAATTGCACTTGAAGAAACTCACAAAGGTACAAAAACAACACTCAAACTCACATGCAGGTGTAAGACAGCCAATTGTCAGCGGCGTGGCGCATATGAGTCCCACCAAGATGTATAGCAGCGCGATATGCATCACACGCTCGTATTTGAAATAAGCCAACGCTCGGTGCCTAGAATAAAATGGCGGCGTGGCAATGTGGCAGTTCAATGTCAAGTGGTTGGGTGAATATAGTAGTGTGTCTGAGAGGTGCATTTGCATATATTTGTGTGTGTGATGTCGAGGCAAAACAACACACTTGAAGCAAGTGCAATGCCCAACAAGCGGCTCAAACGCTGCAAGTATTTAGTTTGCCGCTGACAACGATGACGATCACTCATCACCGCCACTCGTCGCAACTTAGCATTTGCATAATTACAAATTTAAATATTTTGTGTTGTAGACACAGCACACATCACCCAATACATACTTATACAAAAGTAGTAGCGCCAGCGTTTGTTTATTACATTTGTCTGCGGTGAAGTGGCAGCTCCTTACTAATTACCAGGAGATATGAACTTTTCTAGCTACCTAAAGGCAGGCGGTGACTCAAATCGCTTTGATATTTACATCAGTATTTGTGGCTATGAATTAAGAAGCGATTTTGCTGATGTATTGCGAGCACTTTACCAAATTTCGCCTCCATTAACCTGCCACTGGGCGCCTTTCCCACGTTCCTTCGTTTGAAATTCACGCGCTTGTAAAGAGTTGCAGCGCGTCGCGTTTTTATTACTGCCCGCCTACGCTGATTGCCTTTCAAGTTACTGTTACTGTTACTCTGATACAGCTCACGAGCTTTTTGGTGGAATTTTTTCACACTCACATTCGATTTGCTCTGCTTCTTGTGTGTTTCTTGTTGCAGGAGGGCAAACGCGGCTATTTGGAGGGCCTTGCCGCGCACTACAGCAAACAGATTAATATGCCGTACGAGGACGTGTTGGACGCCATCGAGGAGGTGCGCGTTTCCAAGTGGAAGGAGCGCCATGTGCGCATTTCGACCGGTCACACTTTGTCGCGGCGCGCGGGTGGCAGCAGCAGCAGTGGCGGTGTCAACGTCATGTCGGGGATGATGGGCGGTGGCGGCGGCGGCGGCGTAGGTGGCGGATTCGGCATTATTGGCGGCAATATCGCAAATCAATCAACTCTGCCGACAAGTCACAGCCAACCATTGTATGTGCCTGGAAAATATTTGGTACGTATACGCCGTGTATGCCCGTGCCCAAAGCCGAGTGTAGCTGAAATTCACTTTTTTCCTTACATTTTTATTGCATGCACTTTATCAAATGATGTTGTTGATTTATTTGCTGTGGTTTTTGTTGCGCCTGTTTTTTTTGTATTTTTTGACTAACACTTTTTCTGGTTTTTTTTCATGGCCGTTTGCAGCCATCGAGTTGCCTTTCCAATCGTGAGGAGAATGAAATCTACAGCTTTGCGCAAAACGATTTGGCAAATCGCATGGCCAGAAGTGCAATTGATTCGAAATCGGCGGTTAACCTGAATGGCATGCAGCACAGCTATCCGGGCGCCAGGCGAAATTTCTTCTACGATTTCTCGGCAACAGGTAGGTGCGGTTGAATGAGCGTGTGTGCGGAATTTGAGTGCAAGGAATTTTTAAAACGCATTTTTTACATACTCTTAGAAGATTTCTTAAGAATATGTATGGTTTTTCAAATTAATAAATAGCAATTTTGGATGATATTTCAATAGATTTTCGAAAACAAGGAAAACAAATTAATTTATTTTACGAAAAAACTTTAATTATTAATACTTTCCATTTCTCTTCCAACCAGAGGGTCGTAATCGGAATAAAAGACGTACGGTATTTGCGCGTTTCCTTAGCGGTCTGAACAAAGGTGCCGAAGAAAATAATCCAAACGAAGAAATGCAAATGAAGGTAAGTCAAAGATCTAAGTATGTTTTCATTTAGGCGCATAAAGTTTGGTAAATAAAGGCTGATCTATTTCGGGGTACGGTGCTTATAAAAAAAAAACAAAGAAACTTCAAATTTATTGCAGAATGTTTATTATCATTCGAAAGAACATTCTTTGGAATTTATTTTTTTTAAGATTATCTCTGACTTGTTCGACCATTTCGACTGATTACTGGCGTGATATCACACAATCTTGGTTGCCATTCCACCAAACCAAAACGTGAATTTATCTGCTCACCAAAGTGCTCTCTCAATGAATCCTCAATTAATGAAAAATGGCGCCGTCATCTTGAAACCAAATGTCGCCGAGATCACGAGTTTCAATTTCAGGTACCAAACAGTCGGTCGCGGTAACGGTCGCCATCGACGGTTACGTTTTCGCCGCCATCATTTTTGAAAAAATTTACCGATGACTCCACTGGCCCACCAACATCACAAAAACGTTGACTCATCTCTGAACAATGTTTGGCACGAAAACGTTCCATCTTCTTGGAACTTTTCTAGAGCCCACGGAGCGAACCGATGTCACTTGGGAAGGTCGAGCATCTTCAGTTGGTATAGAACGTGAATTTTCGTAATAAAGTTGAACAATTTTTAAACGCTGTTCAGGCTAAGTCTTTTCATAATGAAATGCCAAACTGAACAAAAATAATATGACAACTTGACATGACTCTGATCTGTCGAAAACAGTTTATTGAAAAGAGTACCTCTTTTTGGATCACCCGATAGTAAATAACTTTCCCTTTGAACTGTAAAACGAAATTTTCTCTCATATGGTCGTCTAAAGCTTTATAAGTTTCTTGCTTATTTATTTTCCAGGATCATGGTTAATGACATCTTCCGCTTTGTAAAATTTGTCTGAGGTTGTTTTCCTATAAGTTCTCGGGTGTTTTGCGTACATATGAGAAAGGAAAGTTTCTCATCAGAAGCTTTATCAACTATACCTTTTCTACGTTCCCGTTTAAGATAACAATTCTGGTTAATTTGACATTAAAATCATTTATTTATACACATTTGTTTGCTTGACGTTGTAATCAACAATCATAGAGAAAATATTGTGACACTGAACGTCATAAACGTAATGGAATGTCAATCGTTCATAGTAATTGTTTATCAAACTTTCGGTTCCTCTTATCTATGGCATCACAAACTAATGTAAAGCCGAAGTCCAATTGGAAAGGACGCGATTTCAACTGATGTTTCAACGTAAATTTTTCGAACAAATAGCTTGATTTTGTTGACATCTACAAGTATAGGTTAGGTTAGGTTGGATTCGGTAAACTGGTTGATTACTGGGGAGACCATGAATAAATCCACTTGACTAGATATAGACGCTCATCCGTTGTGATGCCCATAACTCTTAGGTATTCATTAAAAAAGCTGTTACTTACCGAGTCAAGATGCTTCAACCTTAGTCTGGCAAAAGCTGAATAGTGAAGTAGCAAGTGTATAGATGTTTCCATCTCATCTTTCTTATAGCAACTTCGAAAAGTTGTATTAACCAAAATTTTTAGACTCATCGTATGAATGCCAGGGGGACAGTGTGCTGTTATATGCCTGTCCTTGCGACGATGTGAGCCTTTCTAAGCGGGTCCGAAGGTTTTCTTAACCCCTCAAGTGCTGGCTGCGGACAAACGTTTGCTGAGTTCACATGAAGCCCATAGATCCAGCTTCCGAATTCAAGAAGACCGTTCAACCACTGCTTGTTCCCATCTTCATGGAATTCGGGTGTGGGTCCTTTTTCTTACAAACTTATTGGTTTTGCAATTTCGCTGATTCCGCGGTGACCAGGCAACCAGATTGGCAAACAGAATTGTTTGTCTGTCCAAAAAATTGTTCTGAATGCATTATTGTCATGAGCTAAAAACATATTTGCTCATTCATAAATAATGTAATACTCCCCATTTGCACTTCACTTGAATTGTTACAATTTTCTTATTAATTCTCCAAACCCTCATACAGTTAACCCGTTAAGTAGCTCCGTGGCAATTAAAAGTAATTGCCACTTCTTCAAAGTTTGCGTGCGAACAACAACTGCAATTGTTACTCTAATCTAGTTGATGATAGCTTCCTTAAGTGTGTGTGTGTCTGTGAGTACTGAGCTCCCCCTAACATACTTCATATGACTTTTATTGCTCAAACTTTAAATTGCAACAATTTCAGGTAAACGAGGGAAACAACTATTTTCTAGTTGCTCAAGTTGCGGATGTGTTTTGAGCGCCTTGAGCAAAACAAGAGAGGGTGTTGGAGCATATATATGTACTCGTATATAACAGCTAGACACAAATATCATTTGCAGTTGTTTAGTGGGGGAGTAGACAGCTTAATGTAGTTGCCTTGTTTTTTCGCTTTGTTGTTTACTTCTTTTATTTGCGTTGCTTTTTACATATGCCACAGTCCAATGTTGCTCTTTCCGGTATTTTCATTTTCGTCCTAACCATATTCGAATTGTTGGCGCACAAATTGGATCGCCGTGTGGGCTTGCGGAGAATTTTGTTCATTTGCACCTTTACGTCGCGCTGTTGTCATTGCGGTCTCGTGCACATTTATGCGGTTACTCTTTTTTCGGTATATTTGCCTTTTATGGCTTTCCCCATTGTTTTGGGTTGCGCGTCCGCCTAAAGTTTTTTGACCGAAATTTCGTGTATGTTTTTGTTTTTACAACAAATAAATATGTGAATCTCTCTTGGCTTGCTTTTTTCTTTTCCCTTAACACCTCCAACTCGTATCTTTTTACACACCCTTTGGTGTTGTTTCAATATTGTGCTTTGTAATTCATGTTCAACCATTTGTTGCCACCCTTTTCACTATTATTTAAGGTGTGGATTGTTGTTTGGTTGTGGAAAATTTTATTAAGTTAATCCGAGGTGTAGTTAAATTATTTTTGATATCAAAAATTTATTGAATATATTCGGCTGAAAATTAAATGTTGCTATTGTGTATAGAAATACTAAATAAAACGGTAAAAATTAAAAAAAAAGAATACATCCTATATGAAGCTGTGATCAGATCTCAAATAATATAATTTGCAAGATTTCGCTTGAGAATTTGGAATTTACATATCAGCCTAAAGGTAGGCCACGTTTTGAAAATTCACCCCAAATGTAGGCAATGTTTGGAGACTGAAATCAAATATTCATTACCTCGGTTTCAAAATAATATTTGCTCAAGTTTTGAGAGAATATTAGTTGTATAAAACTCAAATAACGGGACCTAAGTAGAGAGAGAGACAGATCAGGCGTGAGTCGTGTCAAGCTGTCAAGTTATGGCATTTCATCATGGAAAGACTTACGTCTGAACAACGTGTACAAATCGTTCAACGTTATTACCAAAATTTATGTTCTCTAAAGAATGTGTTCCGCGCGCTTCGCAAAACTTATGGTCAACATGATCGGTCTACTAGGCTTACTATTCGCAACACCATCACCCATCTTGAGACCTATCATTCATTATTGGATAATATTCGATTGAATAGACCACATCCTGCACGTGGTGCAAAAAATATAGCAGCCGTGGCTGAGAGTGTACACGAAGACGGTGGAGGGTCGATTTGGCGCCATTCGCTGCAACTTGGGCTGACGTAGGGATGGACTTGGCGCATTTTACGTCGAGATCTTAAATAGAAAGTTTACAAAATACAGCTTGTGCAAGAATTAAAGCCGCTCGACCTTCCCAAGCGGCATTCCTTCGTTCTATGGCTTCTTGAAAAGTTCCAAGAGGATTCGACGGATTCGAGCCAAACTTTGTTCAGCGGTGAGGCTCATTTCTGGCTCAATGGGTATGTAAACAAGCAAAATTGCCACATTTGGGACGAAGAGCAACCTGAAGAGATTCAAGAGCTGCAAACTCATCCAGAAAAAATAATGGCATGATGTGGTTTGTAGGTCGCTGGAGTCAGGGTCCATATTCTTTCAAAAATGAGGCAGGTTAGAACGTACCCGTTATCATGATGACCGACTATTTGATGTCTAAATTGAAGCTCGTGACCTCGACGGCAGTTCGTTTCAACAAGATGGTGCCACTTTTTTCTGTGGAACTATATAAAGTTTAAAGCATATGCGGACAGTCCGACTTTGTTTCATGCCTTGAAGCAAAACATCACGCAAGTCATTCGCCAGTTACTAGTCGAAATGGTCGAACGAGTTATAGAAAATTGGACTCAACGGATGGACCATCTGAAACTTAGCCGCGGCCAACATTGGAAAGAGATAATCTTCAAAAATGTTCTTACGAATGATAATAAACATTCCCTATTAAATTTTAAGTTTCTGTGGTTTTTCTTCAAAGGGAAAGTAGGAAACCTCGAAATGGAGCAAAAAAAAAATTTTGAAAATATCCCTTTCACTTCTAAACGCATGAAAACCTTTCAGTCAAAAAGCTCTCCGCTTCAATCATTTTTGACTTCTTAATCTCTGAAGAGCTTTTGTTAGCCATTCACTTATTTTTTTATATTTTAAATCATTTCCAGTTGTTCATTTAATATTTAAACGAAATTCGCTTTTTGTTGCGGTTTCGTTTTTGTTTCTGTGGACGCTTGTTGTTGGGCTGTGGCAACTAGTAATGTTGCGCTGTTTGTTGTCTTTTTCACAGCGGACGTGTTTATTTGTGCTTGACACAATGTCCTCCCGAAAGTGCACACACATACACACACAAATCTACAAAAAATTGTATAACTTCCCGTTAGGTCCCAGAGCAAGTGAATCGTGTACTTTTTTTGCGCCTTTGCGGTTGTCCGCTGATGTTTTGTACTCTTCCGTCCTTTGCGGTTTGTACTAAATTTTTATTTAATATTTTTTTGTGCTTATTTTGCATGCGCTTTTTTGTTTTGTGGTCAATTTTTGTGAATTACCTCAACTGCGCATTGAGGTGCCGGAAAATATGCTTTGACTTCGGGCAATCGACTCTGGACTCGGACTTGGACGTCAAGCATTGAGACATGAGGCTGCTCCGAGCACTCGTAGCGCTTTTCTGCGTCTCTCAGTTACCGTTTGTTGGCGGTACACGGCAGCAATTTAATTTCAAAAGCGACTACTTCTCGGTTTCCTGGAAGTTATGTAGTCTCGCTGCAAGCGCCTTTCGTTTTCATTTATACAATTTAGTATTATTGTTGTATTTTATTTGCCTTTGCTATATTTGTTATTGCCTTTTTCTCTGTCGTATTGTGGAGTCACATCGCTGACATCCTGTTGTTGCAAGAAGCCAAAATGAACGCAAGGCAGTTGCGGGTTCAGGGTTTCATTAACAAAAAAGTTGTAGCTGAAAAGAATTGCGAGTTGTTTAGAGAAGGAGAGAGAGAGAGTAACTGAAGTAAAGTGAAGTGAGTAAGAGTTGTTGGTGTTGCTTAAAAGTTGTGCTTAAATGCCGTGGAATTTCGCTCATTACGTGGTCTGCTGCGGAAATGTTATTTTGGCTCATGTTTTCACCCACGCCTTTGACTAACTAGTTTGCAGCTTCTTCTATTCTACCACTTTTTTCAATCGCCACTCGTATTTGAAAGGTGGATTTTAGCTGACGTCTGTGGCTCTTCAGCGTCGCTAACGCGCTGCACAAGTCACTAAGCGGGCGAGCGTACTGTCGAGAGCCGTGAAGTGGTTATGTTGCTGTTGTTGTTTGCTTGTGTTAAGCGTTTTTGTTTCAGGTGTCGCTTGGATTATTATTTTTATCGCGCTTCGCGCTAATCTTTTGTCCGGTCGATTTTCCTTCCTTTAGAAAGTTGCCACACAACGCCAGTGCCAGTGGCAGTGGCAGTGGCCAGTGCGCGAACACAAAGTTCATCTCATTACTTGGTTATTAAGTTTTCTTTTGTGTTATTGTTGGTGGTAAATGGCTTTAAAGTAGTTGGCGTTAAAATACTTCATTTGAGTAGTAATTATAAGCGGCAATGTAGTGGTGCATAATGAAAATTTTTTAAGGTGGTTCGCAGCATCACTAAATTTAGACACTAACATTTTTATACAACAAATATTCTTTGTTAATAGTAATTCTATTTTGACGAAAAATTTGTATTGTCAGCATTGTCACCGTCATCAACAGCCAATGCAATTATACTTTAATTACAAGTTCCTTCTTGATCCCCTGTAGTATTTTTTTTAGATTTGTTATCATATCTAAGTATATAATTTTCAAAGTTAGTTCTGTTATTATTATTAGTTTAAGAGCATAAAATAATTCCAAATTAATCCAGCTTGGTCCTTGGCCATACATAATTACCGCTCCGTCATGTCCGGACCCGACTTAAGGAGCACATCAGTGTGAAGTAAACAAAACTTTTTTTTCATATTTCCATAGATCAGACTTTTGAAAATAATTCAACAAAAGTTCAAATCGATATCTCAAACAGCTTTTGAGTTACAGCTCTGTAAATTTGTCTCGAACAATCTTTGAGTTTACTACAGTGATTATTCGAAGGCAAATAATCTGAACACGAGAAGAGTTTTACTCCATGTTCTTTAGATGTATAGTTCCTCATACAATGATCTAACAGTGTCTTGATTTGGGAAGCCATACACGGTCAAAATTTTGGGACAATTCAACCTTTGTTTAAACATCGCCATTTTTCGACTTTTTTTTATCGTACTTTCGAACAGCGTACTATATCTTCTAAAGAGTGATCCATTTCGAGGTTTTCTAATTTTTTAAAGAAAAAACACAGAAACTTCAAAATTAATGAATAATGTTAATTATCATTCGAAAGAACATTATTTGGCTTTTATTTTACCAAGATTATATTTTTCAAATGTTAGTTAAAATTGAACGATGTTAAACGTTCTTCAGGCCTAAGTCTTTCCATGATAAAATGGCAAACAATATTGAACCAAAATATGTGATGAAAAATCACTTTGTCCAAAAGCATCAATGTCTGTAAAAATATTTTAGGAGTGTTCGATTCACTGTCGCAGGTTTGCTTAACTGCTTCCCTCAAATTGAATCAAGCTTCGAAAGGTAAAGATAATCGCAGTTTCGCTCAAACATTCGTGAATCTTTCGTGTGTATTTTTAATATAGAAAGAACTCGAAAATCCGCTAATCGTACGAAGGCGACTTTAAGCTTCCAAAGTCTCCCTTTTGTCGATTTTTTTATTTCATTGCTTTTGTAACCAGTTAACAAAAAATAAACTAACGAACAATTTGTTTGGCTTATTGTATAATACAAAATAAATAATGATGCTCTGCGTATAAATTGCAGAAAGTCTGGCTACAAGATAAGGTGATACGGTTTGTTGCGCTTAAGCCTTTCTTTCCATTTACTTTGATCGACAAGAGCTCTGGCTTCAGTGTTCACATAGTCAGAAAGTCTTTCCATACGAGGCTTTGCATATTTGTTGATTGATGCGGCAATTGAGTCGATTCCAAGATCGTGTTAAAGATTGTGACGCATCTTAAAATTTTGTTTTGGAACCGCAAGAATTGTAAAACAGGCTAAGGCTTGAGCAGCCCCAAAATTGTATCCTTTTCGCTGTTTGGCGCCAATTGTAGATTTCAAACAAAGTCACCACTTGGTATTTCCAACATAGCGGAGGTCTTCTTCTTCCTCTGATTCCCCCGCGGGTACTGCGTCGAATATTTTCGGAGCTGGAGTGTTTTCGTCCATGCGGACGACATGACTTAGCCAGTGTAGCCGCTGTATTTTAATTCGCTGAACTATGTCAATGTCGTCGTGTATGTCATATAGCTCATCGTTCCATCGAATGCGATATTCGCCATGGCCGTGGACTGTAAATCTTTCGCAGAACTTTTCTCTCGAAAACTCGTAACGTCGACTCATCAGATCGTCCATGCCTCTGCACCACATACGAGGTTTGACAATTAAGTAATGAGACTGATTTTATTGCCGCGTTTGTGGTAAACCTGTGACCTCTTAAAACAAAATCGGTGGTCAAAGGAACCCATTTTGAGTCGATTACGGACATCCAGGCGGCCGTGACGAGGGTATTCGCGGACATCCCAGTCAAAGCGTTCCAGAAATGTTACGAAGCATGGAAAACGCGTTGGAATCGCTGTATAGCTGCCCAACGAGACTACTTTGAAGGGGATGGCAGAGTTGTAGAATAATTTTAATTGTCATACCTCGTATAAAAGCAGAATGGGAATAATGAGTGACTTATAGAGTTTTGCATTTCCTCGAGGGAGGACTTTACTTTTCAATTGCCTACTTAGTCTGAAGTAGCACCTGTTGGTAAGAGATATTCCGCAGTATAATCTGTAAATGCTGCTGTAAAACAATTGTCATCGCCAGCTTTTATATCCTTTAAATCAGAGTACATATCTTCATGTTTAATTCAAGAAAAACGATCCGAAAGGATATTGTAATATTCTTTTGGTAAAAATATCTTAATTTTGTTTAAAAGCCCGCTATCGCAAACTTTATCAAAAGCTTTAGAAACTTCGAGGAAGACGGCCGGGTAACTTTTTTTTTCAAAGGTATTTTCAATGATTTTTTTAATTTTTTCGAAAGCCAAGCTGATACACCGTTTTGAGGAAGCTGTTTTGGTATTTCGCTGCTAATAAAGGCAAACCCAGGTAAATATTTAGACTTCAGTTCTTCATTAGTTACTAGAAGGTTTTCGGTGTAATTGTCGTAGGTATGAGGTTCCATTTCTGCTGCATTAGATGTGTCATATGGTTTAAAGACACCTTCAATGAATTCCGAAAAAGCATTTGCTTTCTCTATATCACTCTTGGCCCATATCTTCCTCAAATAACCTCAAGATATATACGAGAAAGAAGAAAAAGGGATGGGATATCATTCTTGGCCCATGTCTTTCTCTACTAACCTCAAGATATATGCGAGAAAGAAGAAAAAAGGATGGGGGAAGCATGTGGCGGTGGTATAAGAGTCTCGGTGCGCTGTTCTCGGACCTGGTTCTATTGGCACAAGCTTGAATTTGTAAAAAAAGATTCTTAAAAAGTGCAAGGCCCGCAGCTTACATTAATTAATTAATAAACATATATATATTTCAATTGTTGGTGACATTTTATTTTCCACTTTACTCATGTCTTCCTTCTTTTTTCAACAATGTTTTTTTTTCAGTCCGCGGAGAAGTTTAAAGCTTGCAGCACCATGAAGCGCGTAGAGCCGCATCAGAATTTCGAAGAGACAATAAGACGAGTAACTATTAAATAAAATTCCCCTGTGTAAATCATTGACCAAAGCAATATATCTTTCATTAATTATTTCATATAGTTGAAGACGCAGAAGAAAAAAGGCGAAACGCATGACAAGGGCATACACGACAGGGGCAAGGAGGTGGCGCACACCATGGTCAACGAAATGCCACTCAACAATTACACGAAGCATCCTTAGGACACGGCGAAAGGCGAGGCGACAGAAGCAACCGAACAAAAAGAGGTGAACGATGCAGATAACGGGAAAGAGACACCGGCGGTGAGCCAAGCGCAAGAGGCGACAGAAAACGATAAGGGAATCAACAAGGACGACGCAGGGGAGGCGATGTGCAGCAGCAGCAGCGCGGCGAAGAGGGCGATAGTGAACGATATTGACAAACATATCTACGAAAACCAACTGTGAGCGAGTTGTGCTTAATGCAGAGGTGTGCTGCAAGAGGAACGCAAAAGTGCAGCGCGGTGCAGTGGGGTGCGGATGGAGGAAATAATTCATCAGTTGCGGCGATGGTGCGAAAATGATAATAACTTTGCGGTTGTAATTATGCATTCAATTTTCCATTTCTCGAATTGCCTGACGCAAAACGTAAAAACGGACAAAAAATCGCAATGCCACAAAGCAGAAGGAGACACTGCAAAAACAACAACGACAACAACAATAACGCAGTCTTTGTAGTTGCCTATAAAGTTTGCTGGATAAATTAGTTTCATTTGCAGTTATAAGGGCAGCACTCAGTGGCAGCGACGCTGTGGCCGATGTGGCATGGAACCCAACAACACACATAAATGCAAATGGCAAAAACCTCAATTAAAATCCGCACCAATAATTTAAGTCATTCCAATGGACCGCTACGCAGAGCTAGTAAACCCACACACACACACACACACATGCATGTATACACACACATACATATAAGGGTCTGCACTCACTAAACCATCGACCAACGTGCGGCCAATTGCAACTGTACACACACACACACACACATAACGGTTTGGGTGGGCGATAAATTAGGCACATCATTCACTTTCACAATCGAAGCTGTGTGGTGCGCTGCTCTGTGGCTGCGTCGGTCTCCGGCTCCGACACTGTTGACCAAGTGAATGAACAAAGAGCCACGAGCAGCGTGAAACCAGCGACGACCGACGAGCATGGCAAATCCTTTCGGGCGTCAATGTGCTTAAAAGGGGATAACAATGTCCAATACACCAGGGATTAGCAGTGAATAAGCGCAAACCAAATGGCCAACAAACCGTTGGACAAGCGCAAAGAATACGGACTCGTTAAACCGGCCGTACAGAGTGACTCCGCAATCGCACTGTTGCTGTTTTGTCTCTATGTATGGCTGCTAGTCGTTTAAGCGCCAGAACAGTACTGTGCGATCGATGTCGCCAACTGACCGAATGCGCTTTATTGGACACATCTATAAATTCACACATAGGAATATATACATATGTATATATATGTACATACATGTATGATATGTTCGTATGTGGTTGGGTCTTCGTTGCAAGTTTTATGCTCTATATTGAAAACGCCACAGTTGATAATTCATTTTCAGTCGCATGCTACTTATGTAGGGGAGTTATTGGTCTCTCTATCAGCAAGCACAGTTGCAATTCGGCGTGAGAACTCTTTTAATCCTTATGTTTTCGTGCATTACTTCTTTCAAAAATAATTTATTGCTTGTTTCAAAAATGATTAGAGTACACAATTTTAGCAAAAAGTATGGATATTTGGAAATATGCGGTTTCAAATCAAATTAAAGTTCGAAGAAATTACAAAATTTTTATCGCTTGGCTTTTCGCAGACTCATGATTTATCATTATACTTAGCAGCCCTTTTCATAAACAAATTTTATACATTCAAATATTCATTATTGAAAGTATACTGCTTCCACTAATGCCTATAGTTGTCTAAATCTTACCATCTATACCAGTTTGCCAGCGGTATCAATATTTTCCGGAACAACAACTAGTTTTGGCGACCTGCACGATCTTCGCGTTTTCGATCTTAGATCTGGACACCATATCATCAAAATTGAAACTCGATTTAATTTCCTTTTTGGCCAATATGAATATTTTAAGTAACTGTAAACAGTAAAATGAATATTTTAAGTACCTGTAAACACTAATTAATAGTTTTATGTGTCAAAACGTGCAGAGCAGATGTACCATCAAAAATGTATAAGGTTGTGAGTGACCAGATTGCAAAACTGATGATGTCGAATCCCGAAATGTTAAAGAAAATCTATGTATAATTACTTCGAAAGTTTCCATTTTGTCGTTGTTTAATTCCTTGCAGTTCCCCGTACTATGCTCTTCATGCTTTCAAAAGAAGGCGATAAATTGCATACAATAACTAACTAGTTCCCTAACTTTCATTCATTTTTGAAAATGTGCTTCTCTTTGAAAAAGGTCTGTTTGGATCATTGTAAAAGGGCTTGAAAGGAGAATTGCAAAAAAAAAAAAAATTCATAGTATATCGTATAGGTAGTAATTTTCAAACCCGTTCCTGCACTTAAGAAAGGTATTACATAACCCGACTTCATTAAATGTTCCTTGTGCTGGGCGACAGTAGTTAACAGCTGCGAGAAGCTTATATAAAATATTATATACTCTTCAGTGAATAATTTTTCTCAATCTTCTGTAGGAAAATTTTCGATTTTTTCTATAAAAAAACTTAGAGAGAAGGCACAGTTTTGGATTAAAAACAAATACCTTTATTACGTTATTAATATAAAAGGTATTTTGAACAGACATAAATATATAATGAAAGCTCTATCCGCTATTAACGAAATTGAGACGCATATTTTAAATTTTAAATAATTATAATTAAATTTAAATTTTGACTGCGCTTTTAATATAAACGCTAACAGACTTAAAGACTTAAACACACAGTGAAAGCTCAAAAAGCTTTTTTAACGAAACTTTTCGAACATTTCAAATTTTATGGCAGTAAAAATAATGTCAAAGCTATTTTAAACATACTTAAATACGCAATGAAAGCTCAAAAAGCTTTTTTAACGAAACTTTTCGAAAATTTCAAATTTTATGGCAGTAGAAATAATGTCAAAGCTATTTTGAACATACTTAAATGCGCAATGAAAGCTCAAAAAGCTTTTCTAACAAAACTTTTCGAACATTTCGAATTTTATGGCAGTAAAAATAATGTAAAAGCTATTTTGAACATACTTAAATACGCAATGAAAGCTCAAAAAGCTTTTTTAATGAAATGTTTCGAACATTTCTATTTTTTCTGCAATATTAATGTAAAAGCTATTTTGAACATATTTAAACACACAATGAAGCTAAAAACGATTTGAACGGACCTAAACCACAATGAAAGCTCAAAAAGCTCCTTTCGCTATTATCGTAACAGTGTCGCACATTTCATTATTTTGAACAAATTTCAACACACACTGAAGGCTCAAAAACTTCGTCTCGCAATTCTCGTTTATATTTTTGATCACTTTCCATTCAATATACTTTTCAGAGTAAGCTTTTGCTTTCGCTTTCTATATATCGACTGAGAATATGCCATTTTGACGGAACGCGCGTAAAGCTTCGCTTATAATCTTTCACCGGAAGCCGCTGTCGTAGGATTCAGAACAAATGACTTCTCATGTTAGCGAATTCTGGATGCTTTCGTGTAAAAATTCGCAATATTGGTTTCAATATCCAAAAAATTCTCTATTTCCTTAGTTTTTTGACAAAAATGAAATCAAGCCGATTCCACATGTTAAAATAACATCGGTTTCAAAGTTAGTGAATTAATAACTTTGCGTGCTGTAGATATGTATATCTACTATATATGTGCTCTCTACGTTCAAATTCCTAATTCTCGTCTGACTGAAATATTGCTCACATTAGCCTTGTTTTCCAGCGAGCAATTTCATTTTCACACTTTGTTGAAACAACGCAATAAGTCCCGCAACCTCTTTGGCGCTTTCAATTAATTTCAAAATCAGATGCTACGCATTTTTTGCACCGAAATTTGCCATTCGAAATTTGTTTAATGAGCCATTTCGCGTCTGAGCACTGCTAATGATGGCTCGGCTGCTGTTGCTCGGCGCTTGGCGCTTGGCGTTGATGCAGCCACTAGTTGTTATTACAACATATTACTCACTCTTGTGGCGGCTGTTGTTGTGTAAGTGTAGTTCGTGCTGTGGGTATGCATTTGCGCGCCATTTGCCGCCGCCGGTGGCTCGCCGCACGCAGCACAAAGTGGCGCAAAACATTTGGATTGTGGCACCCGGAGCCACCCGGACCCAACCAATGCCGACGGCTACGCGTTCCAGGCATTCAGCAGCACTAAGCGCTTTTTAACTTGTTTGCTAGTGGCGCGTTATGGCATTTGCCTTGTTGCGCTGCGCCTGGTCTCTTAACGCACTGCCGCGACCCTTCGTCATCCTGCCGCGCTCCGGCTTGGCGACTTAAGTGCATGTAAATCAAGTTGTGCGACGTCGCCGTGTTTTTGCAACCGTGTACGTTTGTGTGTATGCGCGTGTATGTCTATGATGATATGCACATTTACAGTTCGGTGTGCGGCTCTCACACGAACGTGCGTGGCGCAGTCGTTCTCAACTACACCGCAAAAGCCATTAGCGTCCTGGAATTTTGAATTTCCGAAAAATTTCCAAAACTCAAACTTTAAAAGCTGCCTCACTGACAAACACACACACACAAAGAGCTTGTCGCGTGGTTGCGCCCGTGAATTGGGCGCTCTTTAAGGTGTGTGCGCGGTGCGCGTGTGTACAGTGTGTGTTGTTGCACGTGCCTAAGCTGCAATTAGCCAAATTGGAGTTAGCCACTACCTAGCATATTTTTTGTTTTAATACAAATGGCAACAATAAAATTGCAACACAGTTATTTTACTGTTAATTCTCCACGGTCCAATGGGTTTTATGCGCTTCATCCACAGACAATTACGCGCATTAACAATAAAATGTGTTTATTAATTCTATTTGCGGGCTTACACTTACACGCCGTTACACACACGCACACATATCTAAATACATGTAATATAATATACATACATATATATAATATAATAGCTTTGCTAATGGCGAAATGGCATAATGCAGCTGTTTTTGCGAAAATTTTGCGAAAAAACTATTTTCACACTTTAATTTGAGCTAAATTAGGCAGAAAAAATATCGCTTGTATGACTGACTGACTGTTGTTGTAAAACCATTACTGAGTCTGCTTGTATTGGTCAAACTGTTTAACATAGTGAATTGGGACATTTAGCGTTACAAAATGAGTGGGATTTTAAAGTGTTATGGGCAACATGGAATACACACATTTTCAGCTGCAGAGAACTGTTAGATCACTGTGCCAAGAGGACAGTTTTTATTTATAACTTTTGTAGTCTCCCCTAAGCGATTTACCCATGTATTTTTCTCGTCCCTTCTCTCGATCAATACCTGAGTCATTTAATCTGTTCAAAACCACTTTCTCTTACTAGCATTGGTTATTCTCAGTTCCCAGCAAGGTCTGCTAGTTCACTGGTGTTGGATCTCAAAATCGTCTAAAATTGCTGATCAATTTAAAGGCGGATGTTAGGATTGGCATGATTGGGAGTGCATCGCGTAAAGATAGCGAACAACCAAAAAGCGTTCGAAGACTCTTAAAATATCCTTACAAAGTAGGCTGAGAATGCTCTCGTCCATTTTAATAGTCATCGCAGATTTTCACTACAAAATCTTTAGGATGAAGTTGGTTGTTTGGAATCACTTCACCTTTGCTGGCATTAAGGGGTTACATTGGTTTCCTCGGGTAAAAAAACAGCATTTTTTCAAAATTTTTTTCTCACATAAAAAATTAAATATTTTATTGAAATTTTTTATTGTTAAAAACATACACTATTAACAAAAAATTCTAAAATTTTTGAAAAAAAAAAAAATTTGGCTGCTGCGACGCCGTTTCCGCTGACAACTCGAAAAAAGATACGAACAAGTTGGCAGGATTTTAGTTAAAACCTTAACTTAGAACTTGGACGAAAGAAAAAAAAACTGAAAATTTGATTTTTGGCAGACATTAAAAAAAATAAAAAATTTCATTGAAAGAAAAAAAAACTGAAAATTGGATTTTTGGCAGACATTAAAAAAAAAAAAAATTTCATTGAAAGAAAAAAAAACTGAAAATTGGATTTTTGGCAAACATTAAAAAAATTAAAAATTTCATTGAAAATTTTGGAACTTTTTTTTTCCAAATAGTTGTAATCCTTCGTTCAAATCTTTAAGAATTGTATCTCAAAGACCTGTTCATGAAGATCGGAAGCGTAGCTCTCGAGAAATCTTGCCAACCGACTCTAAAAACACAGTTTCAAGAAAAAAGGCGTTTAAAGACCGAGCGCACAAATCCTCAAGCCTGTATCTCCGAAACTATTACACGGATCAACTTGAAAATTTAAGGCAATATTCTAGAATTATTGTAAAATTTAATAAAATAATAAAATATTTCGATTATTTGAAACTCGTAAACCAATGTAACCCCTTAATATACATATTCTTCAGCCGAGCTCAGAGTTATGTAGGCAAAATTATACCTTTAAGATTTTTTTTCTACTTTCGTGAGGCGAGCTTCACAGCTTTATTCGAGGTAGAGATATTTCAATATCCTATATTTTTTTTCGTTTTTTTACCTTGAAAAATTTATATTAAGTATGCGAGGAAGTTCGTAACATCCGAAAGGAAACGTTCACGTGGGCGAGTAGCGAGGTAGAGATTTTTCAATATCTATATTTTTTTCGTTCTATACCTGAAAAGTTATATATATGCGCAAGTTCGTAACACCGAAAGGAAGTTCAGCGGGCAGCTGAGTCGTTTAGTCATCTGTTCGTCTGTCTGGATATACGCGAACTAATCCCTCAGTTTTTGAGATATCGATCTGAAATTTTTCAAAGGTAATTTTTTTCTCGAGATGCTACTTATTTACTGGAACCACCGAAATCGGACCGTTATGCTATATAGCTGCCATAAAAACTGAACGAGCAAAATCAAGTCTTTATATGGAAAGCTTTTTCAATTGACGAGATATTTGCAAAAAATTTGGTATGGTATATTATTGTCGGGTGCAATCTACAAAGAAATTGTTCAGATCAAGTTACTATAGCATATAGCTATCATACAAACTGCCGGAACAAAATCAAGTTTTTGTATGACAACTTTTGTACAAGTGAAGGGTATTATAGCTTCGGTGCAAACGAACTTAAAGCTTTCTCTTGTTTTTATTGTCGACTCATTGTTTATTCATTTGTTTGTTTACTGGCAACACAGTTCGCTGCGTCTTTAGTACAGCAATCACCGCAATGCTCATGCACCATCAGCACGAGCAACCGCCGATCAATAAAGAATTTAATCAAGCTGTTGGCAATTTAAGGCAATAACGCGGCATGCGGAGTGGTTGCAATTAAAAACGAGATCACGTGTGCGCATGTGAGTGTGTGTGTGTGTAAGGGTGTGCATTTGGAGATAACGGCGACAATCGTTATGAATGCAGCGAGCTTTAAATGCGAAAAATATGCCAATTACCACAATTATGCTTAATGCAATTTAAATGGCCAACGAAAAGCTGCCGAATTAAAGTGTGAAACGATTGCAACAGCAACAACAACAAACGCGCAAAATAATAAAAATTATGTTATAAATCGCGGATTGAGTTGTTATCGTTATTGTTGCTGTTGTTGTTGTGGATAAATATTGGAAACGTTTTCCATTTGAATGGGAAATTTTGTGTCAAATTGAGGCATGAAATCGAATTATTAAATACAAACAGACATGCATATAACCATAAAATATAACGGGTTTTAAAATGCCAAACAACAAAAGCAACAGTCGATGGGGAGTGAGCGCGGTGTGTGTGTGTGTGTGTGTGTGCGATTACAAATTAAATGCTGCAAGTTGAGCGGTCGATTGCCAATGCCACGTTTGATGAATTATGCAGTCGGCGCTGTGGCATGTGGCGTGCGGCATGTGGCAAGCAGCAACAGCTGAACTGCAATTTGTATTAAGTGGGTGTGAATTAACACTCACAGGCGGATTTATGTTAATGAAAGTATGCATTTGCAGCGCCGATAAAGAGGTTAACACGAACATAAGCACGTCAAACACGGCAAAATCAACCAAAACCAGTAAAAAACAAGAACAAAAATAAAAATTAAAAAACAAGAAGAGCAATAAAATGTTATAATTTATTTATAAGTAATTACATTACGGTGTAATGCGCCCATTTAATACCCGTTACAGTAAAATAATATGTTAAAAACAACAACAACAATAATACTTGTACTTAAAAGCAGGCTTCAACACACACCCACACACATAAACACAAACAAATTTACAATTTAATATACATATAATCACGCTGCCAGCGCACTCCACCGCAGTGTAGTATGAAAATGCAAATTTACGGCGTTCAATATTTACACGCTCACCGCACTTGTACATATGTGTGTGCGTATGCGCGTGTGTGTGTTTGCAGCTTGTTTCGGTTGCTAAAATCCCTGCAATTGTTTATAGTAATTTATCGATGGCAACGCAATTGCGGCGGCGGAAATTGTTCAGAGGCATATTTACAACCATACTCATATACATACTTATATATGTATATATATATACACTTACAATTATACCGCTATTTAAATATTACTTATGAGTAAAACCTTTATGCATACATACATGTACACCTATATATGCGTATACGTGATTGTAGTGGCTATGAAAAAGCTCTTGCATTTAAGTAGTTATCTAGCATAGGCGAAACTGTATTATAACATATTTATTAATATACATATACACATATTACTTAGTTATGTACATACATATATGTGTGTTTGTGCACTAAGTTTTAAAAAATATTTACAGCAATTATTATACATATAAGCGCATACAAACCAAATATCTGTTATAAGAATACTAATGTGAATATTGTATGTATGTATGTTATACAAGTCAGTCAGTGCCATTAGACACCTGCACACAAATACATAAATACTGCGAACAGAGAGGTGAGAGATTTGATTTTGAGCTTTTAGAAATATTTCTAAGCCAAAAATTTAATTTTTTTGTGAAAAACGTTCTCAATTTTTCTGTGGGCTAATACCTATGGTTATTGGGGAGAAATGTACTGGGAGAATTCCCATTATTTGCACTTTAATTATTTTCTTTGGAATTAACATTAAACCTAAATAAACTATACAAAAATGTTTAAAACACTTAAACTAACCAATAGCCTAAACTAACTAACTAAGCTAATATAAGTTTTCTGCTATTTTCCTATAAACTATTCTGAAAAACGCCTTCTTATTAGGATCCTAGCTGACAAAAATATTCGCTTTTTTTTTTCGAAAGAGTTTTGAATACATTCATTTTGAATTTACTTATGTAAAAAGTGACCCATTTCGAGTTTCCCTACTTTTTTAAAGAAAGAACACAGAAATTTCTAACATAATGGGGAATGTTTATTAACACTCGAAGGTTCATTTTTTGGCATTTACGTTTTGAAAATTATATTTTTCAAATGTTGGATGCGCCTTCGTCACATATTATCCATCCGTTGAGTTCAATTTTCGATGATTCGTTCGAACAATTCGACTGATAACTGGCGAATGACACGTCTGATGTTTTGCTTCAAGGCCTGAATCGAAGCGGGTTATCCGCTAGACTTTAAACTTTACATTTCCCTACTGGAATATGTCGAACGGTGTGATATCACATGATCTGTTCATAGAAGTATTCCCTCAATAAATCCTTTGATTGATGAGATGTGTGGAAAGTGTCGCCATTTGGTTGAAGTCGCCGAGATTACGAGCTTTAATTTCAGGCATAAAATAGTCGCTTACGATGGCGTGATAACGGTCGCTGTTGACGGTTACATTCTCACCGGTCTAAGTTTTTGAAGAAATATCAACCAATGATTCTATCGGCCCACAAATCTGGATAAAATAACAGCTCTTAAATATCTTCAGGTTATGCTTCATTTCAAATGCTTTTCTTTACATATCCATTGAGTCAGAAATTCGGCTTGAAAACGTCGGTTCTTCGTGGAAATTTTCAAGAGCCTACAGAACGAAGCGTTGTTGCTTGGGAAGCTCAGCGGCTTCAGTTCTTGCACAAGCAGTATTTTGTATGCTTTCAGTACAAGATCTCGACGTAAAATCCGCCAAGTCGTTCCATTCGTTATTCCGGGTTGCTGCGAAGGGCGCCGAATCGACTCTCTACGGTACACTCTCAGCTACGGCTGTTATATTTTCTTCACTGCGAGCTGTACGGTGCTGTATGCGGTCGATAATGAATACTGGGCCTCAAAATGGGTGATGGTGTTGCGAACAATTTGTATGTTCAGTAGGCCGATTACTTTGACCATAAGTTGAGCCAAGTACATTCTAACAGATCGTGTATTTTCGTAAAAGTTAAACAATTTGTAATCTGGCGTGAGTCTTTCCAAGATGAAATGCCAAACAATACTGAACCAAAATAACATGACAGTTTGATACGACTCTCTCGTGATCTGACCTTAAAAAGGCTATTGAAAAAAGTACCTAGATTTAATTTCCAGTAAAATCTCTGAAAAAAATGTCGGAGGTTTAAGGAAAATTTTTATGTTTATAATTATTCCAAATTCAAAACCAATAAAAATATCTAGTGCAGTGGAAGCATACAGGCAAAAATCCAGGAACCAGAAAAATTTTGTATTTATTCAAAAGGTTTTTTTGTTTTTATATTAAAACAAGTCATTCTGAACAACTTTCCATAAGAGAGTATGGGTCTGAAACCGGTTTCGAGACAGCAAATTTAGACTCATTTCCAAAACTAATTAATAGAATATCAAAATGAAACCAACGTATTAAATTTTATTCGATATTTCAAAAACTTACGGATAATTCGTTATTCGTTGTTTTTGTTTTATTATGAACTTGCGAAGCACCTACTTTGCTCATTTCACCTGTTTCCAGATTAGCAAATATTTTTTTCAACGGTGGATTTCCCTGAGCCCGAATTCAACAGTATTTTTTCCAAAAAAGCAATGCTTTATTAATACACGAAATGCTTTGAACCATTTTTTTGAAAACTAACATAAGTTACTTCACAAAAATGCTATATCTCATTAACTAATATAGCTATAATCCAACTAATAGAAATCATATAGATGGTAGTAGTAGTATTATCTATGTATCAGCCACAGTGAAGTGGGGAAGGGTTCTCTAGTTATATATATAAGCTAAAAATTAATGGATGTTTTGAAATTCATAAGTGGATATAACCCTTTAAAAAGAGAACAAATTGCGGCAGCCACTGGAAGGTTTTCTGGGTAATAAGAAGTTGCTGTGTCTCATTGAAAAAGTTCAAAATCAAACACTTCTAAAAAAATTAATATTCCATTATCAGATCGCGATTTTTAGAAGAGCTTTGTATATAATAAGACTTTATCTAGTAAAATAGCGATATTCAAGCCAGAGTCAGGCCATTGAGTTGCAAATTAAAGCTGGTTTTGTGAGTACGCATATTTTATTTGTCTGCCATTACTCGTATTGAGTTATTGTCTAATGCATGTGCAATATTTTTGCTCGCACTAAAAATGTCTATTCGACCATTTGGCTAAAGAGTTGACCTACTTTTTTGTAATTTGAAAATCTCCATATCTCATCGCTTTCTGTTACATAAAATCCACTTAAACCAACTCCCGCTCATTTCTGATATGTTATCGAAATTACAATGCTCTGTGTTAAGACTCCATTAAATCCGCATAAGCAATGAAAGCTTCGAAACAAAGTGCTAGTGATAGTCTCACAACTAATAAAACTATCACAAAGCTAAGCAAACAAATTTTATTATCAACAATATCAGCAGCTGCTTAACGTGGCACTAGGCAAATGAGCAGGCTTATAAAGTTCTACTTAAAGCCTATTGACTTCCCACAGGCCGGTTTAAATATTACACCAGCGATTAAGTGCTTGTGTAATGGCCATATTTTACAAATAAACATATGCAATTACAAGCACACACACATATACACACATAGACACTCATACAAAGACAGCTGTGTAATGCAGTCATTTCGAGTATGGAAGTAGTTATGGCGTCAACAGCGGCGAAGTGGTAACTGTATTTGGCCACTCGATATTGGTAATTGAATATTGTATAAAGTGTATTACGGCAAATTGAATCTACTGCAAATTGCACGCACACAAGCGCACAGCGCCGATTCGTAAAGCTATTTGTATTTGCCCACAGTTAAAGGTAATGATTGCGCCAGTGTGTGGGTGTGTTTGTGTGTATGTGTGTGCTTTACATAACAACCGCTTGTTGCAGAATTTATTTGTTCAAATTGAATATTTGGCAGTACTAAAGGCAGATACATATATTTGTCATAGGCATATATGTATGTATATACATACGTATACATATAGTATATGTGCGTTTATCTGTATATACGAGTATATAGCATATTTGTATATTTGTGTGCTCCATAATATATACATGCAAAGTGGATTATGCGCTTAGATGGCAGTACACCCACGCATACATACATACATACATATGCTCACATTAAGTTTAGTATTCAAATATTAAAATCAATTGTGTTCAACAACAACAATAACGATTATGTAAATACTCTGCAGTGAAATCTAACTAGTTCTCTGCTACTTTAGTACCAGTATGAAGCGCAAGGCTAACTAGTCAATCGACTAAAAGCAACAACATTTTCCATACTTCTCCCACGACAGTCAGGTCTAACTATCCCAAAGGGACCCCGAACTGTCCACAAGACAGGCCACTTAAGCTACAACAACTAAATTCGAATCACACAATATTTATGAGAACTTCTTCCGAGAGAGTTAAAATTAATTAAATCGGATCATAATCCCGCTCACTCCTCATATAACGGTACTGGCAAAACCTGGCTTTAATCCTAGCAAGTTGCAAGAGTATGAAATGTTCGGTTATACCCGAACTTAGCTCTTCTTTACTAGTTTAGATTAAAAAATCTCTCAAATTTAAAAGCTCTTAAATTTTGGTTATAAACAAACTAGTTGAAAACCAGTTCAAAACAGTAATTGATAAGCTAGTTCAATTTATAATTTTACAAAAAATTTTAAACTAAATTTTGTTGAGATTCTCAAATTTTGGTCCGAAATCAACTAGTTGAAAACCAGTTCAAAACCGTTGATTTAATTTATAATCTCCCAAACAATTTTAAACTTAATTTTTTGAGATTCTCAAATTTTGTTCTGAAATCAACTAGTTGAAAACCAGTTCGAAAAAATATAGTTGACGGGCTAATTTAATTTATAACTTTTGAAACAATTTTAAATTAAGACAGTTGATTTAATTTATAATCTCCAAAACAATTTTAAATTAAACTTTTTGAGATTATTAAATTTTGGTCCGAAATAAACTAGTTGAAAACCAGTTCAAAAATGTAAGTTTACGGGCCACTTTAATTTATAACCTCCCAAACAATTCTAAACTTAATTTTTTGAGACTCTCAAATTTTGGTCTGAAATCAACTAGTTATAAACCAGTTCAAAAAAATATAGTTGACGGGCTAATTTAATTTATAACTTCCCAAACATTTTTAAATTAAGACAGTTGATTTAATTTATAAAGTCTCAAACAATTTAAACTTAATTTTTTGAGAATCTCAAATTGTGGTCCGAAATCAACTAGGTTTAAACCAGTTCAAAACAGTTAGTTTACGGGCCACTTTAATTTATAACCCAAACCACCCAAACAATTCTTAACTTAATTTTTTGAGACTCTCAAATTTTGGTCTGAAATCAACTAGTTATAAACCAGTTCAAAAAAATTTAGTTGACGGTCTAATTTAATTTATAACCTCGCAAACAATTTTAAATTAAAACAGTTGATTTAATTTATAAAGTCTCAAACAATTTAAACTAAATTTTGTTGAGATTCACAAATTGTGGTCCAAAATCAACTAGTTTTAAACCAGTTCAAAAAAAGTAAGTTGACGGGCTAGTTTAATTTATAATCTCCTAAACAATTTTAAATTTTATTTCTCAAATCTTGGTCCGATATCAACTAGTTTTAAACGAGTTCAAAACAGGTAATCGACAGAGTTGTACTAAAAAATGTTGATTTTTCGACTGATTCGCGGCTTTGCCGAATACAATTCTCAAAAACTGGTATACATCTTCTTCGGATTAGTTCAAATGTTAAACAAAAAATTCTAACTGAAAATTGTTGTTTTACTAACTAGTTAGATATTTCACTGCTGGGTAGACATACACCCACATACATATATAGACTTATCTATATATCTAATTTAAGCCAACTAAGCTGTGAAGCTTGTCAAATGCTAAGCCAAATTTGCATTTATTTGTATTGATGAGTGTGCATAGACTCAACCAAATATGTATAAATACAAACATAGATAAGTATTTACATATAAAATCACAGTTATACATATATAATATTGACAACACACCAACAAATTTCCATACAATTTTGAAAGCGAATATTTATTATAATAAGCATATAAATCGAAAATCTAAACATATACGTATACACATACATATATACATACTTAGGTAAAATCGATGAGCAGATGTGTTAGAGAACTGAAACTTAGTCGCTTGGAAATGCGAAATGTTGAAAATGTTTAAGAAAAATTGTTACGAGCAATTATACAATCAAATTATCTGTGTGTTCATATTTATCATATATACATACATACATATTATTATATATTATATATACATTTGTATAGTCGGCAATATACATATATACACGCAAGTATGCATAGAAATTTTATATAGCAGTAAATATGTTTTTTTTTTTAATATACAGTTAAGCTATGCGAGTATTTACGGTAAATTCATATACAGTTGAGCATTGAAGTGAATGCATTTAGCAACAATTAAATTATTTGAAAAATGTTTATTGTATTATTCTCTAAATTGTCATATAAAATAAAGAAACACAGAAATGTAACTACGAATTTACAACAACAAGAGCATTGATGCATTAAATTACTGCAGAATGTGGCAGATTGTGGCAAGTACAAAGTGAGTAGATACGAATGAGCTATTATTGATCGGCAGTGGCGGTCATCTTGTATGCGAGAGGGTGCATTTAATGCAATGTACGCTATTGCTAAAAACACTCATCAGTGTAGCAAATCGTTAGAGCTGAAGAAATTATGCCCTTCTTACGACCATTTAACGGTAGAAGTGAGTATCCCATTCACTGTCCAAAAAAAAAGCGAGTATAGCAATTTTTCATTGACTTCTCGACTAGCAGAGAAGTTTAGTTATAAGAAAGAAGTGGTTTTTAAAAAGGTGGACTGAAAATATGTATACTGGAACCACTACTTACGAAGTTGTGCAAATTTTTTTTTTGTTTTTGTGGGTGAGGGGTGGAAAATGCCTTCCGCATCAGAGCTGTCGTCACAGCAATGGTATGTTCCACTTGCAAATCACTAAAACCGACTCTCATTCCCCCATCTTCATTGCCATGTGAGTATCGTGTCTTTCTTTCTTCAGTCAATTGAATTACTGTTATTTTCATCTGCTTTCTTTAGCACCTAGGAGTATTTCCACATCTGCTTTTTTCTTTTGTGTGCTAGGAGTATTTCCACTTATGTCTAATATTACATCGCCTGACAAAATTCGATAATCTGCTGCAATTCTGAGGGCTGCGATACATTGCACTCAGGCCAATACTTTACGTCGTTTTTCTTTTTTTTTAGCATATTTGTCCAAATCTCTGCTCCATATAGTAAGGAGCTGGGGTTTGTTGACATCAAGAGCTTTCTCTTTTCTTGTGTTTTTTGGGTTTTCCTATGTTGGCCATTATTCTTCTTCTTAATTGGCGTAGACACCGCTTACGCGATTATAGCCGAGTTAACAACAGGAGGATGGAGTCATGTGTAGAAGTTCATGCAAGTGAGGAAAGTTCTCTGATCGCCATTCACTTGGGAGTGGCCAGAAACGATTCTTTTACATATGACTCAAGCAGCTCACGCATTCCGGTCTTTGACCAAGTATCCTCTGGGTAGCCTAAGAACATCCGTTTGAAGGCGAGCTAAAATGAGAAGGCGAAACATCCCCTGCATAGGGTTGTGCGCTGGGTTCGGAACCCGCGTACAAAAACACCCCCCATGAAAAGGAACAACAAGCCTCGGATGAGAGACAAAAAACAAAAAAATATGTTGGCCATTAGTCTGCTATAATATGATTTGTACTCGCAAGGGGCAAAGCCTTACGCCTAGGTAATTCACAGCTTTTTGTACGCTTAGAATATTCTTAGTCTTGTGCATGCTTTTTACGAGAGGAATGTGCCGTTGGTTCGCAGTAGTAGATTTCTTTTTTTTCTGTAGCACTTCCAACTCGGATATGTGAGTCAAGTCATATTTGCGTCCGAATCATGCCCTGATTCAGCTTTCTTCGAGGTTTCTCAGTATCGGCCTGTGATTACTGCTGCTTTGTCTTTCGCGTGGCTGATTAATATGATTCGTCTGACATTTCAAGTTCTAGTATTCCGTCATAACTAATGTTTCACAGATCTTGTGCTGTCCCTCACGTAGTTTTTATTTGTCGTGGTCCCTCTCTAGTCTGGTACAGAAGTTTTTTGATACTAAGATAGTTCCAGACTACTGTATTGAGGTAATCGGGATTGAAATTTTTTTAAGCATCGGTAATGTACCTATAAGGTCAAGTAAAAAGAAATCCATAATATTTGCTTTATATAGGAGATTTAAGGGGTATTCTACTCTAGAAATCAAATTTTGGGCAGTTTTTTGAATTCTATTTAAAAAAAAAAAAACCAAAAATATTTTTACCATCCATTTTTTTATGGTGTTTTTTTTATTGACATTTTAAGAATACAGAAAAAAAATTTTACAAAAAATATTAAAAATTAAAATAATTAGAAGGGCGGGGGAGAGACAGGTGTAAAAAAAATGGCGCATCCTGGTGACATTGATCCTGACTCTCCTGGTGGTCTGAAAAAAAAAAATTCAAAAGAAATTCTTAATCAGGAAGAATGCTGTTATAGTCCGGGAACACGAAAATTTTTTTTTTTTGAAAAATGGCGACTGCCTGAAAATAAAAATAATTTTTTACGCTTTTTTTGGAATTCCTGAATTTTTTTAAAGTATTAAAAACAAAAATTTTGACACGATGCTGGTAGAAACGATAAAGGATTATATAAAGAAGGTTCACACAAAATTTCAAGTAAATCGGTTGTATAGATCTTGAGATAATGCCGGTAACGTGTGGAAAAAAGTAGTTTCGAGAAAAACGCGTTTAAAGTTTAGGAGACAATTCTAGTGAACACGGACGCCATATCATATTTAAAATCGGCTGTATCTCCGAAAATAAGTCGAATTTTGAAAAGTCTTTCCAAGGTCATATTTTTGAAAGTCTAAACTTTAAATATATGAAAAAAAATCGAATTTTTCAAAATTCTAGAGTAGAATACCCCTTAATTTATATAAAATGGCATGTTGTAAGTTTGAAGATAATTTCTCTACACTCTCGTTATTGAAACTCTTGTCTTTATTTCAAAAATACTGGCACAACAGTTTTTCACAAGCTTCTCTTGAAGCGACAACAACAACAGCAAAATCATTCGCCATAGAAATGAACATGTAGTAATCACTTACCATAGGACCAGGTAGCCACTAAAGGTGGATACATATGAAACTCCCTACCAAGCTTCTGGGCGATTACTTACGGTAACGACGAAACTAAAATTGTGCAAGATTGTCCGTTACATTGTCGCGACCGTTAACACTATTCAGATTTTAAGCTGCAGCGCCCGTTTTTTCGCCGTTATCGAAAAATAACTGTACAAATTTTTTTGCTGGTGTTCATTTTTGATGTGTATTCTAATCATATTGATTCAAGTAATCACAAAGCTGAGATATGAATTTTGCATTACAATAATAAGGAAATAATAAGATATAGAAAGCTATGGATCTATCTATTAATATTTAGATAATTGAAAATAATTTTGATCACTTTCCACAGTATAATGAAAAAAATATTATCGATATTTTTAACCCACTATTTTTCGAAGTTTAATCAAAAGTAATGAAATCTTTACCAAAACGACTTTGTTCGAACACTGTGGAAGATACAATTAAATATTAAAATTTAATATTAAAATTTTTGCTATAACCTTTGCTTTTACTACAGTTTTAGTTAGCAATAATTTTCCTCCAAAGTATCTAGTATATGGGTACTTATGGTACGTCGTGACGTATACTCAACCTGAAAACACAAAACACGTTTTCTTTTTGTATCCTCCATAAAACTCTAACTAAATTAATAACTAATAAATGCGAAAGTAGCCATAACTCACAGCAACGCTAGCAAATTGAGGTTCACGAAACACATACAACTTCAATTTCATCTGGCTATAACCGAAAATATGCGCTGCAGGATAAACACTGCATTGAAAGGACAATATTTATCCGTTTCATCTTATTCAATTATCCGGCCATTGTTGAAAATACTGTAAAAATCATTGTTCCGCCTGTTGTTGCAACTTTAACGAGCGCTGTGATTTCACTTTATTTGCGATAATAAAACACTTCACTGAACGCTGGCAAGTCGAATGCCGAATACCGTTGCATATACGCCAGCGCCCACAGCACCCAACACACACACACACAGTCACACAAGTATATCTTCGATCGGTGTGGCTACATGTCGAACAGCTGGCGAGTCTTCGGTGGCAACAAATAAGCGCTGTAAACACCGAAACTGCCACAAAACATTGGGTAAATATTTACGATTCAGAAGGGAAGGCAAATTACTGCCGCCGTTGCTGTTTTCGACGGTATAAATAACCATCTTCTTTTGCCAACGAATCGCAGGGAATATCGATAATTGAAAATAAAAGAGCAGAGAAGTAAATGAAATGTAGTAGGGGCCAGCAAAAGCAAAACAACAACAAAAAAGCACAGCAGTACAACTAAAACTGCGGTGAGTTGCCAGCTTCGCTGCAACCTACTCTTGGTGCTGTGTATTGTGGCGACCAGCGCGCCACAGCTCTTCTCGCCTCTGCACTATGTCATATCCGACGGGTCGGCGCTTCCGATATCGACGGTGTGGCGGCGGGTGTGGCAGGTTGGTGGCGCAAAAAGGATTCACTGAATATTTCATGTTCACAACGAACCAATTTTACGCTCTTCAAATCCTATTAGTCGATCCCCATGTGAGTGGGAATATATAAGACTGCCAGCATTACAATAACGCTGCACCGAAAACCCGGCACATTACAAAAACAACGCATGCGAGTTCATTCTCCGGTGATGACCCCGTCTCTGCGTCGCGTCGGCAGTCGGCAGTCGCCATGCAGCATGTGGCATGTGGCATGTGGCAATGCGGTAGCGGCTGAATGAAGTCGACTATGGCGCGCGAAAGGAGCTACAACCTCGACTACAGAGACTTTAACAGCTTCTTCACACCCCCCAGCGCCACAATGTTATCTGCCAATTGTAGGCACGGCGCGCAATTGTGTGTGCGTACTCGAGGTCAGTAGAGTCGGTGTTGCAATTTACTTGCCGCTGCGTTGCATTCCACTGCAGCATTGCGGCTTTTCTGCGTGCACTTTATTCGGCTCACACACAAGCACACAGCCGCACACACAAATAGGCGGGCGGCCGAATGTGTCAGTGTTGTTCGATTTATTGTGGCGTTGAATGCGCCCTCGAGCGTCCAGCTATTTTCGATATGTCCAACGAAATGTAACGGTTTTCTACTTGGGCAGCAACTCCTTTTCGCCTTGCTTGGTTTTTGAATTTTTTCCCTTTTGGTTTTTGGAAACAATGCATTTGAAAGAGAAAGGCCTTACAGCCTGTCAATTTTGCGCTTAAATTGCAATTCCCAGACCAACTCTCTTTTTCGGCTGATTTAAGGTTAAATCGGAGAAAATACGTATTTATTTGTGGCATTGTGCAGTGAGCAAGATTTAAAGTGCGAACTTTGCTGAACAGTTTTACAAAAATTTATAGATTTCCTGATTGAAAAAGGAACACAACGAACGGAGTCGGCAAAAAAAATATATTATCGTGACTTTGATAGGTCAGTTTGAGTGACAGCTATCTGCTGTAGCAGTCTTGTGTCTTGTCTCATCTTGGACAATAATCTCTGCTAACTTCCGTGAAGGTATCCTGTCAAAAAAATTCTTACAAGGACTTGAGGTGGATCCATAAGGGGATGTTCTAGTCTAGAAATTTAAAAAAGTCGGATTTTTTTTATATTTTCAAATTCGACTATTCAAGAATATGTGTACAACAGGATTTTGCAAAATTCAATTTATTTTCTGAGATATAGGCATTTTTCTGACCCGGCAACCAAACTGGTTCGCTCGGAACTCGAAACTTTAAACGCGTCTTTCTCAAAACTGACTTTTTCGGAACGATACCCACTATTTCTCAGGTTCTACTGGACCGATTTACTTGAAATTTTTATAGAGTCTTCTTTATAGGCTTGTCTATAGTTGGAACTAGCCCCATCCCAAAATTTTTGTTTTTATTATTTTAAAAAAATTCGAAATAGTCAGAAAAAGTGATCCAAAAAAACTTTTTTCAGGCAGTCACCATTTTGTGAAAAAAAATGTTTCCCACTTTTCCGTAGTTCCGGCTATTGCGACATTATTCTAGATTAATAATCTTTTTTTTTTGGTTTCAGATAACTAGGAGGGTTGAAATCATGGGTATGGTCACGTGGAAATTTTTAGAGACCCCCACTTCGTCAGCTCATAATTTTTGAAATTTTTTAACTTTTTTTAGTTTTTAATTTTTTTCTGTACTCTTCAAAAATTAATAAATAACTAATAAAAAAATGGATAGTAAAAATATTAATTGCCTTTTTTTTACGACACTTTAAAAATTACCTGAAATTCATGCTTCTAGACTAGAATACCCCCATAAGCTTGTGCGACAGCTATACGCCAGTGTGGTCCGATAAGGGCAATTCCGCCAAATGACTAGCTCTGAAGTGAAAAGCTGGTGTTCAAAATTTCATATCGCTATCTCAACAAGACAGTCAAAACCGGCCATAGTCGTGCGATTGGAATAATTGAATTTCGAAAAAAGTGTTTAAAGTATTACGTGCAGAAGCTGACTTTACCGAATGCATCGGCACTACAGCGGATTGATAAAAAGTTTTGGACCCCCAAGTTCTTTTTAAGGCAAAATATGATCGATTGTTTGAAATCCCAGACTTCTCTCAAGGTCAAAATGACTGCTAAAGAGCTTCAAATACCACATTTTCAGCCTCTTCTAACCAGAAAATCGTGTATTAAATTCACCACTTGCGAACCACACGCCATTAGCGCCACGCAGCTGTTCAAACAATTGCGCTTTTCTAAATCCGGAAATTAAAATTACCAAATTATGAATTCCGCCTTTTTCACTTACGCCCACACCTCAATGCTTTCGGCAAATGATTGAAAGCGCTTAAGCACATATGCTTATATATTGGTAAATGTGTACGATTTTAAGAATGCTGTAACATATGCAGGGCTTAACACGGAAAATAATATGCGCAGACACAGCTTAACGGTATTTATGTGTGTCTGTCAGTGAGCGCTTGTGGAAATGCGGCCGAAAAGCACCGCAAAGCTGCCGTTGTCGACATTCAACTAAGTAATCTGCAGGCAAATTTTCAGTTCGTTAAGCTTTTCGGAGGAAAATTATCAACATGAATGGAGAACTGTGTTGCCGTTGCCGTCCTTCGTGCTGCGCTGTCAAGGGCACGTATGTGGACCCGCCACCTGCGAATGTGTGTGCGCATAAAGCAACAGGAGTGTTTAGTTGGCGTTTTTGTTTTATCTTTTTGCCGTATATTATATCAAATCGCTACACCATTTAGCCCTCACTCCCAGACTCCAGCCAAAGCATGGCTTCCGCTTGCCCTTTATTAATTTACAACCCGAAGACTTCACAAATCGACCAGCTGCCCTGATACCCATGCGTCCACCGATATTTTTGGCTTCCATTTGCTGCCCTTAACACTGACTGCGACCGGGTTCAAACTGTGTCCCGTTGCACGGTGGCGAATTCAACAAGCCATAAAACATGTGAAAGAAATGAATTTTTCATGAGGTGTTGGCTTTTGTTCGCCAACCAGCGCCGTTTTATGCTGCACTTGAACTTTTTGCTCACCGAGTTATACACACATATATATACACATTCCGACCTAGTGTCCAGTGGGGTACATGAAATGGACCTCTAATGGAACTAATCTTGGATGCCTCCATTTAGAACGACCTTTAAATGTTGGATGAATATTTCAGTAATGTATAGGGAAGCTTCGGTGTGAGCGGTTATTCGAAACCGGCTCAAATCATGTACGACATCTATTTGTTCTATAATACATTATGTATAATCAGTTTACAACGGATGAAGGAAAGTTATGTAGGTTATACAAGTATAAGTTTTACTTGCTGTGCCCCAAAAATAAGACATTGTATTTATTTTGAAAACTCTTTATTTATTCTTCCAAATCAATTTCATCCCCTTCAAAGTAATCCCCTCCCGATGCAATGCACTTCTGCCAACGGATTTTCCAATCTTCGAAACACTGGTTGTAGTCACTTTCCGCGATGGCCTTCAGTTCCATCTTCGCTGCGGCTTGAATCTCCTCTATCGTATAAAAACGGTGTTCCCGGAGCGGTCTTTTGAGCTTGGTGAACAGCCAGAAGTCGCACGGCGCCAGATCAGGTGAATACGGTGGTTGCGGAATGATATAGGTTGAGTGTTTGGCGAAATGATCACGAATTACCGGGGCAGTATGGGATGGTGCATTATCGTGGTGAAAAAACCAAGAATTGTCTTTTCACAATTCCGGCCTTTTTAGGCGGATAGCGTTACGCAAACGACGCATAACGTTCAAATAATATTCCTTGTTGACTGTTTGACCGGTTGGAAGGAATTCATAATGCACAACACCACGATAATCGAAGACAACAGTAAACATGACCTTGATTTTTAAGCGACTTTGACGCAATTTTTTTGGTCTCGGCTCTCTTTTGGTACGGTATTCGCTCGATTGATAGGTTGTTTCGGGGTCGTAAGCATAGATCCAAGTCTAATCGCCAGTTATAATGCATTTCATGACACCCTGGTAGTCGGAAAGCATCGTTTCACACACTTCAACGCGACGCCTTTTTTCCAAAAAATTCAATGTTTTTGGTACCAGTCGAGAATTTTTCCCGCTTGAGGCCTAAAACATCCTTCAAAATGATATTTTCGGAGCCTTTTGATATGCCAACTTCATCAGCAAAGTCTCTAATTGTTAATCGACGGTTCTTCAACACCAAATCTTTGATTTGTTGAACGTGAGCTTCGTCGGTTGAGGTTGATGGTCGCCCTGGACGCTCTTCGTCTTCGACACGTTCACGGCCGGCTTGGAACTCACTATACCACTTGTAAACATTTTTTTAGACATAGCCTCATCACCAAAGGCTTTCTGCACCTTCCTAAACATATTCGCAGCAGAAAATTGATTCCGTAAACTAAATTTAATGCAAATTCTTGCTCAACAAATTTCGACTTCGCAAAAACCGAAAAACTTCACTTTTAGCAGCTCACAAAACGACACGTATCGCAAACACTGATGAATATTTTGACATGAAATTTGACGTAAATGTGACTGACAGTACTACCAACCTAAAAAAAAATAATTCTCCAAATCCTTTGACACGAGCAGTTTAAATTCAAATATCACCTTATTTTTTGGGCACGATTGTATATTCCTGAAACGCTCTCTGAGTAATTTTAGATAACTTCATTAAGTTCGAAGCGAAAAGTTCTGGGTATCTTGACGCATCTACAGTTGTTTTATCATTTCGTTCAAAAGAAGCCCCAAAATATTTTCTATGGTGTGCATAAAGTCGTGAAAATACTACAGGGATACGCCAGCATAACTGCATACCCGCTTCTTCGAGACAAACCGTGTGTAACTGTGAATCCACGTACATACATATAACCATATGTACTAACATATGCTCTCGCGTATCAACAATAATGTTTATCGCCGTCATCCTTTGGCATTGGCGCTTTCGGTGTTGGCTTCCAAATGTTATTACGGTACCTACATAACTAAAGGCCCTGTTGGTGAGCTGCTACAACGCCACCACTTCGACATTTCAGTTGGGTCCGGCATTGATAGTTTCAATGTAGGAAGGAGAGTACCCAATGACTAGTGGCAGTGGCCAATATGCATATCTTTGGAGGACTTTGAGGATGGAGTGAATTGCGACAAATAAACAAAAGGGACAAGAGCCCATATAATTAAAAAAACAATGCATTAATAGTGAATATAATGGCGATTTCGGTGCCTGCTCAGTTAGTTAGATCATAGGTTATTTTATTGTTATTTTATTATAAACATAACTTTGTGAATTTTCAGACTCAGCTCACCTTGCTGCAAATTACTAGTAATCATTTCCTTTTAGTCAAAAAAAGGTTAATAAGAAATACTTTAATGCTACATGGTAAATGACGAAATAGAAAGACTGCATATATCAACGTGTATTCCTGTCTGTGACACACTTTTCATTAGCACTTTTTGGGACGGCTTCAGCTTTGATGAATTGCCGTTTATATCTTCGTTCGATTGAAAACTGAGTCCACGGAGCAGCAATTTCCCTTTGGGAAATAGGATAAAATCAGCCAAATCTGGTCATAAGGTTGGTTGATCGATTCACTGCACCATATCCTTCACTTTTTTAATAATTTCATCAGCTGAAGACGTCGAATATTTTATGCATATTTTTGAAATATCATTTATTTACCAGCGGAATTTAATTCAAATTTCCCTGTACTTTTTTGTCACAATTTATATACAATCAGTCTCAAAGGCATTTGAAATAGCTTCAACTAGAAAAAACGACTGTCTTTAAAGTTGGTTTCGAAAAAAAAAAAATCAATTTAATTGTGCTCTTGGCAAAGTGTAGAAACTATTTTGGCTTCATATACCTCGGCGGCCGACGTTGCAACCAAAACTTTCTTACTCCTTATTGCCAAAAAATATGGTTGCTGCTGCTTTGGTTGACTAGATGCAAGCACTGTAAGTCAACACACATTAATTTTCATTAATGCAACACTTGCTACACCCACAATGCCGATTAGGGGTGCTCTTAATTATGTGAAAACTATGGGTGAGTACTAAAATTGCGAAACTTATTTTTTTTTTTATTTAACTATATAATTGATTTATACTTTGAATTTACCCCAACTAACAAAAGATACATATTTATAATATAATTTTGTATGAAAATGAAAAATTTGTAGTTTCTTTTTTTTTTTTTAAATAGAGTTAAATATCATAGTTCACTCTTCCATTGACCTGTTCTTTATTTTGGTTACAGTGCTTTTATAGTTTTCAAAGTAGTTTTCCTATGTTATACTATATTATTGAAACATATTCCTAAAACCAAGCAGTAATTATTCTTAGGTATTTAATTAAAAAAAAAAAAAATTATATGTATTTTTATAAAAAAAGATACCGTTACTTGAGATATAATATGAAAAGATAAAGTTAGATAACGTAAAATTCCTTTGAATTGTACCTAACCTCACTTAATTTCATTCAACGTAATATTTAAGCACAACCCTACTATTGCAGTACTAGTGTCTACGAACCGGATATAACTTTCAAATATAAAAACTAGACAACTCGGCGGCGAAGTAACAGGCACAACAGTTAATTTAGCTAACAACAAGAATGCAATTTGGCTCCTTCTGCATTACTCCATTACAGCAGTGAGTCCAGCAGCGTCTCAATATACACAACACACAAATCGATTTGAGTAAAATAACAAAGCAATATATTTAACACAATAAGCTAAAAATAAAAGGGAGTTAGAGTGTAGTCCTGATTTAATATATGAAGCTTGTTAATTGCCAAATGCATTTATTTTGGTTTAACTTTTGGATTAATTCGGAGCTTTGTCAATATTTTTAATTATTATTTGGCGGCAGCTAAATTAATTTTGGGGATTATACTTGTTTTTCTTTTTGGCATAGACACCGCTAATGCGGTTGCAGTGGAGTTTACAACAGGGCGCAGTCGTTTTTTATTTTCGACGTTTGGCGCCAATTAGAGATTTCAAGTGTAGCCAGATCCTTCTTCACTTGGTCTTTCCAAAAGAGTGGACCTGTTCCTCTTCCGCTGCTTCCCCCGAGTTTACAGCGTCGAATACTTTTAGAGTTGGAGTGTTTTCATCGACTTGGACGACATGACCTAGCTAGTGTAGCCGCTGTCTCTTTATTCGCCGAATTATGGCAATGTCCACGTATTACTCGTAAAGCTCAGCGTTCCATCGCCAACAGCTGTACACTCTTATAGAACATTCTATCTTCTATTTAGCTGTGCAGTTCGAATTATTTTCTCTAGCAATAGGTTGAAAAGTCGCATGTCAGAACCCTCGCTTGGTATCGAGTGGCTCGGAGAAGTCCTTCGCTATCTTGACAGAGTTTACGCATCCGTTTTAGCTTTGCGGGGATACCAAGCTCGGACATAGCGGCGTAGAGATAGTTCCTTTTCGGGCTGTCGACTGTAAAATGGAGGTGGTGTTTGTCGATCTTACTTTTACGGTTCTTTTCCAAGATTTGGTGCGTGGTGAATATCTGGTCGATATTAGATTTTTTAGGTCTAAATTCACACTGATAAGATCCAATCAGTTTGTTAACCGTGGGCTTCAGCCTTTCACATACTACGCTCGATAAGACCTTTTATGCGATATTAACGAAGTTTGTCCCACGCTTATCGGTGCGGATTGTGGGGTCCCGCTTTTTGTTGATTGAGCAGAGCACACCTAGGTTCCAATTAGCGGGCATGCTTTCATCCGACCATGTCTTGCAAAGGAACTGATGTATGCACTTTGTCAATTGTTCGCCGCCGTATTTGCATAACTCGGCTGGCAATCCATCGGTCCCTACCGCTTTTTTGTGATTGGGTAGTCGCGTTTGCCATCTTCAGATGTTACACTTTCACTTCCGTACAACAGGCTGGATAAGTCTCCCTCCAAAACTTCAGTATGCTCTGAACATCAGCCACTAGAGATGCTCCGGTCTTGAAATCTTCCGTTAGTCGCCGCATCTTTTCATAGAATTTTCGAGCATTATCCCTGCTGGTCAGCTTTTCAATCTTTTCATACTTACGTACTTCGGTCTCTTTCTTTTTTTGTCTGCAAATGTGTTTCGCTCCCCTCTTCAACTCTTGGTATCTATCCCATCCCCCTCGCATTGTGGTCGACCATAACACTGCGAGGTACGTAGTGTGCTTTTACTCCATTCTGACACCACAATCCTCGTCGTTCTAGCTATTCTTTCGACATTTACGAAAACCAATGGTTTTGTTTGCAGCTGTACGAAGGGAGCTTGAAATTCCGTTCCTCAGTTCCTTTATACAGAGTTGCTGATGAGTGCTCTCAGAGAACAGGAGTGCAACTCGAATAAAAAACCGTCCCGCTGTCGGTTATAGTGGTATCTTTTCAACGTTGTATCTTCTCTATGTTTGCTGACGGGCGTGCTTTGCTATACAGAGGAGGATTCGTGTCTTCTCTAGAACCTAATAGTGGCCCCGGTCGATGGTAGGTCCTTAAATTTTTAATTTGTATGGTGTAATTATACACAGGAAGAACATTAACATGAGTGCCAGTGCACTATAAATGGCAACTACGTGAGAAATATAATAAATGTTTAATAATCAACCAATTTCTTAAGCAGAACCCTGTCTTTCAAATGTAAGAATATATGGATATAAGAAAGGCCGCAAATAAGTTTATCAACACATACGCCAAGAGGTAACAAATTGATTACGTTAGACCGATATACTACCTTTTGTACCGCGAAGGCAGCATTACATGTGGTTGGCCACTGAATAATACAATAACAACAACAATACAAGAATGCGCCATGAGCAACACAATCATAATGAAAGGCACCAGGAAAATCAGCATTTTTGGGGTTAATTTTACGATGCAAAATTTAATAAATTACCTCAACGAAACCACATACACACGAGCGCACATAAATTACATATACATACACACACACATATCACTCCAACACTTTGGCTGCACAAGTACAAATATGCGCGAGTTATTATGAATACGCGTGTCGTCTAAGAAATATTTGGGGGCTGAGGTGAGCTGTAACAACGGAAGTATTTAGATATGCGTATGTGCTTTAAAACGAGTTTTCTGCACACTAGTGCTTGTATGTGGATTGCATACAGTGTTGGGAAAATAAAAGCGTCTCACAGAGAATTCTTACTTAGGTTTTCAGGATCGATTACATAAAAAGTAGACAATAACGATGCCAATCGGCACATGCTAGGAAGCTTCTTGACAGCACCAATCAAAGGATAATTGTTGGCTAATTAAACTCCATTTAACCAAAAAATAAAAAAATTGAATTCGGAGAAGTTAGAAAAAAGTTATAGCTGTTCAGAAATGAGTGTAAATAATGAAGAAATTCGCTATATTTTGAAAATTTTGTATAAAAAGTGAAGAATGCCACGAAAGCCGAAAATGAAATTTATAAAGTTCATGGAGACGATGCTGTATCAGTTCGTGTAGCCCAACAATGGTTCGTTCGCTTCGGTTCTGAAAATTTCAATGTGAAAGATGAAAAATAAAGTCGATGAAATTGTGGAAAAGATTGACCAGGACCATTATATAAGCTGACATGACAACGCTAAGAAACTTAAAATTTAATGGACCGTATTAACATCTGCGATTCTTTGCTGAAACGAAATGAAATCGAACCATTTTTGAAGCGAATGGTAACAGTAGACGAAAAGTAGATCAAATACGACAATAATGTATGAAAAAGATCATGGTCCAATCGTGGTGAAGCTCAACAAATGGTCGCACAGCAAGTATTGACGCTTTGAAAGGTTATGTTGAGTGTTTGGTGGGATTTGATACCTTTCCAATCTACTTTGAGCTGCTCCAGCCTGGTCGAACGATTGATGCTACATTTTACTGTCAACAAGTGATGAGTTTGAAGCAACCAATGAAGAAAAACGGCCGGAACTGAACAACAGAAAGGGCTTCGTCTGCCAACAGGACAACGCTAGACCACACACATCTTTGAGGCCTCGGTAAAACCTGGTACAGCTTGGCTAGGAAGTTTTGATGCATCCGCCTCAAACCCTGGCCGTGGACCATCGGATGGTCTTGTTTCGGTCAATGCAGAATTCCCTTAATGGAGTAAAATTGGATTCAAGAGAAGCCTGTGAAAATTATTTGTCGCAGTTTTTCGCCGAGAAATCAGAAAGTTTTTACACTGATAGAATAATGTCTGTAGAAATACGAAAAGACCTTTTCGACTACCCAATATAATCTTTGAATAGTATCAGAACTGTTGTGTTCTTATGGTATATGTATGGTAGGTACTTCTGAGTGTAGATCTCAAAGTAATCTATACTAAGGATGTCCACACCATAGTGCACTTGGCTCTGTTTGGCTGGTTTCGACGTTTTTTTTTTCCTTCCCTTAGTTCTATTAAAATTTCTAGTAATTACTCATTATCAATCTGGATGTTTTCGATCCTTTCAAAAACTAATTCCAATTTTACCACCACAGACTTCTAATATTACGAACGCCAATGTACAAGTGCTCTGCCATAGTGTGCGTGATGTTGATAAATCCCAACAAAGTTTTCACTTACGCATGATTTATTTAAGTTATGAATCAATTTTATCGCAACAACAACACAAATAAAAAATTTAGTAAATCTACGCAGCTGAAGGCAACCGGTTGGCAACTAGGAAGGCAGCGGAAATAGTTACTACGAACCAAGGCTTTGGCGTGGCGAAAAGTCAAGAAAGTGGTGTGTAAGGATAATTTTGTATGTGAGCACACTCATATCTGTGTTAAAGTACACGCTGAGATAAAGCAATGAAAGAAGACGATGAAGAAGATGAAATACTTTTGCAGCTGACTTGATGCACGGAGAGAAAATGTGCGTCTGTTGCTGTGAGTTTACAATGTAATAGTGTTTAGACTTTCGGTCTTAAGTTCCAGCAAAGCGAAATTTTGAAGAAATTGGTGGAATGGTGAATACATATGGTTTGCAAGGGAAGTCGTGGGTTAAAAATTTGATGGAAATTGGACTAAACAGGAATTGAAGGTATTCTCGGTAAATAGGCGTTATTACTAACGTTTAAAAGCTCTCCTGGGTTGAATTGAAATACTTGTTTAGTTTCTTATAAATGTATTAAAAGCTCAAATCGACTTGTTTCGCAGCGAAAAGTTGTGATCACATGCATTTAAACGAATGAAATACTATGAAATTTACACGAGATTTCACTTATACTTTCACTTATAATTTTTAATGAAGCTTTTTGCTTAATTAGTAGAGCTTTTGACGACAAAGGGTTCTTAAGAAAAAGTTCTGATTATACAATCGATTGGAAATACTATGAAATTTGGGGGAGCTTTCACTTATAATCTTTAGTGGAGCTTTTTCGCTTAATCAGTGAAGCTTTTGAAGACAGCGAGAACTTAAGAAAAATTTTCTGAATATTAAAACTTTTTCACAGCAGCTGTTTCATGAAATGGAAGTAATGGATAACTCCCTCACACATTCCACCCCGCTTAATCAGCTTTTAAGAAAGCTTTCTTTATACCAACAACTTTTTCACAGTGTCTTCTCGCCAGTTAAAGAGGTCGTTCACAGCTCCATGAGCTACTTGGCCCGCTATACATACAAACTTAGCGTTGTGAAAGCGTTTTTCTTTCATAAACAGTTAAGGTGGCAAAGTGGCAGCGGAGGCGGCAACAGCATAAGCATAAGCAACAGCGACAGCGATAAAAATTACTTTCAAACTTGTTGGCAACACCGTTGTAAACGTGCAACTTTCATGTTGAGGTGTTTCTAAGTTATTTATTATGATTTATATTTGCAGCGCTCTGTCTCTGTAAGCTGTGCATGTGAGTAGTGGCGACGGGCGGGTGTTGAAGTGTATGAGCGCTGACGTGCGCGTGTGTGTGTATGGCGGCCAAATAAGTTCGCAGTTATTTTGTATGCTTGTGGTTAGCATTTATATGGGGTTGTTTATTATTTACGGAAATTATGCTCTCAGGCGACTACGCTCTCCCGCCGCCGCACCCGCGCCGGTAGCTTAGTTGTCGACTTTACTTTCGCAGCGCTGAGCGATAAGGTAAATATTAGTTCTTAGAATCACGTTCAGAAGCAGTTCCGCGGTTAGCGGTGTTGTGGCTTGTGAGACGCCTTCGATAATTTGGCCTGAGTAATGGCCTTGGCGACACAGTGATGGCCGATATTTGGCACACAGAATGATAGGTGATGATAAATGGCAATCGAAATCGGCGCGAGTGAGCTTGTATATTAGGCGATTACTTTTATGAGTCTATTTACTATGTGTGTTGGTATGTGTGTAGTAGTATTTCATGCTATGATGAAATAAAAATCCATTGTTGACAAATGACATCTATTAGATTTGCTGATATAAAATGCTATTACACAACAACAACATTTGCCGGCTTTTTTACTACTCGTCGGCGATAACAGTGCTTCTCACCTATGTGATAAGAAATTAACTGTGATTAGTATACTCTAATAAAGGCACGATAAATTTAATAAGCTCGAAGTATTACATTTTAATCTATATAGGTCCACAACTATACAGGCAGTCATCGGTATGTATTCTCGGGATTAGGTTGGGATTGGGTTAGGATTAGGTTAGAATTAGGATAAATTTTTCGCGTTAGGGAGATTAGAGCAATGATAGCTCCATCACTATAAGTATTGGTCAGCCCTAAGGTAGATTCATAAAAATAACGAAGCAACGTTTTACCTCTGTAATTTCACATTCTTTTTCTGCATGGGTTACTATAACCGTTAGTCTCGTTACCAAGTGGTTAGTGGTTTTCAGTACACGGTATAAGCATTGAAGATTATGAAATGCACATTTTCAAGAGGCTGTGACGGAAGAAAACAATAAAAAATCCTCTAATGATAGGTTGGTCCAGATTGTTGACACTTTTAAGTTATAAAAGGAGCTTGTTGAGCATATCTTTAATGAATAGGGGTGATCCGAAAGCTCTGCGTAAATGAGATACTACTACTAATAGCAATAATATTTTGTTCATAATTTTAAAAGTCTTAATTTATTTTTCAAAATCTATGTCGTCCCCCGTTATAGTCCCTGTGCAGTATTCTGGCATGTCTGAAGCTTTCTCGTCTGGGTTTTACTGCCTCCAGGCGACGGTATTGGTGCGGCGTATTAAGGACCGGCCGGCCGATTGCCTTGTATGTTACCAACAACGTTTCTTTGTCTTTTCTTTATGTGCTGCTGGCTTGCGACTTGAGGATTTGTTGCGGTTCTGTCCTTTGGCAATAATCGCAGTCGTATGAGGAGTGAAGGAGTACAGGCTGTCACGCCTAAAATCTTAGTGTTATTGACAGTCCGAATTTTAACACCATCGACTGCAATGTATAGGTCAAGTGTGTACTCCTTTGTCCACTTTGTGAATATGGCCGCTGTGGCTTTAGTGAGGCAGAATGGGAGGTTTCATTGCCCGTTGTCTCTATCGTGCAGTCATCAGCGTACGAGGTGATAGAAATTCCCTCTGACGGAGAAGGGAGTTTCGAAATGTAGGAAATTAACAGCAGCGGGGGAGGACAGTACACATGATTGCCGACCACTCACGTACACTGTAGTTCATAGTCCACCTCTTCAACCTTGGAGGGAACGCAGATTTTTCGATGTCCTCAAGTACCGTTGTGTGGCTGACTGTGTCTCGAAGGCTTTTGTCAAGTTTAACGCTGCGAGGATCGTCCTCTCGCAGGGTGGTTTTTGGTTGATTCTTTGAACTATCTGGGCATTTATGTTGCTAAGTGCTGTGGTGGTGCTGCGCCTTTTACGGTAGCCAAGCTGTTTGTTTTCTACACTCAGGTGATGAGTGAAAGTTACTCGGGCGTTTGAGTTTGCAGAAGTCACCCGAAGCTAAATGAAGCAGTTCGGAAGGAATTCGGAGTGCACCACACCTCGATAATCGCAGAAAACTGTCAACATGACTTTGATTTTTGAACGGCTTTGACGTGGTTATTCGGCTTTGGCTCACGCTTGCAATAAATTCGGACAATTGATTGTCTGTTTCCGGCTCATATGTACAGATCAAAGGCTCATCATAAGTAAAAGTACGTTTTATGACATCTTGGTAGTCGAAAAGCATTGTTTCACTGACGTTAACGCGACGCTGCTTAACGAAAAAATCGAGTGCTTTGGAACCAATCGTGCTTTCACTTTTCTTGGGCCCAAATAATCTTTAAAATTATTTTAACTGATCCCTGCGATCTTCAAAAATGCTCGCTAGGAAAAAACAGAACGATGAGTAAGTCGCGGAGCGCAGGTCGATTCTTGGTTATTTACGATTTTTCCAAAGTATTAGTTTTTAATGAAAGCACTTTACTTTTCGGTAATATCAATTTCACTTATGTGAGATTTTTAAATTTTTTATTTTCCCATATTCACAATTATTTGCGTTAACCGTTTACTAAAACTCATAAATTCATAGATCACATGTACATTTGTAGATATGTATAACAGGACTAAGTTCAGCTTAAAGTACACAAAACACACAACTGCACATTTCATACAAAAAACTAATTTCACCTGGTGAAAATACTGCATAAAACTAAACATAACTTTATATTTCCCATACACAACAACAACAGCCACAATTTGGTTGCGTAATTTTAGGGAGCAAACTTTGTTTGATTGAGGCGCACTTCCTCTGCAGTGGGCCGCGTCTCTTCCACTTTCGGCGGCGCCTTCGGCAAACTGAAGAATTTCTGTAAATAAAAACATTTTCGGGATTAACTAATATTCATGGAAAATTTGCATGCCACATGCGCTTACGTCATGCTTGCCGAAGTGTCGCGCCTCCTCCATTGTGTCGGGCAATTTCTTGTGCAGCGTCTCGGGCAGATAGAGCGCGCCGATGCCGCCTATGAAGAATAGTGTGCCGAGAATGTAGTAGGGCGCTCTTATGTTCACGGTGGTGCCCAAGTAGACGAGATATGGCGCGCAAACGCCGACCGCATTCGCGAGAATCGTGCCCAGCGCGATGCCCGTTTGACGCATGCAGGTCGGATAGATCTCCATGCTCTGCAGATTGACCGTGAAGAAGGTGAGCGCGTTGAGGAACTTGATGAATGTGGCCAGGCACACCATGACCATCTCATATTCGACATCTGAAATATTAAAGGAAAGTACGTGAAGCGTGATTTCTGTAAGAAGTTAGTCGCTTGAGTTTATCTTACCTGCCGCATAGATAATTAATGGTATACAGGCGAAGAATGAGATGAGGAAAGAGGAGGAATTCGTGAAGCGGCGGCCATAAGTGTCACCTGGAAAGAGGTAAGCGCAATTTTTTTATAATTTGGTTCGTCGGAGGGTTGCTAAGGCGCACTCACCTAGGTATCTGCCGAGCACATAAGCGGGTATTTCCACCACGCTCTGCAGCAGGAAATTCAGAAACGGGTTGCCACCCATGCGCGTGCTGAACAGCACCAACGTGAAGTAAGAAACCGCCACAACACACCTGAAAATAAACGTTTTATTTGCTTTGTGGCTTCATAGATTTCAGTTTGTTCCCTACAAATGGGCTGTGACCCATTTTGTGCGACCACAAATGACAAAAATAAAGGCAATAGTAGAAGCAACCTTTTTGCTGACCTACCAACTGAAGCCCATAATGATTGTGTTGCGTGTCAGATGCCAGCCGCTGAACAGCGACGCCATGCCGTATGTCACTTCGTCCACCTGCCGATTGGTGTACATCTGCGTCAGCTCCTTCTCCGTCATGTCGAATTCGCGGCCATTAATTCTTGCAATTTTCTTAAATTGCGTGATCGCCTCGCCGTAACGGTGTTTGCTAATCAACCAGCGCGGCGACTCAATGACATATCTGCGTGGAGAATTGAATTGAGAAAGACAACCAACAATCTAATATATATGTATGTATGTGTATGGCATATGAAAGCGCTGCAGATGCGAGAAATTATCAGCGCAACAACAAAAATGCAATAACCATGTGTTGCAACAAAGCGCTGCAGTTGGGAGTATATTGGCGGCATAACCATAAAAACTCTTGTAAATTTCATTTCAGTCCGTCTGCTGGACAAGTGTATTTAGCAGCGCGCGCTGACGGGCAACGCGCAAAAAGCGAAACGTGTATCGGCGTAGTGGCGCGGTGTAGCGTAGCGTGGCGTGGCGGCGGCGGCACGTGAAATTGAAACAATTGAATGAGTTTGATTGGATCCAGGGCAGCGCGCTCACCGGCCATTCGAAGTGATGTGATGTGATGCGATGCGCTCGAATGAAATTCACAAACGAAATCGATTTGAAAGCGCGCACAAATCGACAGTCCCACTGGCAAATCGTTGCCTCAGCATGCAGTAAAACACACGAACACACGCAAGCACAGGCGCGCACCGAGAAAGTCGTGCAAATGGATTGAGTGAATGAATGACCGTTTGAATGCGCGAGTAGCTGCCGCTTCATTTGCTACTCCGCGCCTTGCCTCCGTTTTGCTTGCCACGCCACACACGTACAACTGTACGTCACGTCGTATGAGCGACTTTCGTGTTGCTGCAGTTAAACTGTAGCGGCACATTTAGTACGATTTGCTATGCGCCTTCTGGAACTCGCCATGCATTGCTCTACAGATTGGAGATAACTTTGTTGTTGCACCCAACATTCCTCTGTAGTTCGCGTATTTAGTATGAGTGTATTAATGTGTATGTGTATGTTGTGTGTGTGGGTATACGTACTTGAAGAAAATTAAAATTATTGCGGTTGGTATCGTTGTTAGCCACATGAAGGCAACCCAATCACGTAGCCACCAGAAGAGCAGCGGCATCAGCGATGTGCCAATGGACCAGCCAACGCTTTGGTAAATGGCGATGATGCTGCGGTCCTGTCTGCGAAAGATAAAAACAAGTAAATAACGTATACAAAGTGTATGTGTGTGTGTATGTGAGGTGAAAGTCGGCGAGTGGGCGCAACTTAAAGTGCTCAAACGTGCATTAAGTAGTCGGTAAGTCCCCACAAGCGTTAGTTGTTATATGTCTGTTTCTCAATAAACGGTAGAGATTTGAATCAAACAAGTCTAGTTTTACGTAGAAGTAACAATTTGGTCTTATCTAATATTTTCGATCCCATGTAGATTAAAAATGCATGTCTCGTGAAATCTAATTGATAAATATATCGCAGCTAATACAGCTTTAATGCGTACTCTTGTAGTGAAAGCATTAGTGAGAGGAAGAGCGAGAGAGAGAGGAAGTGCGATAGAGAGGAAGAGTTGTAGAGAGAAAGTATTTCCTGAGAGAGCGAGTGAGAGAAAGAGCTGGAGAGAGTTAGTATTTTCTTCGAAGCACTTTTGAAGCTTTACTTTCATAATTCTGTCAAGTTCTGTGCGACGACTTCCTGCCTCCCTTCACTATACTGTACTCTCTATAATAGATTGGAGGCTCAATAACATATTTAATATCTATGGTCAGCAAACACTTGGTTTACACCGCAATATACTGGGCTGGTATTGGATCGAAACAATTCTTTTCGAGTGCTTGAAACACAATGTGAAAATAATAATTTCTCTGTATGTCGAAGTTAGCCTTCAAAATCGAAATATTTATGTTCGAATTTCGAATTTCACACCATCCACATTTAAGTTAGTATTTTTGAAGCTTAAATTTTTATTTTTATTTCTTTTGAAATATGACTCTCCTCTTGTATTCTACTATTAGATAGCTGGGCTTCGACGAAAACTTTGTCAGAGTTGGGATACAATAGGTAGTTTCGCTTTTGATCCAAGATCAATCGCAAGAGATATAGTGATGTTTTTGCCCTCAGCAAGGCTAGTCTTTCCTTAGTCGTGGGGCTTTTTACAGAGCATAGTCTTATGGGCGTCCACGTTGTAAGGTTGTGAATCTTACCAGACGCTATCTGCAGAAGCTGTATGGAAGAAGATGAGGTGGAAACAACTCAGCACATCCTTCTTGACTGTTCCGCGTTTCATCAGACACATTCCACCGAAATAGCGAGAATGGAAATTAAACGACCGGGCATATTTGTATTGGATACTAAGAGTTTTACCAATTTATAAGTTCGATTCTGGGAGTTCTGCTTTTGTACCACTTCTCAAAGAACTAGATATACCCAGTCCACGTAGGGATCTCTTTAGCTCAGCTATCTAACCTACGAATCTCAAAATTTCTGGTTTGTTTTATAGTTCTTTCAACCAAAATATGTATCCATTCCATATATGAAAACCTGTTATCTGACTTTTCAGACGCTCTGTCTCCGTTGGAACAAAGCTAATTATCTTTGCGGCCCAGACTATAATAGTAAATTTTTTGCAATTTTTTCAACATAGTTCCCTTCAAGGGTGGTCACTGTTTATAACACTTTCCAACTTTTGGATACCATTTTTGTAGTATGATTATCATTTCAAAATGGAGCTCAGTTTCGGCGATCAGCTCTTCATTCGACGAAAATTTCTTTCAACGAGCATGATTTTGAGATCTCAGAACAGGAAATAGTTGCTAGAGGTCAGATTCGAGAATACATACTCGGCATATCTACCGCTACAACAATAACAACGGAGGTAACTCGAGTCCAATTCATGGATTTTTGTCATGAATTTCACTGACTCGTGACACGGTGCATTGGCTTGGTGAAACTGCACATTCTTTTTCTTCTAATGTGGCCGTGTTTCGGAGATTACGGTCCAATAATGCTATGATCCAACAGCTGTAAATGCATGCTTGCGAATTTTCAGCGTTAGGGTTAACTAAAGATTATATGGATTTACTTCTAGTATCGCCATCTATGGCCTGGACTTGTTATTTATTAACTAGCGACGGAGCTCCTTCTGTTAATGGTCGGAAGCTAAGCTATGCTTTAGGAACAAAATGACTCACGCCACATACAGCTAAATCGACTATTCTTCTCCTGGTGTAACACTATCCACGGAACAAGTAGCTTTCGATAATACTAATACTAAATTCATTCATTCTCACACAACATTACGGTATTTAATTAAGAGTTCGATAATGTTGTGTTTGTTGTGATTGTTTGTTATTTTATTGCAACACTTACTCTCTCGATATTTCCATGCCAACAATCTGTGGCGATTGGAACAAACTATTCACCGCAAAGCCAGTTAATCCCGTGCAGAAGAGGAACACATAATAGACATTGGTGGTTACGATGGAGAACGCTCGTCCCAGCGCGCAGCAACCGATGCTGATGTAGTAGACAATTCGCCGGCCAAAACTAAAGTAGCACGAAAGAAAAGAGAAAACAGAGAACAAAAATGACAGTCAATGAAACGGCAAACAATGTAAAGAGAAGAGCGAGTTTAAGTAGTTGCAGTTGCAGTACTGGAGCCGAGCAACGCGTCAGCGGAAAAACATTTTCAATTATCCGCCTGCCGTCGCGTTACACAGCTTTACAGTAAATTTCTATTTAATCCAACTGTGGCCAACACAGCCAGTCGACCAAGCGCCGACATTAACGACGCCTCGCTGCAACTGTGGACTTACGAAGTGTCGCTGCACTTACACATCACCCATTTGTCCCAGCACAAATGATCCGATGACTTCTGTCACACGTCCCACAACAAATGTGTTCGTCACATACAAATCCTTGGCGCACACCCAGTTCTCCTTGCTCGGTATGGTCGACTCGTACCACGTCTGATCGTAGCTCCAGCCATGCTGGCAATCTGCAAGACGGAAGCAATAGCAGGAAGGATGCATAAATGGCAAGGCAGAAGGCAACAATCAACAAGAAATATATATGTAAGTGGTTATATATGTGGGGAGAGGAAGTGGCGAGTGCAAGTGTAAGTGGGAGAGTGAGCTGATACTAAGAATGTATTGAGAATTATGAGCATCTAACTGTCTATATAAATATGTATGTGTACGGAGGCGTTAGCCTTGCTGTCTCCTGGGAAAGCCACAGCGTCTGACAGACGCTACATCTTTACAGAAACATACGCACACAGCCACATAAGTATATACCGTTTAGGCGAGTTTGTAACTGTTTGTTAGTTGCTTGCCTCAGATTACAACAAAATTAAGGCAAACCGACCGACTCGATCCAAGACGCTGCGTAAGAAATCTAAACAAAACTAAACTGAACTCGAGCAGACCACAAAAGAAGCAAAGCGAGAAATATATTGAAACCAAAATGAAATTCAATGAAACGTAGAAACCGAAGCCAAGTTCGAGATTGAAGGGAGTTGAAGCGAGCGTTGAATTGTAAGTGGAAGTGGAAGTACAAGTGGAAGTGAAATGAAATCGCATCGCTGTTGTAAGTGAAACGCATTAAAGTGCAAAGTTGTAAAAAGTTATGCCCGAGCAAATGGAAAAGTTACTTTTCCTCGCACACGCAGGCCGCCGCCTCCTCGCACTTTCTTCTTCTCTACAAGGGAAGGAGCGTGTTGTCCTTCTGCGCTCCTTGCGCCGCTCTGTTCATGTTGCTTCCTGCTCATTGATTTAGTTTTTATTACGAGCATTGCACTTTTGCTCTCGGTTTTGTACTTTTTTGCTTCAATTATTGCTTGCCGTTCGGCTACAAGTTTTCGCATTTTCACAATTTTCGAAGAAATATTTATTTGTGCGATTTGTGGAAAATTATCGCTGTTGCAAGTAACAAGTTTTTGAATTTTAATGTTGAATTTTTCGAAAAGTATTATGCCGTGCTATGCGCTTTGTGGATAATCTGAAAATTTAAGATACTTAATTTTTTTGGTGGATTAGCTAAGCGCTGGCAATATCATTCTTGATGCTTTATTTGTTTGCTTACACAGTTAATCGCTTTACAGACTGAAATTAGATCCTTTATAAAAATATTAGAAAGGAATTAGAAGTGAAATAGTGAATTGTTTACTAAGTTTTCTTAACAGTCTAATGAAAGTATTCCTAGATTAGTGTCTCACCGCCAATTTAATTTTATGCGAGTTGTTTGTTCGTTTCACCATGGACCGAACTTCCGCCAGTTCGGTGAGATGTCTGAAGGTATGCGCTCTCAAGTTTTTAAACTTCTGGACCTCCCAAACGCGTGAAAAGACAAGAAGGAAAAGTTGAGTGGTTTCCACTCATCTTCTTCCTACAACTGCTGCAATTAGCGTCTGGTAAGGTTCTCAACCTACACATGGACGACTAGGCCCTTACAGAGGGAAAAGTATCACTAGATCTCTTGCGATCGATCTTGGTCAATGGTGACCCTGTGCTGGCCAAGCTTCCGCGAAACACAGCTGTCTAGTAGTAAAACTCAAGAGGATACGGCAGCACCGATATCTTCTGTTCCACGGATAGCGGTTCCCTAGTCTTTTTTTTGCTAACTCATCAGCTTTGAAATTTTCCCTTGCGATTCCACAACGGCTCGGCACCCAAGCCAGTCTTATCACAAAGACATTCGATCTATTGATAGCAAGGTAAGGCACTCCTCGATCAACTCTGAACGCACTGTAAATGAGTTCAAAGCTAGTATCGCCGCTCTGTTATCTTAGTGAATGGTAATTTTTCTAAAGGAATCTGCACTACGGAGCAGCAGATCTGCTGTTACCTTAATGGCTGCAACTCGGTTTGGACGACACTGCAATAGTCAGGAAGTCTTAAGCTGGAGTTGATAGAGTAAACAACTCCATCTACCTTCCCCCAAAGCTTTGACCCACAGTAAGAAAGCTCACTATGCCCTCCTCCAACGGCTTCTTCTCACCTATAGCCTTATCTTCGATACATTGGCAGAAAATGAGCTGCCAAAGTTCGGTTTGGCGTCTCCATGATCTAAGTGATCTGGTATGAAGTCAAAGTGTGTAAGGACATCCGAGGGTTCAGATACGTGTTCTTTTAAAAACCCCAGACTCTCTGAGTCTGATAGCCACTTTCTCAGCCATTCACCATCTCACGATGTCTACGGGCACTATGTTCAAAATGGTGTTATAGCCAAATGAAAGTAATTTTCTCTAATTATTTTCAGCACTTTGTTCGATATTGCCAGAGCTTTGAGATTACGGTAGTGTTCACAACTCGAACACGTTTTAGAACCTTTGTAGCCTTAAGATTTTCTCCATCGAAAACTACGCATAAAAATATGCATACCTAAAAAATATAGCTTTCGCTTCGCACTCATCCATGCTAATGCTTCAACTTTACTGCACTATCTTTAAACTCATTCCTTCTCTTCGAATCAGACCCTATAAATTAAGCAGCGTTTTGCAACTCGTGTTGTTTTGCCAAGCAAACTTCAGCTTGTCCCACTCGTATTTTATGGATGCAAATTTTCGCTCAACGCCACAAGTCAAATCCATTTTTTTTCTCGCAAACAGCAATAGAAGCGTTTCTTTCTTGCCACGCAGACTATAAATCAATTTGCCGGCGCTGTTAGACGGTCAATGTGTGAATGGCGAAAAAAATCGAAAACCCCTCCGCATATGTGTTCGAAAACGAGTTACGGCATGATAAAAAATGTATGAGAAAGTGTAAAACCTGAATAGGAAATAAACGAAATTAGAAAAGGATAACAGCCTGAGGAGAGTAAGTGCAACAATGCTTTAAAGTGGTAACGGTAAACTAAGCTGTAATTCGTAACAAGATCAGAGGAGAGAAATTAATCTAGGTTAGATATCGTGGATGTTCTATTGTGATTTTAAGAAGGGTGATCTCCGAGGTCTTAGCATTGAATCGGACCACTTTCAAGATCGCCTCTGTGCACCAAAAGACTCACGTCAATAAATACAAGGAAGGTTCGAAGTCGAGAAGCTCATTTTTAATCGACCTGCACTCCTGTTTCCTGAGAGCAGTCATCAGCAACTCGGTATAAGGGAACTGTGGGACGGCAATTCAAGCTCGTTAATTCTGCTTTCTCAGACTGGATAAGAAGCAAAGCAATTGCGGCCGGTAGTGAACGAGGAAATACTCTCCCTATCACACCATAACAAGTCGTAGCTCGATGACTCGCGACTTTGAGGAAACATTTTGCGAAGATTTATGTTCGGATAACTGACAGTCGATAGAAACGCTCCAGCTTGAAATATCCTCGGCGTTACGAGGTATAATCGAGGTAAAAGTTCTCTCGTAAGATTATAGAAGGTTCTTGCTACATTGAACTCCAATTGGCTAAACGGAGATAAATCCGGGTAAAAGTCTCCAGTATTTTATAAATGAGTTTTTCATAGTAAAACCATTAGATACTCAAAGCAGATGAACATTTTACAACTTTTCGGATCACATTGCCTACATGTCTTTAAGAAACCGTTTCAGTTAGCTGAAATCTCACTTGTCTCTAATGCAAGCACCGTTATATGAAATCGAATATTTGAGTTTTGTGGCATGTGTTCGAATGTATGATTATTTTCTTTGCTTACACAAGACACATGTACAGTTACGTATTGATATGGCGATGTTTAAGAGTTCAAAGTCAACGTACCTACCAAAACGCCATATACTGAGTTGATATAGGTGTACTGTGTAGCTCGCAGCCATTACTCACCTGTTACATTTGTCTCGGTTTTATTCCAACGCAGCCAATCGTCGATTTCCGTGAAATTTGCATTATACATCTCGCAGTTGCTGTGCTTGCTGGCGCCGCGATTATCCTTCTGTCTGTATGTATGAACCCACATTGGTGCGCGTGTTTGTTGTTGTTGTGCGGGCGGTTGCGTGGGTGGTGGCAGCAATGCAAATATAAATAAAAGAATCGAGTTTAAATTTTAATTTCCACCATGGGAGCGACTTATTAGATGGAATAAAATGAAATGAAATCAAATAAAATAAAATAACGTGAAATAACGGAGTCTAACCGCGCACTCGCTGGTTCGCTGAACAACGTGAAAAGTCAACAATGAACAGATGAACAGCTGCCAATTGTTGGCGAACCAACTCACCTTGCTCTTATTCAAATATAGCTGATTCTCTTACGAAATGAAAATGCTGCCACACATGCGTACATACATATTTGGAGACATAAGGGTGGTACATAATATATGTTTTTGTGAATTTCTTTAAGCCAATTTGATTTTTCACAAAATTGAGTTTAATATTGAAATTAATATTTGAAAATTTTTATTGGATCTTTATGTTCCAGAAAAATTTAGATAATGGAAACTATATGAAAATACTCATTATTGGATAATATTTGACCGAGTAGACCTCGTTCAGCACGCAGTGAAGAAAACATAGCAGCCATAGCTGAGAGTGTGCATGAAGACCGTGGAAAGACGATTCGGCGCCGTTTGCAGCAACTCGCACTGACGTATGGAACGACTTGGCGCATTTTACGTCGATTTCTTAAACTGAAAGCTTACAAAATACAGCTTGTGCAAGAACTGAAGCCGCTCACCGCAACATCGTTGAGCTCTATGGGCTCTTGAAAAGTTGAAAGACTAGTTCGAGCCAAACTTTGTTCAGCCATGAAACCCATTTCTGGCTTAATGGGTATGTAAACAAACAAAATTGCCTCATTTGGGACGAAGAACAACCCAAAGAAGTGCAAGAACTGCCATCTCATCCAGAAAAAAACAACGGTTTGGTATGGTTTGTGGTCAGTTGAAATCATCCGTAACGTAACCATCAAAGGTGTCCCTTATCGCGCCATGATAACCGACTATCTGATGCTTGAAATTGAAGCTCAGGATCTCGGCTACATTTGGTTTCAACAAGATGGCGCCACTTTTCAGACATCGCATCATTTCATGGATTTACTGAGAGAACTTTTCGGTAATTTCAAGTTTTGGGCTCGCCGATTGGCCACCAAGATAGCGTGATATCACACGGTTAGGCTTTTTTCTGCTGGAATAAGAAAAGTTTAAGATCTATGCTGACAATTTCGTTTCGATTCATTTCATGGACCAAATCGTCGATCAATACGCCTTCACGGAGATAATCTTTAAAACATGAATGCCAAAGAATGTTCTTTCGAATGATAATAAACATTCCTCATTAAATTTGAAGTTTTTTTTTTTGCATTCAAAAAAAGTCGGTAACCTCGAAATGGATCAACGTTTGTATGTTATAGTAGTCTGATACTAACGGATCCGACAAAAAAGCAGCTTCTTGGAGAGAAAACAGCCTGTGAAAATTTTCAGATCGAAACATCAAAAGTGAGGGACTAGTTCGCGTATGTATAGATGAGCGGACGGACGGACAGATAGACGAACATGGCTAACTCGACTCAGCACGCTATACTGATCATTATAAATTTTAAAGGATCTCCGACGTTTCCTTTTGGGTATTACAAACTGCATGCCAAACTTATTGTACTCTATTCAAGGCATAAAAAAAATAAAAGTTCTTTCAATGCACTTAAGTATCACCCTGATAAAAAAATCACATATGCATACACACTTACACACACATACTTATTTGCACAGTTCCCAATTTGCATAGTGCTCATATTACTATGCGCATACTTACATCGGCAACGTTATACGCCGCCACTCATCCAGCGAGTAGTTCGTCAGCTCCTGCCCCGGCACGGTGCACCAGTGCTCTGGAATGTCGAGCGCCAATATGATATTCATATATACCATCGAGCCGGCGGCGGCCAAAGCCAGCACGAATGTCATGTTGTAGATGAGCTGGAAGCGTCCATGATTGCCGACGCGTTCCATGATCTTCTGGAAGGGATCATTTGCTTCCGACTCATCGAACTCGTCCTCCTCCTCCTCCTCCTTTGACACATTCTGTTTGTTGACATCGCCATTCTTCACTTCATCCAACATCTTTTTTTCTTGCTTGTGTGGGGTTATTTGTGCATCTAGTGGTTTGTGGCTGTCACTTCAAATTTGGTGTTTAGCCCAAAGATAGCGCTACGCTTCAGTAGAGACAATGCTGTTCTGGAAATAAAGTTGCATTTGCATAAGTATTAAAAGGCTGTGATTAGCAAGGTGAAATATATGGATTTAGTGCCCACTTTAAGTGTCCATATTAAGCTCTTTACTCTGCTCTGTCATAATAAAGCGATGAAATGCGCAATTAAGTGAAGTGCTTTATTGATTTATGGAAGTTATATTTAAGTATTCAAAGGCTCTTTATAACTAATTGTTATCACTTGTGAGAAAATCAATTTTTAAGTTTGTGATTTTATGAATGCGTTTTTATTTATTTACTAACTCATTTTTATTGCACAGCGCAATTATCGCTACAATGCCTCTCAGTTTTCTATGTAGTCACATTATAACTAAATCAGATTTGTACACGTAAGGAACTGTGCCCAAAAAATAAGGTGACATTTGAATTTAAATTGCGCGTGTCGAAGGTTTTAGAGAATTACTTATTTTTTGTTTTGTTGTTAGTACTGTCAGTCACGTTTATGTCAAATTCCATGTCAAAATATTCATTAGTGGTTGAGATATGTGTCATTTTGTGAGCTGTTAAAAGTGAGTTTTTTGTTTTTTTGCGATGTCGAAATTTGTTGAGCAAAGAATTTGCATTAAATTTTGCTTACGGAATCAATTTTCTGCTGCGGATACGTTGAGAATGGTGCAGAAAGCCTTTGGTGATGAAGTATGTTTTGGGCCTCAAGCGCGTCAAATCTCGACTGGTACCGAAAACATTGAATTTTTTGGAAAAAAGGCGTCGCGTTGAAGTGTGTGAAACGATGCTTTCCGACTACCAGGGTGTCATGAAATGCATTATAACTGGCGATCAGACTTGAATCTATGCTTACGGCGCCGAACAACCAAAAGAGAGGCGAGACCAAAAAGATCATTCCGCAACCACCGTATTCACTTGATCTGGGGCCGTGCGACTTCTGGCTGTATACCAAGCTCAAAAGACTGCTCCGGGAACACCGTTTTTATACGATAGAGGAGATTCAAGCCGCAGCGAAGACGGAACTGAAGGCCATCACGGAAAGTGACTACAACCAGTGTTTTGAAGATTGGAAAATCCGTTGTCATAAGTGCATTGCATCGGGAGGGGATTACTTTGAAGGGTATAAAATTGATTTGGAAGAATAAATAAAGAACTTTCAAAATAAATACACCTTAATTTTTTGGGCCAGAGTACTACATATCTAACATGTTGACCGATATTTTCGATCAGAAGTCAACTATAATTTCTGGGGTACAAATATTCGGTATACAGGGGCTTGAACAGTTTTAATGGGATTTCAACAGTTTTTGGTCATAAAATGGCACATAGTAAATACATAATCTTTTTATCGCGTTATATTAATTGTTTCTTGATTTGTTTACTGGAAACGAATCAATTAGAATTTAAAAATGTGTTATATGGGAAGAAGGCGTGTTTGTTGTCTGATTTCGTACATTTTTACACTGTGACATAAGAAGGTAAGAAGAATGCCAATGTTAAGTTCCAAATTTTGTCGAAATATGTTGGTCAAGTCCAATATGTGATTTCACCAAAGGCGGGCGGTGCCACGCCCATCGTCCAAATATACTCATTAAGCCTTCTCATACCATCTCTTAGGTAAAATTTAATGTCTCTGGCGTGTTTAATTATTGATTTATTGAACTTTTGAACAGTGCCGTTATATGGGCAGTGCCGGGAGTTATCTTCCGATTTCATTTTCACACTGTCGGCAGAATTCTTATAATATTCGAGCCTAGCATCATTTATAACACTATATCTATTTTGATCTTCGTTATTTGAGTGAAACTATTATACCCTGTTTAACATCTTGCTATAGAAAAGTAACGGGTGGGCCATCTACCGTTTTAAATCTGAATTATCTATATTTCGACATTGGAAGCGTCAAATACCATTCGGAAAGTGACAGATACTCAGTAAAAAGTCTAAAATTTACCAAATGGATTGCTATTCACTATAAGAAAACTTGGAAATATTGAAAAAAGCTGAGGATGGTCAATTTGACCGAAAAATCATCTTTCCACCTCGATGGTTATGTTAACAACCAGAATTGTCGCATTTGGGGCATAGGACGGCGCTATGTGCCATACAGCAAACGCCTCACTCAATCTTTTACGCCCTATCTTCAAAAATCGCGTAATCAGCAAAAGAGGTGATGTGAATTGGCCTCCCAGAAGCTACGATTTAACTCCGTTGGACTATTTTCTGTGGGGAGCTGTTAAAGATAAATGTTACGCCAACCATCCAGAAACAATTCAAGATCTTAAGTACGAGATTTAAGCTACTGTAGCTGCCATAAGGCCTGAAACCATCGATAAAGTATTCCAAAAGTGAGTGGATCGGATAAGCTACTGTAAACTCAGCCATGGTGGTCATTTGTCCGAATTTTCTTTCTACAAATAAATTTCATAAAACAACCTTTTAAATAAATGTTACACCTTTGAAAAATATCAAGCCGTTTTTTTATTGACTTTTTAAATTTAAAATTTTATATGGCCCACCCATTATTTTATGAACCTGCTACGTAGAGTTACCCTTAGAACATATTAGAGCAGAACTTGTAAGTGCACGCACTAAGCTGTCCGTGTTCATGGGCACTTGAGCATTTTGCAGACAGACATAAGATATATCTATAACTATAATGTAATATGGGCGTTGTCAATTTTGTAACACAGAGCCGAAACCTGATTTGCAATAAGGCTTTCGGATATACAAATCCACACACATAGCAGGTGGCAAATTGCCTACTTGGTCTCTTGCAGGATCCTTGAATAGAAGTATTGCAACTATGAGTTTCTGGGAAAGAGTTGAGAAAGTTCCATATCATCGGTCACACTTTTCTATTCTTTTATATTTTATTCCAGGGTGTAATCAACAAAACTACAACAGTTCAGTCAACTGCTAATTAACACCTAAAATTTCGCCACATTCTTCATAAATTATCGATAAAATGAAGATGATACTCATTTAGACGCGGTGAATACAGTACAGTTTTTGGATCTCGGCAACTAAGTCATACTCAAATTTTATTTTATATTTAAAACTTTTACCTAGAACTACCGATGTAGTTATATTAAGTTGAGAGAAGTCGATGCTAAGAGCGATTTCACTTTGTCAGCTAAGAACGTAGGTCTGTACACATACATATGTATATTAAGCTTAAAAAAACCTTTAAACAGTTCAAGTTCGTATAAATAAAGTCGAAAGTTTTGTTTACGTAGAAGGTCAATATATACAGGGTAGGCCATTTAAAGTTGACCCACCTGGCAACGCTGTAACTTTTAACAGCGCTGACAAATCGGCTAATGTCATACCGCGTTGGAAGCGTCATTCGAAGACAATTTATACCATGGAACAGTACACTCCAAAAGAACGCGCTGAAATTGTTCAGCTTTATATTCAAAATAACTTTTCAATTGTGTTAACTCAACGTGCGTTTCGCAAAAAAAATAAAGTGAAAAGTGCTCCAGTTAAGAACACAATTAAGTCTTTATACGCAAAATTTGTGAACACCGGTAATCTCAGTAATGCCAGTCATGCATCCAGACAACGCACAAGACGTTCTGATGAAAATATCGAAGCTGTACGAGCCAGTATTGAGGAGACTCCATCGACATCGAGTTATCGCCGCTCTCAGGAATTAGACATCTCTCCCACCACTCTCCGACGCATAATTCATAAAGATTTGAAGATGTTTCCATATAAAATTCAAATGGCACAAAAACTAAACCCAGCTGATTATCCGCGACGCCTTAATTTTGGCAAACAAACAAATGGGTCTACTTTAAATGGCCTACCCTGTAGTACGTCGATAGCCAGACGACAATTAAGGCAATAATCTCACATCCCATTACCGAAAAGCGGCAGCATATAAATTGGATTCCAAGCCAATGAGCAATTCCTTGAAACTAAATAGCTGATGAGATTTCAAAACATAACATCCGTCTGGCTACCGAACCTGTCCTGGAAATACGGAAGTCATTAATAACGATATACAATAAAATTTCCGAAAAGGCTGACAGACAGGTCAGGGCGAGATGCAATGCTCTAAGGGCAAGCATGATCACCAAGATCACTTAAAAGAATTTCTAGGGAAAACTTGCAAGCTTCTTACTCATATGGTCTTGAAAGCACTGCAGTACAGTTATAGGGTTAATCACTGATCACAACTTACTGGCAAGACATGCGCTTCTGATGGGCATAAGTAACTACGATATATGCAGAAAGTGCAGGGAAGTAGTTTTGAGAGAGACGCGGGAAAACATCCTATGCCTCTATCCAGCATTTGCTAGGTAATATCTAGGACCTGTACTGTTCAAGATACTAGACGAAGTTACAAAATTAGATATCAAGTCACTCTCAAGGTTCACAAAAGCATTCACGTACTCTATAATGAATTCTTCACCTCCAATTAAACTGAACTTTCATCTGGCATAACTTAGGATATGACAGCCAGCCAGTATAACCAAACCTAACCGTAAGTTAATTTTATTCGTTGATTTGACTAAATACTATGTTACTATAATGGAAATGAAGGAATATTTTATCGTTAAATACACTAGTTTACACTTATTTTGCGACGGTAATGTTAGAGGCTATTTCTTGCTAATTTTGCGTTGCTAAAACCGAAAATGATACTGAAAATTTCCCAACACGCAGGATATTTTATGTTGTAGCCAAGAGGTGTAGGTGTCACACTACCACCATTTACTAAAATTACAAAAATAGCTGCGCGTGAATTGTATGTCCAATTTTTGAACACAAATTCGAAATCAGGACACCTCAAATACCTTGCAAACACACACATCTGTGGCAAATTTTTCCTTCAGATTTGTAGCAAAGTGTTGTTTAACTATTTTAACTGACACGAACGATAAGTTATAGTATTTTACTTTAACTGCCGATTAGTTGTATTTTTGTTTGGAATTTCACTTTGTTTTTATCAAACAGTTTGTGTGCATATTTCACTTGTAATTCAGTAAGAAATCGTCGCCGTTTGTGAATATGACTTGCGATTTAAAGATACACACTTTGCTATTGCTTTTGTTGAGGCATTGCAGCGTTAATTTTTTTATTAAAATTGTTATGTGTAAATATTTTTATGATTTTTTTTACATGGTTAATATTTTCATAAAAAAGTATTTTGATTAACCTTTTTATGAATTTTTATAAACTATTTACTTATAATGAATGAATTTACTTTTAAGTGATTACCCTCCACAACTTACAGCTCCAGTAAAAATTTTGTATTAGCACTTTGATTTTATTATATTTTTCTAAATTCCACAAAATGTACAACTGCCGTGTTTACTTGAGGAAAATACCAAAAAAAATGTAATCAAAACTTTCTGCGTTCACTTTAAAAACTATTCGAACACGTTATCACATTGGCAGGCACAAAATGACCATTCACTTATCACTTATCTTCTTTGCAAGCAATTTGTAACAACAATTTTGCGTTAGGTGATATAATTAATAATTATGAGCAGTAAGCTTAATCCCGTTGCTGCAGCCTATAAGTGTTATATACAGTTATTTCCAGAATACAATGTTTGATTTAACTTTCGACTAAATGCCAGTTCCAGTAACCGTGAACTGCTCCGAGATTTGATCTTGTTTTGGTAAGCGTTAAATTTAATCTGACATTAAAATAGCATTGTCAAGAATTAAAACCACATTATCAACACGGTGGTTATCGGTGATGATAAATAGAAAGCTCTGCTTGTTTGGAAAGCAAATTTAATTGTTTTACTATCGCGCGGTGGAGTATTTATGTACTCATAATACTACACACCGCTAGCACCCCGTCTCTGCATAACATACAGTGAATCAAAAAAGTTCTGCAGTCCGTATTATAAGCTTACATACATATAAGTACATATCTATATTGGGTAGTCGAAAAAGTCTTTTCGTATTTTCACAATAGATGTCGTTGCTGTCGACAGCTGCTCGAAATTGAGTGAAAATAAGAAGATATTCGCTATTTTATGAAATTTTTATATAAAAACGGGAAGAATGACACGCAAGCCACCAATAATGTGCCAAAAAGATCATGGTCCAAGCGTGATGAAGCTTAACAAATGGTGGCAAATCCTGGACTGAGGACTCGAAAGGTTTGGCTGAGTGTTTGCTGGGATTGGAGAGGAATCATCCACTATGAGCTCCTCCAGCCTGGTCGAACGATTGATTCTACAATTTACTGTCAACAACTGATGAGATTAAAGGAAGCAATCGAAAAAAACGGCCAGAATTGATCAACAGAAAGGGCTTCGTTTTCCATCAGGACAACACTGGACCACTCACATCTTTGATGACTCGGCAAAAACTGGGAGAGCTTGGCTGGGAAGTTTTGAGGCATCCACTATATAGCCCCGACCTTGCACCATCGGACTACCATTTGCTACGGTCAACGCAGAACTCCCTTAATAGAGTAATGTTGACTTCAAGAGAAGCCTGTGAAAATTGCTAGTCGCAGTTTTTCGCCGCGAAACCAGAAAAGTTTTACACTGATGGAATAATGTCTTAAGTGGAAAAATGGCAAAAAGTGGTTGACCAAAATGGTACATATTTGGTTCATTCAATTTCTATATAAATACAACAATATAAGTTAAGTTTGATTAGAAATACGAAAATACTTTTTCGACTACCCAATATAATAAAAATATTGAAATTGAAAATTGATTATTATTAATTTCGTAAATTCAAAGGCAAACTTGTAATTTTTGGTTAAACCTTTAGTTTTCGAGTGTGCCTCAACTTTTTTCATGCACTGTTTATAGGTACGCAAGCAGATTGTGCTTTCTTCTTGGCATGTGTCGGAATGTCATTAAAGAACACTTGACGATCTACCAATTCCTTCTACTCGCTTTATCGGTTGAAATTGTAAAAATGATAGTTTTGTATATAAATAGGCCGAACCTTACCTGTTTGATATACTTAACATAAAATGGCATAGTAGTTATAATGTTTTGTTAAAGTAAATAGTAGTCAGACGTCAGACGATATAGACTACGAGCTTAAAGCAGTTAATTTTTTCCATAGCCTCGATTCATGATTCGTTCATGACTGTACACATAATTGGTTTGTGTAAAAAAAATTGCACGAGTTCTATTTCAAGAAGTTTAGTCGGAAATTTGGAGTGGGTACTTAAGTGGGTATATTCCAATGATAAGTAATTTTGAATGAACTTAAATATAGCATTAATAATCTTGACGCCAAGGCATATTTCGTGTACTTGTGGGGTTTATCTATGTGTACATATACCACATTAGGGATAACATTTCCATTCCTTTCAGAGATTATAGAAACACTTTTATTGATTAAGCGGTATTACGCTTACGCGACGCTCAAGAATTTATTTTATGCACTTAGAATATGTTAGGTAATGGATATGTATTTTATATTTATACTCTGAACAGGCTATATTAAGTTTGACGCGAAGTTTGTCACAACCAGAAGGAAACGTCGGGGACCCTATAAGGTATATCTAAAATGAGCAGTGATCAATGATGAACTGAGTCGATTTAGCCAGGTCCGAACTGCTCCCTCAGTTTTTGAGATGTTGATCCGAATCTCCACAAGAAGCTCATATGACGAAACCGCCGATATTAGACCACTATAGCATGTAGCTATCATTTGAACTGAATGATCGGAATCAAGTCCTATAGTGGAAACTTTTTCGTTTGACGAGGATTTTTCACGAAATTTGATATGGTTTACTGTCCCAAGTAACGGTACAACCTCCGAATCTTCCATACAAAACGATCGATCAAGTTCTATTTCTTGTATAGAAACTCGATTATTTGTGCAGAGTATTCTAGCTTCGAAGCAACCGCAAGTAATGTGTTTCCTAGTTTTTATTTTCATTTTAAGACGAAATTCATCCAATTTCAATCATATCTGAAAGTTTTTTTTAATTAGTATTTACTGACTTTTTTTGGTAAATTCGTTTTGCAACTGTCTCGTTAATTTTGAATATAAACTCATATTTATTTATTTAAAAAAAAGTATTTTTAAGTATTGTAGTATTCCTTTATTCTATATAATGGGTTTTCTGTGATTTATTGGAATATGTTCTGGACTTACGTCGATATGTTTGCGCAAATTGTTATTTTGAGCTTGTTGTTTTTCTAACTTTTGGGATATTTCGTATAACAAAAGGTATTAGACTTTCCAGTATTCAAAATAAGCATTGGTTATGAAGGGTTCTGGAAGATATATATATATAGATATAACTATTCCTCTAGTTGCATAAAGATTCGTTCAACCCGTCATAAGACGTTGTCATATATTTCGAGTATATTTCTACAATGAAATCCAAGACGAAACATCGCAAGAGAATTGGGTGTTAAGGAAAGTACTCTGATCCCTTAAACAGCAAAAAAAAATGCAAAGTTTTCGCTATACGGCGCATATTTTTATGAATAAAGACACTGATTTCTTCATTAATTCAAGTCTAAGAATACCATTTACATATTTACCTCCTTCACACAACCTTCTAAGCCAACAGACTGCGCCGTATAGCGGCAACGATGCATTTTTTTTGCTGTTCATGGGATCACATTTTTGAACACTGATTCTTATGTATGTAGAATTTAACAAGGAATTGAATGAAAAAGTCAATTTTGAAAAAAAATTGGTGAAAAAGTACAAAAAACCGAGTTTTTTGAAAAAAAAAATATGAAAAAATGTTTTTTTTTTTTTTGGATTTTGAAATTTTTTTTGGATTTTGAAAATATTTTTATCAGAAAGCTGAGATTTTTTAAATAAAATTGGATAACTTAAACATTTTTTTCACTTAGTTTTGAGGTCGTTAAAAAATAAAAGAAATAGTAATTTTTTTGTTTGATCTCAATTTCAATTGCGACCCACAAAACAATGACGCAACTTTGACCACTAAAAAGTTAACAGATATTATTCTTTTGGTCTATATTATGACATTCTAAAGTTTGGTCAAAATCGGAGAACCACGGGTACAAAACCATGTCGCCAATTGATGGAATGGCCCATATACTTATACAAACCGTAGTCTCAGATTTTCTCACAGCAGTGTATCTCATCTTTGCATTGGATTTTATGGAAGATGCTTTCTAAGCTCGCAACAGCTTCTTGCTTGGGTGAAAGCGTTCATACTTCATGGTTGCTTCATATACTAAGAATAAAGATCTGATCGTTTATGAAATTTTTTCTTTCTTTAAAATCATCACAATTATCTTTTTAAAATAGTTTAGTATCGTCTAAATTCTAATTATAACCTAATTAAGCCATATTACATTGTTACCGTTAAACTAACATTATTAAACCCATAAAAGGTGTGCGAAGTGCAACGATGGAGCTATATATGTATTATGGGCCATTTACCCAGTGTGATACTGTCTAACGGCGTTTCATGGTGTTGACTTTTTATCGGTGTTGACTGAGTTTATATAGAGAGATTAGAAATTGTAAATCTTTCGTGGAACTAGAAATCTTGCATTGCATTGAGATGTCTTTCTAAATTTATTTACAAACTCATTTCAACTGCAAATACCTAGAGGAGACGATTATTACATACATAACTGTAATTGTAATTACTATTTGTCTAGACCTTAGATAAGGAATGCCAATGCCTGAGCACCCGATCAAATTTACTACGCAATACAAGAGCACCCTTGCCAGTGAGCGTTAGTGTAGGACGCCACTTGAGGCATTATCTGTTGCGGATATAATCGTCGTTGCATTGCCTTGTGGCGTGCAGGGGCATTGAAAAGACTCGAGGGTGTACTACCGTTAAATATTGTTTATATAATTTATTAAATAATTAAAATTTATCTTTTACGCATTCGTCTATGAAAATAATATAATATTACACTATTATTACGGCGATAATTAGTGTAAGCGATATGATTTATGGCGACTATTTTATGACAAATTTCATGCCGTTAGACTATATTAACATGCACCCCTACATGCATATGTACATACTCGTACATATGTACATACAAATTAAAGAGTATGGGAAATAATTTACAACGTCATAATTGCTAATGACGTGCTGAACGGGCTGCATACTGTATTATAGCACAATATAGTAGATAAGAAACATAGCAACATACAATGGTAAATGTGTCTACATACCTACATACGTACATACGTACATAAGTATGTACATATTTTATATTCGAATAGGCCCCCAAGCAGTAGGTGTTAAAAAATGATAAGCGGTGAAATACATACATATGTACATATACATTACGAAAATCTGTTTGTTTACACACCAAAAAAAAGTGATATGACAGGCAATGAAAATAAATCGATCATTCATAAAAATAGCACCTTCAACGTTGGTTAATTGTATTTACATATTCATGTGCTTTTCATATCAATAGTTATATAAATTTATTTTTAAAATATAATATTGTTATGGGTGTCAATCATCCCAACTGATTTTAAGCGCAAAATTAATTAAGAGTTTTAGTGGCTTCGTGTGCAACATCATCGATCCGCAACTAGTGAACATATGGTATGTAAGGAAAGCTATAAATGTATTGTACGAGGTGTGTTCAAAAAGTATCGCGAATTTTGTGTTTATTCAAAAATTATTTATTTATTCATGAATATCTATTTTGTCCCCTTCAAAGTAATCCCCATGAGATATTATACACTTGTGCCAACGGTTTTTTCAATCTTCGAAGCACTTCAAAAAATCATCATTTTTTTATCTTCTTCAGCTCCTCCTTCAATGCCGTCTTTATCTCGTCAAGAGAAGCGTAACGTCGTCCTTTCATGGGCCTCTCCAGTTTAGGGAACAAGAAAAAGTCACAGGGGGCCAGATCTGGGGAATACGGTGGCTGCGGCATCATTAGTGTGTTGTTTTTGGCCAAAAAGGGGCGGGGCGTTATCGTGGTGCAAAAAAGAATTTTTGTTCTTCCACAAATCCGGGCGTTTCTGGCGGATTGCTTCGCGCAAATTGCCCGTTCTTCCCTGTGACAAGAACTCATGATACACCACGCCCCTGCAATCGAAGAAAACTGTCAGTTACGATTCGCCATATTTTTTGAACACACCTCGTATTATAGATCATGTATGTACTTGTATATGTCTGAAGATCATGCATATATTATATAGCCATAGCAAGGTGCTTCAAACGTAAATTCTACAGTCGAACTTCTCTACTACGAACTTTTGAACAACGCAGTTTGCTATACACCTCATTCATTTTTAGAACACTACAATTTCATAAAATTTTCGTTAAATTTTTAGCACGTTTTGTTTTCCTTATAAATGATTTCCTTGTATTGAAAAAAATCAACCATTACGGATTGGTATGCTAAGTTTAGACAAAAGAGTAAGCAAAATTTTTTTTGTTGACCATAAAGTGAAGTGGTTCGAAATAACAAGCTTATTGAATTTGTGCATGACATTATTAACGAATATTTGGGTATGAGAAAGCTTTGTGCTAAGTGGGTGCCGCGTAAGCTCACTTTTGACCAGAAACAACGGCGAGTTGATAATTCGGAGCAATGATTGGAAAAACGCAATGGTCGGCAGGCAGGGTTAAAGCGTCTGTATTTTGGGTAAAATCCTTGAATAGGGTTTCCACATCCATCCAATTATCCAGATCTGGCTCCGAGCGTCTACTTCTTGCTCTCACATTTCATAAGAATGCTCGCTGGGGAGAAATTTTCGTCGAATGAAGAGGTGATCGCCGAACCTGAGGCCTATTTTGAAGAAAAGCACAAATCGTACTACAAAACTGTTATCGAAATGTTGAAAAGCTGCTATAATCAGTGTATCTGCCTTGAAGGCAACTACATTCAACAAAAAATACGACTTTTGCCGGAACATTTCAGTTACGTCTTATATAGGCTCATTATACAGGTTGATATCGTTATTACATAACGAAGCTTACTTTTGCCCCCTTTAGATTCGCTATATGGAAGCTCGATTGCATTAGGTTTTACTTTCCTCGAATTTTGTTCAAACAAACTGACGGCACTTAAGCTGACAACTTGCGCTAGGTAAGGTTAGGTTAGATGGCTGACCGAAGATCGCACGTGGACTGATATATGTGATCCTTTGTGAAGCCATAGAGAAAGAAAAACTCCTGTGTAGATCACAAGCTGTCAATCTTGAACCAAAAGGCTTTCGCAGAAGCGCAAGTATCGATGACCCAGCGCTGGTCAAGCTTCCCCGAAGCCCAGCTATCTAGTAGCAGAGCACAAGAGGATACGGCAGCATGGAGAGGGTCGATGCTACCGATAACTGTTCTAGGATGCCTTTCCTTGCTGTCTCGTCAGCTTTACTCGTACGATTCCATTATGGCACCTACACCAGTCTTATCACAAAGATACTCGATGTTATTGATAATGGGGTTTGGCAACCCTGAACGCACTATAAATGAGTACAAGGCTAGTATCGCGGCTATGCTATTGTAGTAAATGGTAAATTTTCTTTAGGAGGCTGCATTCCAGAGCAGCAGATCTAGTGATACCTTAATGGTTGCAGCCTCGGCATGGAAGACATTGTCATAGTCTGGAAGTCCGAAGCTTGAATTGAGCTTCTGACAATAAACCTTTTCCCCCCAACTTTGACCCAACTGTAAAGAAGCTAACTGCTCCTTTCCTCCAATGGCTCCTTCTCACCCATAGCTCACTCGTCGATTGGGGCAGAGAAAGAGCCGCCAGAATTCGTTTCGGAGACTCTATGATCTCAGTAATCTGGTATGAAGTCAACGTGTACGAGGATATCTGAGTGTTCAAATACGTGTTATTTTAAGAACCCAGATTCCCTGAGTTTGATAGCCACATCCGCAGCCATGCACCTTTCGGCGATGTATGTATACGGGCACAATGTTCAAAATGGCGTTAAGTGCCATGGTTGGAGTAGATCTTAGTCCAAATATCATAAAACGAACTCATAATTTTTCTCTTACTGTAGTCTAAAGAAGGATATGATAAACTAAATAAAGAAAGAAATAAATAAAGTGTCATGCGAAAGATGGTTGTATGAAGAATTAGGGAAAATTAGGTTTCAAAAAAATGTGTTTTTGTTCGAGATTCTAGATTTCTTCGTTTCTTTCTTTTTCGATATTCCTAGACTGCTTCGTTTTGTTTTCTTAACACGAAGATTTCTGGAACTTGTTTGTACAAAAAAAAGTGATTTTTATTGCCGCCAGACATGTTTGCAAATTTTCCAAGTTAGGTGACAGCGTTCGAGTAGATTATTTATATATTAATGTCGAGGAAATTGTTTGCTCATTATTTCGTTAGTTGAAACGTTCGCATTGAAAATTGCATGTTGAATATTTCTTTTATGGTAACATTTCTCAGAGTTTTCGATATGATACTTATTGATTAAATGTATACAGAAGATTCTGTTAGCATCCACTATATTAGCACTAAAGCGTTTCAAATAAAATTTTACATAATTTTTACCTTTAAGTAATTGTAATTGATTCTGACTTTGTTGTTAACTTAAAATTTTCTATTTTTCTCTTTCGCGCTTATGTATTTTAAGGCAAGACACTTTAAGAATGTATGGGAAAATATAAAAAAGAAGGAACTTTATATCACATAAGTTCGAGTTTCTAGCGAACAGTAAAAACAAACTTTATGTATTAAATCCGTTTTCCGAATATTCGAAGCGAGTGCGCACACGTTTAGTTTGATACTAAGAAATAACCGAACCGTCGGGTTGGAGAGAAAAAGTCCTACAAAAGACAATTGACTGAGGAATACGACAATAAACAAAAGCAATTTAATAATTTAAAAGCAAAACTAAAAATCCGACATAGGTCTACATATATGTATGTATGTATAATTTCATATTCATAATGCACATGTAAGTGCAACTGTAGTTAGTCGCTGCTTAGTATATAATAGGCGGCATCATTGATAAGCGAATAAGTGTGTGCGAAAGTGTCTTCTGGTACTTAAGTAAGTACTTTGATACTTAAATATGTACGTAATGTGTAATGTGATGATACGTACCTATAACTACTGAAGTGCGCTTACCGACCTGTTGTCATATTTGTGGTGATACTTACATTATATGCCTCCAGATATAACCCTGTAAGCTAGATTTTTTCGATTTTAAGTAGGCACTAGATAGTTAAGTATTTAGGCTGATGAAACAGTGTGAACTTATTGCATAGGTCCACAAATAAATAAACTTTCATAAGTAAGGAAATTTATTTATTTTTTCTATATCACATTTTTTTAATATAAAATTTGTCTAAAATTATCAGAGGCTACCTTTTTTTTGTTGTTCAGAGAATTTCATATAAGTCAAACTTCTTTCAAAAACTCTTACAACTGATTTTGGGCGATATTTTGGGAATGAAATGCGTTCTTGCTCGCTTCTTCCCGATAGAGCCGGATTTTTTTTTTCAAAAAGAGTACGATTGTAACCGAATTTAAAGCCAAGAACGCTATGAATGCTATCGAGCAACCTCCGTAGTCACCAGACTCGCTCCGTGTGATTTTTTCTTGTTCCTCAAACTGAAATTGCCGCTCTGTGGGACCCGTTTTTATGCTGAAGGATCTGAAGGCCATGCCAAAATGTGCTTATAAAAAGTGTTTCGGGGACTTAAAGCCTTGATATAAGAGTATTAAATCTGGTGGAGATTACTTTGAAAGTGGCAAAATAAATGTTGATGAATAATTAAATAATTTGCGTTTTATTTACAATTAAATCGCCTTCTTAATTTGTAAAAGCTTGGCGTTACTAAACCTCTATTGTTCCATAATAGTGCAACTTTTCTTACTTCAGTCCCGATGCTATTAGAAAAAATTATTAAAAGTGATAAAAAATAGTACAATTTTCCAACTCTGTACATATTATTTCTACAGGGTTTGTGTGGCACATACTCGTATTACTTTCATAATGTTCTTTTACATTGTTCCTCTGTATACTGGCACTCGGTCATTACGCTCATGGCTGTAAGTATGTGGGCATATTCATAAGTATGCTTCTTAAATTATACTCTCATATTCATACGAGTATTTACTAGGGTACTTGACATACATACTTAAACACTCACACATGCACATACATATATACATACATGAATATGCGTGAAATTTAAAAGCATGACTCTGTGTCTTTCTCGGTCTCTTTGGTCATCGCCTTAGTAGCTCACAATCAAATATTTTATTGCTTGGGGCACTTCCACCACTTATCTGATGGTCACACACCTTATTATGTATACATACATACATATGATTATGGTACTCACCCCCTTTGAAACTAAAATTGGGATACTCGTGTTATTTTCACGGAATGTGAGTTAAGATGATGGCGATTAATCGAAATAACATTTGATGTCCTTCTGAATAAATCGACTCATTTGCATATATTACATGGTACATAATTCTATTCGGTAGAGTCTCAACATGTTTTTACAAAAAAAAAAAAATTAAAAATAAAAAAAAAATACGAAATTGAAGGAAAAAACAATTGATAATAATATTAATAAATTATATTGTATATTTCTGCTATGAGACACCGTAATAACTAATTTCAAAAGCTACCCATTTTAGGCCTACGAAATTATAGGTAGATTTGCGTAGAGCAAAAGAAGCTGCAAAAATGCACGAGTATGTGTGTTTTTGGACAATTTCAAATTCTTATGAAATTCCCGCAAAAGTAACGGCTTAGCATGGCAATAAAATACATTGCTTTATTTATACTTAGTGACTTTTTATTATTTGAGCAAGTATAAATTATTTAAATAGCTTATGAAGAGATTGTAGTTTATTAGATATACGTTTTTCCCATTGAGAAATTATGAAAGCACGGGATGTTGTGTAAGTTTATTTATCCCCATGGCATGTGATTTGAGTCAGGTGTGCTCAGTGGCTTGTGGCAGCATTGGCCCAAAGCTTTATCTCGGCGACATAGCCTGTCTGTGCTAAAACAAATATCTAACTATCTTAATTATGTAATACAACGGGAATGCCTTTAACTAAACACTGGGATCAGTGCAAAGACCTAAAACATTCCAAATCGAAAGTAAAAGAAACATGAGATATGTATATATCAGAAAAGTTCAAGTTTCCTATAAATTTAACTATGTAAGAAATAAATATTGCAAAACAAGAAGAAAACCAAAAATTAATTTCGGTTATATTCGGTGTTATTAAAGCTCCTTTTAATGCTTTGTTATGGTGACTGCAAATACTAATCTGGACCTAAACATAAAAATAAAAGTAATCTCGTGAATACGTTGGTTGATCGATTGTATTCCTTGCGTTTTTGGATTTAAATTCGGTCAGAATCGTTGCTCCATGCGAACAAAATTAAGCTTTATCGGGACGAGTCGAGCAGGTACGCGTTTCATACCTAAAATAGCCACCAAAATCAATCGAACGGATTAGGGAGAGATGTCGAGCTATCTTGCCATCTCTGTAACACTTTGCTAATGATTTTCGAGCATCGTATTCTTCACTTTTTAATATTTTTATCAGTTGAAGAGGTCAAATGTCGTCCAGGAAGAGAAATGTCTTCAGCGATTTCTCGACCGTCTTTGAATGCTTAGTACCAAACGTGAGTTTGAATTTTTTTTTTTAAATTATACCATCGTAAGCCTTTTCCAACATTCGCAACGATTCCGGGCACAAAATTTAGTTAGAACTTTATTATAATTTCCAGGTGTTTTTTTGTGCCAATGTATTTATTAAGTTTTTATCTTGTCACATTTTGGCCATATCTGTTTGTCTACCTTGCATTTGGTTGTATAATTCCATCTGTTCTGAGCTATTTGTTCAAATTTCGTAGTTACCTCCCTCTTGATAGTTCCTAGCGGGCATGGTATTCAGCCTCAGACTTGATTTGAGGGGTTCCTGCCTTAACCAACTCTTCTGATTTTTGTTTCCAAAAATGTTCCTATGGTCAGGAACCCAAGCTATAGACAAGTGGAGTTGACCTGCCAGTGAGATTAGAGGTTTTTTACATTTGCTAACAATGCTGGAGTTTATTTTTGCCAACGACAAGTCTAATGTCGCCTGTCTGACTGTACATATGCTAGCTCTCTATATCCATCCATAGTTATTCATCAGATCTCCACACGTTTTCGCTATATCAAGTATTTCCGAAGAGGGAGATCGGGATCCCTTCTCCGTAGACTATGTTGAACCCATCGATATAGAATGAGGTAGTTTTCTCCTCCCCTCCACCTCCTCTCATCCATTCACGTTTAGAGTGTATTTCCCACCTGAAAATTTCTATTGAAATCCAACCTTAGGATGATATAGTCTGATAGTTTGATCGTCTTGCGGTACTTTCACTAGTTGAAAGCACGTAGTTCTAGTTTCATTCGTCGAATCGGGTCACGCGTTAACACGTGTTTGATTGATTGTCGTTTCTTTTAAGTCGTTCGTGAGTTATAGCGTCGCAAACATGGAGCAAAATAAAGAGAAAATACGGCATATTTTACAGTACTACTACGAAAACGGCAAAAATGCATCTCAAGCCGCCAATAAAAGTTGTGCAGTTTATTGACCCGATACAGTTTCCATTTTCACCGCAAAGCGATGGTTTCAATGTTTTCGTTCTGATGTAGAGGTGGTCGAAGATGCGCCACGCTGCGGAAAGCCTGTCGTCGAAAATTGCGATAAAATCGCTGAATTGGTCAAAAGAGACCACAGAGTCACTAAGAAGGTCAATGTATGGGTGCCAAACGAATTGATTCAATAAAAATACCGCAAGACTTTTTTGACAACCCAATATTAATTTTCCAAAAAGCGGTGAAAGGACGCCTCTTTAGAGAATGCCTCTGCTTACATAACTAGTTCATTCAGTAAGCGTCAATTGTATACATTTGTACACCATGTCGCCTATGCCGCCATGTGTTGGAGACTCAATGATCGTGTTTAATTCTACTCGTATATTGTTAAAAGCTCTCTATATCAATAATGGTAGCCACTGTATACAGTTTTGACCTCATTTAGGGCAATGCTGTTGAACGAGACCCTATGTATGCTAGTTGTGTGGTTAGTTAATAAGTTGACCGCTACCATTAGCCTTTCTAGAACCTTAAGCATGAAGGACGCATTTAGCATTTTTGTCCATTTTGATTACAGCTTCCTGGGGTATAAAATAGCCGTATACTTGCCTTATCTCGTTTGAAGCCCTAAAACCATTAGATCCTTTAGCTTCTGCAGCATTAAGGGAATGATTCCAAGCGGACGCAGTCTGAATTATATGTAAATATATTGTAACGAAACAGTTGTTAATGCTAATTTCCGTTATAGCCTTCAATGTGAGTAACGATTCACGTTTATTGTCTTCAATTGACTCCAAACGGTTTTCCCGGAGCGGTCGTTTGAGTTAGCTGAACAGCCAGAAGTCACACGCAGCTAAATCAGGCGAACACGGTGGTTTTGGTAAAATATTGGTTGAAAAGTTGTCGAAAAAGCCACGAGGAATCAATGCAGCTTGCGATTGTGCAAAAACCTAGAGTTGTCGGCCTATAAGTCCCGCTTCGCTTAGCGAATAGCTTCGCGCAAATGACGCCAACACTCAAATAGTATTTCTTGTTGACAGTTTGGCCGGTCGATCTATATAATCGAAGAAAACTGTCAACATAACCATGACATTCACGTGGTTTTTTCGGCTTCGACTAACCTTTGCCACGATATTCGGTCGATTGATCGTCAGTTTCCGGGTCGTAAGCATGGAATTAGGACTCATCGCCAGTAATAATATGTTTTATGACTTCCTCGTAGTCGGTAATAAATGTTTCACAGACGTTAACGCGAAGCCGTTTTTCGAAAAAATTGAGTGATCTTGATGAGTTATCCAACGATTGGCTTTTAAACTTTCGTGCTGGATGTAACTAACATCGTGTTACACTTAATATACACTGTTCAGGATATAAGTGTATACAATGTGCTACAAAAATATATCCCACATTTACTCACCTTTGCCCACAAATGAATAATCAACTCAACACATGCCGGTCAAAAATAAAACGCATTGCAATTAATTTTTAGATATGTGTTTTTTATTTGGAAATCTCTCAATACTTTTATTTATTCTAGTAATTAATATTTAATTTTTGCTCCACGCTGCGCCCCCATAAACATACATACATACATGGAAATGCAGTAGCTTCGTTAAAATTAATTTTACATATTTGCTTTCAAATGCAATTACTGCAATTTGCTTTCATTTGCTTTCATTTCTCTCATTAAATTTACTCGAATTCGATTGTTTATGCGGGGTGTGTGTGTGTGTGTGTTACTAAAATGTACTTCTTTTGCATTTTTTTTTTGTATTTTGCATTTCAATTTGCTTTTGCTAGCGCCTTCTACATCGACACACAATTAATTTACTCGCTTAATTTGCCATAATACTTAGCACATGCCTCTCAAATGCATGCGATTTGTGTTGCCAGGTTCATTTCAAGCTTGACTAATTGATTTATATGGTTTCTAAATTTCTTCGCAAATTTCTGCAATTTCTTATATTTAGATTTCATAGTATATCTACAGTACATACAAAGTGTTGTTGTTCTTTTTGTTGTTGGCGTTTTAAGCTAAATTGTTGTTGTGGCTGTTGAGTGTGTTTGTGGCTTTGTAGTGGAAACGTGTGAAGCAAGTCTTTGAGTGGAAATTTTTGCAAGACTTCAATTTTTGTTGTAAATTTCAAGTTAAGTTTTACGATTTTATTGCAAAAGTACAGTAAAGTGAAGAAAAAGCGCAACAAAGCCAATTAGATTTGATTTTGTAGCAATTTGGTTTAGCTTGTTGCATGGCAAGTGGCAAGTTGGTTGTAGAAAAATGTTCACAAATTGAAATAAATTTTCAAAAATCAAAATAAATTCTTTAAAGTGGAAATAAATTTAAAAAATCATAACAGTTTGCACAAATCAAAATAAATTTTCCCAAATAAAATCAAATTTTCAAAAATCGTTATAAATTTAAAAAAATGAAAATAAATTTTCAAAAATCAAAATAAATTTTTTAAAAATCAAAAAAAAACAAAAAAACCAACATTAAATTTGAAAAATAAAAATAAATTTTCACAAATCAATTAAATTTTCAAAAATCAGTATTAATTTTCAGTTTTATAAATTTTCGAAAATCAATATTAAATGAAAATAAATTCTCAAAATCGAAATAGATTTTAAAAACCAAAATGAATTTTCAAAAATTAAAATAAATTCTCTAAAGTGGAAATAAATTAAAAAAATTTATAAAAGTTTGCACAAATCAAATAAATTTTCAACAATTAAAAAAAAAAAAAAAATAAAAATTAACTTTGAAAAATAAAAATAAATTTTCTCAAATCAATTTAAGTTTTCAAAAATCAGTATTAATTTTCAGTTTTATAAATTTTCGAAATTCAATTTTAAAATTTTCAAAAATGAAATTAAATTCTCAAAATCGAAAAAGATTTTCAAAAACCAAAATGAATTTTCAAAAATTAAAAAAATTCTCTAAAGTGGAAATAAATTAAAAAAATCATAACAGTTTGCGCAAATCAAACTAAGTTTTCAAAAATAAAAAAAAAATATAAAAAATCAACATTAACTTTGAAAAATAAAAATTAATTTTCACAAATCAATTTAGGTTTTCAAAAATCAGTATTAATTTTCAGTTTTATAAATTTTCGAAAATCAATATAAATTTTCAAAAATGAAAATAAATTCTCAAAATCGAAACAGATTTTCAAAATCCAAAATAAATTTCACAAATCAAAAAAATAAATAAATAAAAAAATTTAAAAATTACATTAACATTTCAAAAATCAAAATAAATTTTCACAAATCAATATAAATTTTTACAAATGAAAATAAATTTAAAAATCTACAAATGTAAATTCGAAACGAATAAATTTTTAAACATCAAAATAAAATCTCAAAAATCGAAACAAATTTCAAAGAGCAAAATAAATTAAAAAAATCAAAATAAATTCAAAATTTCAAAATCGAAATAAATTTTCAAAAATCAAAATAAATTTCTAAAAATCAGCATTAACTTTCACAAATCAACTTTTTTTTATTTTTAATAATTTTAATTTTCTGAAATCAGCATTAATTTTCAATTTTATAAATTTTCAAAAATCGATAAAAATTTTCAAAAATCAAAACAGTTTTTAAAAATTCAAAAAATTTTCAAATATCAAAATAATTCATCTAAATTGGCTTGCAGACACACTCAACCACTCGCTAAGTGCCCTTTATTACTTTTAAACGCCTTGACTTTATGTTTTTCGCAAATTTTGATTTTCTGTTTTCGAACAAGTTGTTGTCGCTATTTTGCATGCCTCCGTGCACACATACATATGTATGTACTAACATGCATATGTATACTCTCACTTTTGAACCAGTTTTTTCGTTTTTTTTTTTTTAGTTACTAACACAATTATTTGTAGATTTGCTATTTAAATTTTTACTTTTCCACTTTGATTTTACTTAACTTTTTTTCATTAATTTTTTGTGTGTTTTTAATTTTTAATTTAAAAAGCGTTACTCTCTCGTTTGCTGCTAACATTTGCAATAATTTACAATAAATTTAATTTAACTTTATTTTTTTTTTTTAATTTTTATTTTTCGTTTTGCTTTAAATGCGTATTCTGTATTCTGTAATGCTTAGCTTAATTACTTTTGTTTAAAAATTAATTCATTAATTCTCATTTGATTTCCCTAATAAAGTATTCGTAACAACTTTTGCGTGTGTTAGCCACACACACTTACATAGATTACAAGTAGTTATGTATATGTATGCGTATATTTACATAATTTCTTTAAGTTTGTATTGTTTCGTTTTGATTTCTCTCCCCCACTCCCCCAACCACTTGGCCTAACACCTAAACTTTGTGCTCTAACTACTGGCAAACGCTTTCAGTTTTTATTTTTATTTTATTTATTTAAAGTTATTGCTAGTTAATTAATATATTTCATTCTTTATCTTCATCTCCATCTTCATCGTATGCACTTAGACACAGACATACCATTCAATTTGTCTTTTTCTTTTTCTTTTGATTATTGCTTATTGAATACATTGAGTTACTGAACATTTGCATATCTTTACAGTTAGTTGCTAAATATATATGATTTACTGGTGTTAAAATTTTCATGCTCAGTTGCTTGCC
>CM050327.1:47491511-47516511 GCA_027475135.1 Bactrocera correcta | reverse complement strand
GCTTTTAAACGCTCGTTGAATGGGCTGCGCTATGCGCCGTTATATTTATGGTATATGTATATGCATGTGTATATTCATGTGTATGTATATGTAAGGTGTGCATATAATCTTACCTGGCATGCGTTAACGGTATTATTGTCGGTGGATTTGGCGGCTGCTGTGGCACGATAAGCCCACGCCGGGGGGGTCCTCGCTGTGGCAGTGAAATATCTCCGGCGGATCTTAATGAAATTACACCAACACTCTCACGGTTCGAGGTGAAACGTACCCGACCGCCCTGTGAATTAGAAACAACAACAAAAAACGCTACATTATAACAGTGTTAAAATATTCGCAAAGAAAAATACATTTGCTTGTGTGTGTGTGTGTGGCAGTGCGCGTGGCCGTAAATGTGGCTGCGGTCTGCTGGGAAAATGCTCGGAATTATGAAAAATTAAAAAAGTTTAGAAAAGTTGGCAAAAAGCTCTGCCACTAAGCAATACAAGCCTTATTTGAATTTGTATGATAAACCGTTATATTTGGGCCCAAATTTGAGTATATGTGCTGCGCCAACAAAGCTGTGGATTGTGCGCTTTCTATTGTGTTTTGGCATTAAAGCTGAAAATTCTGTTGAGATTGCTTGCTTGAACAGCGCTTTTTCTCTGCCATAATCTTCGGTTGTGTTTTAATTTTCAATGGGATCTCGCTTTTGGTTTTGTTGTACGTATTTTTTTTTTGGCGGTGAGTAAGCACAATGAATGTTTTGGGAAAATTTGGTTTGATAACGGTGTTTTCATTTCTTTTGAATGCATGAATTTTTAATCAAATTGCCAGTTTGGGAAATTTGGAAATGCAACTCGAAAGCTTCGAAGCGATTAAAATTTACAATTTATAAATAATAAATATAAAAAAATATTGCATCCTTCCAGAGACTTTAGAAGAGAGAAGTGTCAAACATTTTCTTGATTTATACTCTGTGCCCAAAGGTGACATTTTTATTTATTTTGAAAATTCTTTATTTATTCTTCCAAATCAATTTCATCCCCTTCAAAGCAATCTCCTCCCGATGCAATGCGTTTATGCCAACGGATTTTCCAATCTTCGAAGCACTGGTTGTAGTCACTTTCCGGGATGGCCTTCAGTTCCGTCTTCGCTGCGGCTTTAGTCTCTTTTAACGTATAAAAACGATGTCCCCGGAGCGGTCTTTTGAGCTTGGTGAACAGCCAGAAGTCGCACGACGCCAGATCAGGTGAATACGGTGGTTATGGGTTGAGTTCTTGGCGAAATGATCGTGAATAAGAGGGCAGTATGGGATGGTGCATTATCGTGGTGTAAAACCAAAGAATTGTCTTTCCACAATTCCGGCCTCTTTAGGCGGATAGCGTTACGCAAATGACGCATAACGTTCAAATAATATTCCTTGTTGACTGTTTGACCGGTTGGAAGGAAAATTTATAATGCACAACACCCCTATAATCGAAGAAAACAGTCAACATGACCTTGATTTTTGTGCGACTGTAGCGCGATTTTTTTTTGGGCTCGCCTCTCTTTTGGCACGATATTCGCTCGTTGATCGGTTGTTTCGGGGTCGTAAACCTAGATCCAAGTCTCATCGCCAGTTATAATGCATTTCATGACACCTTGGTTGTCGGAAAGCATCGTTTCACACATTTCAACGCGACGCTTTTTTTCCAAAAAAAATTTAATGTTTTCGGTACCAGTCGAGATTTGACGCGCTTCAGGCCCAAAACATCCATCAAAATGGTATTGGCTGAGCCTTTTGATATGCCAACTTCTTCAGCAAGGTCTCTAACTGTTAATCGACGGTTTTTCAACCCCAAATTTTTGATTTTTTTTATCATGAGCTTCGTCGGTTTTAGGTTGATGGTCGCCCTGGACGCTCTTCGTCTTCGACACGTTCACGACCGGCTGGAACTCACCCATGCCACTTGTAAACCTTTTTCTTTAGACACAGCCTCGTCACCAAAGGCTTTCTGCTCTATCCTCAACGTATCCGCAGCAGGAAATTGATTCCGCAAACCAAATTTAATGCAAATTCTTTTTCTCAACAAATTTCGACATCACAAAAAACGAAAAACTCACTTTAGCAGCTCACAAAACGACACGTATCTCAAAGACTAATGAACATTTTGACATGAAATTTTTACATAAAAAGTGACTGACGGAACTACCAACCTAAAAAGAAAATTCTCCAAATCCTTCGACGCGCGCAGTTTAAATTTAAATGTCACCTTATTTTTTGGGCACGGTATTTAATACAAATTCTTTGCTCAACAAATTTCGACATCGCAAAAAAAAGAAAAACTCACTTTTAGCAGCTCACAAAACGACACGTATCTCAAAGAATGATGAATATGTTGACATGAAATTTGACATAAATGTGACTGACATTGCGACCAACCCAAAAAAAAAAAAAATTCTCCAAATCCTTCGACGCGCACAATTTAAATTCAAATGTCACCTTATTTTTTGGGCACGGTAGTACATTTTTTTAAAGTACTGAACCTCAAAATTCAGCCCTCTTTATAAAGAAGTTTGTATAAATCAGTGATCCAAATATATTACATTGGCATCTTGATGGCAAAGCTTATTTAACATCTACAAAAAAACTTTGTCAAAGTTACTCGACTATTGCGATTCTTAATCTGTAGGGTTTAAGCATTCAACAAGGGGAATTATTAATATAAGAAAATCTGACTGAGACCAAAACTAGTTTTTGCAGGTGCTGATATTCATCACTTTATTCAGCTATCATTCTCTTAAGCTGAATAAGCGGTAGACCATAAATAGCTAGAAACAAACTAGAGTGTTGCAACTTTTATTTTTCAGGAAATGATTTGCAATAAAGAACAAATCTGTGAAGCCCCACGCACTTTAATTCTAAAAAATTATCTTCAAACTGATAATTTTTGGAGATTTTCAAATTTAATTTGTGCTGTTGTGTCTTCTCAACTATAAAGTTGCGTATTTATGAAAATTTCTTTTGAATATTCTCCAACTTTGTTTGGAAATTAAGCAAAAACGTTTGAGCTTTAATACTTCACTTTTAACCCCAGATTCTATTTACCCTTCGTTTTCTATTACAATTACAGCAAAAACTCTACTAAGCTACATATATACATATATGGCCACTGATTATATGAACCACTATCCTCCACCCACGATCTCTCGCATAAATCATCTGCGTAGTTCTTTATTTGCTGAGTGCTTGTTTTTTTTCTTGCTAATTTGATTATTCCTCATAAATGAAATTTGCTCTTTTGTGGCTGCGAAATTATGCCGCTCCCCTCAAAAGCGCGTCCTTTTCGCCATTTGTCAGCGAACGTATACATTCTTAGTAAAATTATAACAATTTGCCCTAACGACAATTGCTCGAATACTCCGTTATTCGGTTATTTTATTCGGCACTGTGTTTGCGTCTTTTCGCAACCAATTCAAATGGTTTTTAGTGAAATTTATTTGGGCCAACAAAAAACCGCAAATATTCGTTGTGTTTTTTATGCGCTGCCCGGGACTAAACCCCCCAACCACACAATCGCCCGGCGCACGCAAATGAATAAAGCCTGTTATGGATGTGTGTGTATACTATATATACAATCAATGTGTGTTTGTGGCTGTGCGTTCGATTGCGCAACTAACAAAATTTGACATCAAAGCAAACTGAATGGAAATTGAAGGATTTGATGCGGAGTCAAAAACCACTTGCGAAAAGCCACAAAGCTCATAAATCAAAGAGAAAACAAGTTCACAGTTTAATCTGCCGCCAACAGCAACAACAACATTTACCATTATCGAATGGCAAATGCATTGGCATTTACAGTTATGTACAACTGCCACTATTACTACAGCCGCTGTCGCTGCTTGAACAACCAAGGGAGCGACGCGAAGTGCGGTTTCCGATTACGCTGAAGCCTCGGGCTCAGCCACCGACGCCGACGCAGACGCCTGGCAGACAAAAGTGTGGCGAAATCGAAGCTGACTACTTATTAGGATTATGGGAAGCGGAAATTGTAAAGGACAACCAGCGTCTTCGTAGCGCTCTTAAGCACGAACCATATTTGCCAAACGCGAAGTGGGTGAGCGGACAAGTGGCGTGCATAGGACCGCTTGTGGGTGGTGGGTGGCGCATTTGGTTTGCTGTTCCACAAGAATTATGCATTTCCGCGTTGTCAATAAACATAAAGTGAATTTCAATAAAAAATAGAAAGCAATAAAAGAAAGCAAACGAATGAAGCGAAAACACTAAATTGAAAAAAGGAGCAGCAAAGAGCGTTTGCTTTGGGGAAGACGGCAGCCAGCAAGGAATCATAAATGCACAGACGCATGTATGAGTGTGTGTGTGTGCCTGTGGACGCTCGCTAGCGAACCCGAAATCAAAGCAAAGAAAATATATTCAGCGTGTAATTTAATAAAGCGATTGCAAATAAAATCGAAGAAATGTGCGCTGCAACCCGAATAAGAGACACCCGGGCAGACAGACAAAAACGCCAAAAAAAGACCAAAAAGGCAACTGAAAAGGAAAGAAAATCGGCAAACGGGTAGTTGGAAAATACAAATAATGAGTGGTAACGGGCAAAAAGGGCTGGGTTTGATAAAGGATGTTCGCACGCCAGAGTGAAGTCGGCAGTGAAGCGCGTCATGGCGCAGCTTCAATGAACTTGAACTAAAACCGCACGCAAGGGTGCGCCCGTGTGTGGGTATGTCTTCTGCCTATGCTATGTGGAGGGGGGGGAAAAGCGGGTGAAGCAAATGTGCCTTGCTATTTTGTGGTAAAGTTGGGCTAAAAATAGGCTAAAAGGAAGCTAAAGATGGCGCTGTTGGGGAGATTACATTTTTTGGGTTAAAATATTTTTATGAAGCTGAAAGAAGCATAAGTGAGCGCTACTATCGAAATTTGTTACAGAAAGTAAAAAAAAATATTTTTAATTAAAAAAAATTTTAGTTTGTTAGGAAATGTTAAAAAAAAAATATTTTTAATTAAAAAAAAAAATAATTTGTTAGAAAAGGTAAAAAAATAAATATTTTTAATTTAAAAAAAATTTTAATTTGTTAGAAAAGGTAAAAAAAAAATTTTAATTAAAAAAAAATTTAATTTGTTAGAAAAGGTAAAAGAAAAATATTGTTAATAAAACAAATTTTAATCTGTTAGAAAAGGTAAAACAAAAATATATATTTTTAATTTAAAAAAAAATTAATTTTTTATAAAAGGTATAAGAAAAATATTTTTAATTTAAAAAAAATTTTAATTTGTTACAAAAGGTACAAAAACAAATATTTTTAATAAAAAAAAAAATCAATTTGTTAGAAAAGGTAAAAAATAAATATTTTTAATTTAAAAAAAGTTTAATTTGTTAGAAAACGTAAAAAAAATATTTTTAATTTAAAAAAAACTTAATTTGTTAGAAAAGGTAAAAGAAAAATATTTTTAATAAAAAAAAAAAAATTTTTTAGAAAAGGTAAAAAATAAATATTTTTAATTAAAAAAAAATTTTAATTTGTTAGGAAAGGTAAAAACAAATATTTTTAATTAAAAAAAATTAATTTGTTAGAAAAGGTAAAAAAAAAATTGTTTTGAATTTTAAAGTCTACATTTTTTAGTTTCCTTTAATACCTATGTGCAGCTTTCACTGACACTTGACAACTCTAAATTTAAAATAATAAAAAAAATTAAAAAAAAAAGATAATAATAATAATAAAATCGTTGCGCTTTAAATCGGCAAGCGAGTCGACGACTTCTAAGCATAAATTCGAAAAAATTATTTCAGTTATTTGCAAAATGCTCAAAAGAAGCGTCGAAGTGAGCAACAGAAAATCAAATAAAATAAAAAAACCTACAGCTAAAAGGTTGCAGCATGCAAAAGCCGCAGCTCAAAAAGTTAAAGCGGATATTGGTCCGTTCTGTACGCCGAAAAAAAGGTAACCACTTAAAGGTTGAGATGAATTTCCGTAGCCTTCGGTTGTGGTTGACTGCCAGTGAAATACGGCGAATCAGATTACAGCAAAGAGACGACAATGCTGAATTTAAGAATGTTGCGTTGTTGATTTTTTTGTTAGCTAACAGCAATTGTGGTTAGGTTGAAGTTAAGGGCAAAGGAAGATTTTTTTCTCATACGATTCTTAGGAAAAAATATCAATGTTTGGATACAATATAACGGGTGATCCATAAGCAAGTGCTTTTTACAGCAATTTTTTGGAAGATTGCGCCAGAGTCGAGTCAAGCTGTCATGCGCATCGCTCTATGGGCCCTTGAAAAGTTTCTAAGATGATCCGACGATTTCGAGGCAAATTTTTTTTTTCAGCGATGAGACCCATTTCTGGCTCAATGAGTACATAAACAAAGAAAATTGCCACATTTGGGATGCAGACCGACCTGAAGAGATTCAAGAGCTGCATCAATCAACGGATTTATTGAGGGAACACTTCAGTGATCACATAATTTCGTGTTTTGAAAGACTTGATATACTCTGCTAATTTATGGATCCCAACCTTAACTCTCTAGAAATCAGTTTTCAGTTTAGACTTCGAAGAAAAATTGTGAGTGGGTTCCTGAACGAACTGTTTGAACCATATGAAGTTTGATAAGTGTTTTTTATTGTACAAAATTTTTATTTATTGTAATATAACTTTGGTTACGATTTCTAGTCGTATCGTGTTCTGGTGAGTACACTGTCTAGATACAATATATTTGTTCTTCACAAAAAGTCCCGAAATCATTATTTTTACCACAAATATTGGTATATGTAAAAATTGTAAAAAAATATTTTTTTAGAACTGCTTTTGGCTTATTTTAAAGTCTTAGAATTAAAATCGAGAAAAGAAAAACTCTATAAGATCTCTTCAATATTCTAATGTTGAGCAGAAAACAAAGATAAAAATCTTGATCAAATACTGAGGAAGCAAAAAGAAACCGTTCATATACTGTTCATGAAGTAAAAACTTTTGCCTGAGTGAGTAGATATGTATGTTTTTTGACATCGTCTACTTAAATGCCAAAAAATATTTCTCTCTTAATATGTCTTTCGCTCGCCAAAATTATTACCTGTATTGTAGCGGCGGGTCCACAATTGATGCCGGACATCAGGAAGTCGTCTGGATCGCTCTCATATGGCGGCTCATCATACCAGTGACCCTGATGATGTAGACCGCTTACGGCGTAATGTGGGCCACGTAGAGCATCGTCATACATGTAGGTGTCGTCTGTGAAGGAAAGAGAATAAAATTAATATAAACAAATATAAGTAAATATGTCAAATAATATAAATAATTAATTTTAAGATACACAAAATTTCCACTCAAAATTAATGAAAATCGTGCTGTGCTTAAATTCACTTGAGAAAATTACCAAAATACACAAAATTCCCTTAAGAAACACTCGAATGCTCCTGTGCACACACACACGTGCTTTGCGCTGCAAAGTATGCAACGATTTTTGCAAGCCGACACTTGTGTGCAGATGTTCAGCAATTCACGCGCATTTACATGGAAAATGTTGCGCTGCTCAAGTGCACTGTGACTTCAAGTAGAAAAGAAAGCAACAAGCTTGAAGAAGTCAGGCCAAAAGCATGGCGAGAAGTGAGAAACTAAGTATGCTAAGCGGCAGCCGAAAAGTGTCATTGCACCTTTGTTTACTCCACATTTCGCCAAGACGCAGCCGACCAAACACTCGTATGTGTCTGTCCGACGAGCTGTCGGTTGTATTGGTATGCGAACGCGCTGCTTGGCTGCTAAAGTAGTGCGGCAGCCAAAAGAGTTGAGCATGTGCTCAAGATTTTTGATTGTGTTGGCTTGTTCTTGTACTGAAAGAAGAAGTAGCTCTGCATGCATATGCATGTGCGTTCGTGTATGTGTGTGTTTGCACGCCAAACGGAAACGGACGTATGCATTTTATGCTCACTTAGGCATAAGAGTCGCTCTCACAGAGCTGCTTGCTGTTGCAGTTGAACAAAGCCGTTGGGACGGAAAGTCAACTTTTTCGCAGGTGCAACAGCGAAGCATTGCTAAATGCCAAAATGTTTGGGGAAATATTGTAGTTGTGTATTTTTAAATGCAAACTTTTATTTCAATGATAGAAAAAAATTTAAAATTGTGGATTTCGCAGAAATAAAAATTGTATTAAAGCTCATTTGCAACTTACCTATTCGACCCTCACGACTCATTTGAAGTAAACCTTGCCGTATATCTCGCAAAATCTAGAAAATTAAAGGAAAATTTAAATATTAAAAATTAAATTTATATATTCTATATAAGTACTATGTGTAGTAAATATCTATATAGTATATATTCGAATTGTATTCAAAAATATTTAGTGTGTTCCAAAGTGTTTCTAGCTAAGACTTAAACCAGAGAGAAGTCTTCGATAGTACAATTTCACATTTTTTAGGACCAACTATTTGTATATTTTAGAGGAATTTTACAAAATTTTAATAATTTCTTCGAAATTCTCTTACTATGGAATTGTAGATGGGCAAAATTTTTCTAATTTTTTCGAAATACTCCTTTTATGGAATTTTAGATAAGAAAAGCTTCAAGAACGCTTATGTTAAAGAATTATTTTTTTCTAAAATCAGAGTTAACAAAGAACTTAAAAATACACTAAAATGCTTGGACGAAAAATTTATAATCTCAAAATTTTTAATAAAAATTAAAAACAAAAACAACAAAAAATATTAACTTGGTTGCATCGCAGCTATAATACCCTTCACAGGTTCATTTTTTGTAGTATAAAAAGATCTTTTTCTTGATTTTGATCGGTCAGTTTGTATGGCAGCTGGATGTTATATATCTGAAAACTATATTCAGAATGCATAGCAATGCCTTGGCTAATAACCTCTGCCAAGTTAAGTGCAGACATTTGACCAAATTAAAAAGTTTCAGTTTGTATGGCAGCTAAATGCTATAGTTGTCCGATTTGAGAAATTTCTTACAAAATTGCAGCAATATCCTAGATAATGACGCATATCGAATTTCGTGAAGATAATGTATCAAATAAAAAAGTTTTCTGTATAAGGACTTGAATTCAATCGTTCAGTTTGTATGGCAGCTATATGCTATAGTTGTCCGATTTGAGAAATTTCTTCGGAGATTATAGCCATATCCGAGATAATAATCTGTGCTATATTTCACGAAGATAGCTTGTCAAATAAAAAAGTTTTCTGTATAAGGACTTCAGTTCAATCGGTCAGTTTGTATGGCAGCTATATGATAAAGTTGTCCGATGTCGGCCGTTCCTTTAACTGAACAGCTTCTTAGAGAGAAGAATATATTTACAAAGTTTCAGGGTAATATCTCAAAAATTGAGAGAAAAATTCTCGTATATACAGACGGACTAACATACTGACATGATTACATCGGTTCAGCTCGCCACGCGGATCATATATATATATATTTATAAAATCATTCTGGGTCTCTGATGGTCCCTTCGCGTGTTACTATGAGCGTGGCAAGCTTAATACGTATATACTTCGGTCAAGGTATAATTACTTTCGAACCAGAGAAAGTTATCGAACAAAATACGCCATTTTATTCAAGTAAGTGGCAGCTGTATTGCAAACGTGTTTCTATTAATACAAAAAAGTATTAATTTTTATAATGAAAATATATATTACAAAAAAATTTTATGCATTTTGATGACAACAACTTCAATACGAGTACAACATCTTCCACTGCGAACTAACAAATTTTAATGAGCGAATGCTGGCCAACATTTTGCGCTGCGCTCAGCGTGTGCCACGCTGGTGGATTAAATATATACGTGACTGTTGTCAGCAAGCAGTTGAGCGACAACGGTATAAAAAAATAACAACAACGATCCCACAAATGTGTAGAGCACGCCTTATTAGGAACACGGAAGAACGCAGCTGACGCGATGCAGCTGCTGCATTTGAAAAATAACGGTAAGACGAAGGAAGGAAGGATTTTCCAAGTGGAAGGTAAAAGTTCGCAATTGTTGCAGTAGCAAGTCTTGAGTGGATTTTTATTGAAGTCACATTCACGCTGGCCAACAGCGCCATGGAAGTGACTTTGCTGCTTCAACGGTTGTGTCGCCTTGCAGGGGGGCCACATATTCCTACTGTGTTGGACATACACATAAAACGCACGCGTGTGTGAGTATGTGCATGCAGCTTAGTATATTGTTGCTTATTTATTTTATATGCAACCATACAAATTGCAGCAGCTCAGCGGGCGTAAATAGTCAATGCTGTTGGGTTGGCCTTCAAGTATATAAGAAATTACAAAGTTCCATTAGGAAGAGTTTATTTTACAATTTTATGCGCAACTTCTGCATTCCTGAAAGCATTGGCTGGCAAATGTGTGCTGAATTCTAATTTAAGCTGGCATCTTGCTTAGACACTGATACTTGCATCGAATACTCTGGTTTTTAGTAATTTAAAGTTAAGTAGTTAACTTTAAGCTTAGCAGTGATCTAGTTTTTGAAATTTTTAGGAAAATCTATCTATGAATACTCCAAAATCCCGACTTCTACTAGTGCCAATTAGTGATCTAACGGGTTTATTCAAGTCTTGCGATCAACCGAGCAATACACTAGTCCGGAAGGATGAATGCATGTGTAGAAATTCACGCAAGTGAGGTAGGTTCTTTGAGCATCATTCTTTTGGGAGTGCCCAGAAACGAATCTTTTACATATGACTAAAGCAGCTCACGATTTCTGTTCTTAGACCAAGTATCCTCTAGGTGGCCAAAAGTATCCATTTTAAGGCCAGCTAAAGTCAGAAAGCGAATCATTCCCTGTGGGCTTGGCTTGGGACTCGCCATAAAAAAGAACAATCCCAAATAAAAGGAGACAACGGCATCGGAAGAGAAATCCTTCTTTTGATGACCGCCACTACAAAGGTATTAAAGATTATAATTTCGGAAAATCTCCAAATGGGTTAAAGCTGATCGATTTCGCCGGCGCCCGAGATATGGTTACCGGTGATACTAGATTCCAACATAGAAAATTCACCAAGCTACCTGACCTCGAACAGCCACCAACCCGATCGATCATGTTGTGATAGGCCGAAGATAAGTCTCCAGTGCTATAGACGTGCGTATGCTCCGAGGTCCTAGCATTGACTCGGACTACTATCTTGTTGCAGCCAAGATACGCACCCGCTTCTGTGCAGCAAAAAACGCACGTCAACAAAAATAAGGAAGGTTCGAAATCGAGAAGCTGAAATCACAACAGACAGTCGAACGATTTTCTACTCGACTTAAGGTCCTGCTCTCTGAGAGCACTCGTCAGCAACTCGGTATATGGGACGGCATTATTGGTTTTCGCAGAATGCAGTATAAGAGTGGTTCTATTTTCCGTAGATTAGACAAAGAAGAAAAGAAAAGGGGTCTGGTAGTGAACCAAGGCAGCACGTAATATCTTCTGTCATTAAAAAAATAGTCGTCGCACTCGCAACTTGGCTTTCACATCACTGTTGATAGTCATAACTTCGAAGTCGTAGATAATTTCGTCTATCTTGGAACGAGCATTAACACCAGTAACAATGTCAATCTCGAAATTTATCGCAGAATATTTCTTGATAACAGGTGATACTTCGGACTGAGTAAGCCATTAAGAGCTAAAGTCCTCTCTCGGCGAACAAAGACAAAACTCTCCAAGTCACTCATCATGTCCTTTTTGCTGTATGAGGCAGAGGCATGGACTGGCTAGGTCTGTCGTCTGCAAGGATGAAAATATATCAGCTCTGAAAGTATTCGACACAGTTCCAGTCTGGGAAAGCTGATGAAGAGGAAGAGCTCCACTCCGTTGGAAAGATCAGATGAAGAAGAACCTGGCTTCACTTAGAATCTCCAGCGAAAAAAAGAACGACTTTTGTAAATTCGGCTACAACCGCGGAAGCGGTGTCTCCGCCGATAAAGTGGAAGTGTAATCGTTGTTCATGAAAATCGAATCGGAGAAGATATTTTTTTAAATCGTTATCGTTTTCAAGTTGTTCCAAGGCATAAACTATTATTTTATAAGCGATGAGCTTTAAGTTTTCTAAACTTTTATAGTTTAAATGACAATTGAAATGCCGATCTTGGAAAAAATTGTTTGGCATAACATAACCTCAAACTAAACAAACAAAATGAAATTAAATCTAAATAAAATCTACGGCAGTAGAAACTATAATTTCGAATAATAGAATTCTTACTTGTTTATTACTCTCAGTAATTAAATAAAACGAAGATTTTATCACCGCAGAGATGCCTCACAAAGAGACACAGAGTGTCTTACAGTGGCATGAGAGCGCGGGCAATCACCTTTTCATACATAATCACTACACAAACAATGCCTACAAACAGCATACCTGTGCACACTTCTAACCGCCGCGCGCATCCCGCACTTGAACGAGTGCAAGGAAGAAAAAGAAGAAGAGTCGGTTAAATTGCAGTCATTTGTTGGAAAATGAATATTGCATGCGCCGCCAGCGCTGCCGCCTCGCTGCCAAATAAATGACTGAGCGACTGTCCATTGCCGCGCAACAACTCACAGAGTGTGGAGGGCGTAAGAGGCATTGTCTACATGGCAGTTTGTAGGCGTTTGAAGTGTGCACAACACAAACATACATACATGTCTGTTGGCAGCAATAATAGAGCTGCTAGTGGCGCAAAGTGTTTTTGGGGCGGGAGGGAGATTTTAATGTGAGACTGCTAAGTCGTGGGACAACAACAAACACAAGCGTATATAACAATAGGGAGACAAAAAGGAAAACAACAACAACAATGACAGGGTATAAAGTGCTCCAGCAGCACACAAATAACTGTCAATACTTACACAGATAGATATGTGAAGGCACAACAATATATAGTATGTTCATGTGTGTGTGTATTTGCACTAAAAGTTCCAGCAGCCACTGCAACAGGAGCAGCAAGCGGAGCAACAGCCAGCCAAAAGCAGTGGCCACAACATGGCAGGGAAGCCAGGCAAAGCAGCAATTACAATAACTCATAGAATATGCATGTGCAGCCAAAGTAACGGCAGTTTTTGTTGTTGTTGTTGCCTCATATGTACTTTAAGTTGCCTCACTTTGATTATTTTGTTACAGTTTTTCGAATTTATTTTTGCTGCTTTGTATTTGCTACAGCAACAATAACAACAACAACAACAATAATGGCAAGTGTAAGACAGTAATTGCAGCATTCCAGCGACGTGCTCTTCGAGAGCTTCGACTCGTTGTTCTTAGAGCGAACTACAGCTGCATAACAACTTCTGCCACAGAGCCTTTACGTGGCAATTGTAATCATGTGTGCATGTGTGTGTGTGTGTGCTCGTTTCTTGGCATAACTTCAGGCGCAGGGCGGTTTATAAATCTTTGTTTGGTTTTATTTCGGTTTAATTTCTCTTACATGTCTAAAAAGTTTCGCTTACATTAGATTTAATCTAGCTAACACTTTCGTTGCCCGACCAACAATGCCAACAATGGCAGGCTCTACGTGTGCAATCTATCACAGCTCTCCACTTTTGTACGCCACTGTGGTTTTACGCATGCATACAGTGGTGAGTGTGAGTATGTGTGTGGTGGCACATAAACAATGGATTTTATTCCTGCCTGCCGAGTAAGCCTGTGAATAGGCTGAACCGAATATGGATTAAGACTAAGCAAAACAGGTAAGCTGGTGGCAGCATAACGTATAACACGTACTGGTGGGGAACTAAGGGAAATTAAGGTGCTGAAAAATGTTCTCAAAATTTTTAAAAATTATTCAAAATTTTGTAATTTATTGTGAGCCTTCTTTCATTCACCCTCTACGTTCTTAGCTTCATTGTAATGCATGCAGTTAATTAAGAAAAGTTCGGCTAGAGTTTTCCTGCAGGGCGGCCAGCAAAGGCAATACATTTGAACTTCTAACTTCGAATAACTGCACACAGCCGCTCACTTTTCCAAGCCAATTTTGTATTTATTATTTGTAATGCTCGGCCTTTTGTTAATGTACTTGTTGTTGTGGTTGTATGTGTGTGTGCTGCGGTTGACCACTACTACATGGCATAAAACAGCGAGAGACCGAAGTTTGCGAGATTGTAATTTATTTGCGTGCAAGGAAAGTGAAAATGTGTCATTTGTCTTCTGGTCTAGTAAATTAGACTGAATTATTTATGTTTAAGCAAAAAAGCAGCAGTTTAAGCTTGAAAATACGTATGATAGAGCGGCAGTGCATTTATATATGCTTGAGTGGTCGTATTTCGAAAATTGCGTTTGCACTTCCTAGCGTTAAGCAGCAACAAATAAATTATGATTTTTAATCGAAATAAAATTCTAAAATTATTTTCAAGAAAAACCAAAAGACATTTTTATTTGGATGTGTGGTTTGAGTCATGAAAAGATCTATTGGAAGTCGCTTGCTTCATAGATGTACTGTTGCCGGAATATTTCTCTAAACCTATAGAAGTCATTAGAAGTCGTTAAGCATAGCTCAATAAAAGAAGCAAGCTTTTAGTGGTTATTTATGCTTCAATCTGATAGGTTCTTCAATTATTTTGTTCTAAATGTTTGGGCTTAGAGCATTAGTAAATGGAATTATGCAGATATATCGGATTTCCAATAGGGATGATATGATTTCTAAGTGTTGTTTCGGCAATTTTTAACATAGTCGAATTGTTGAAAATTTCAAGCCTACATTTTCTTCACATAATGTTCAAGTATAAGTTAAACAAAGAGCCGCTCGAGGTAAATACAAGTACAATATTGCTGCCCTACAGGCAAGTGAAGCTAAAGATTACAACCTGGCACTTAAGAGCTGAAGCTACTGGACAACCATAAGCGTTGTGAATTTGCTGATTTTGCCTAGGATCAACTTGAAAACGATAAATTTTTTTGAAATAACAATTTTCGGATGAGGCTCACTATCAACTCCGTGATGCGGTAAATAAGCAAAAATGTCGATTCTGATCCAAAGAAATTCCACAAATTACTCATAAACAACCATTAGATTTACTTATGGCAGTTTGGTTTTGGGATCATCGATCCGCTGCTGTGTATGGAGAGCGGAATAAAGCGATGATAACCAACTTTTTATGGCCGCAATTGGAAGACGTTGATCTTGACAACTTTTGATTCCAAGAAGTTGGGGTTAAGTGCCACATAGCACGTTCAAATTAGTAGCAGCAATTCTCGGAGATTCGATTATTTAAAGAAATTGTGACAACGACTCACTTCCAAGAAGTTGTGTTTTAATACCATATGACTTTCTATTGTAGGGTTATTTGAAGTCACTGATGTTAAAACGAACTCTGTTCAAGCTTTGAAAGTCAATATTGAATGTGATATTCATTACATACGGCTTTGATTTAGTGGAAAAAATACTCTAAAATTGGGTTCATCGAAAATATGGTGTATTTTTTTTTAAGAAATCACATCACTCTTATTGGAAAACACTGTACATTATACCATCGCTTTATAGAATTTTTGAGTAAATAATATATTGGGTGGTCAAAAAAAGTCTTGCAGTATTTTTATCGATTTTTTTTTATTGAAATTGAAATGAATTTTTGATGACTCATGCCCCGCTCTTGACCGATGCTACGGCTGCTACTATGCCGGTCTCTTTCGACCAATTCAGCGATTTTATCGCAATTTTCGACGACAGGCCTTCCGGAGCGTGGCGCATCTTCGACCACCTCTACATCAGAACGAAAACGTTGAAACCATCGTTGTGCGGTGGAAATGGAAACTGTATCGGGTCCATAAACTGCACAAATTTTATTGGCAGCTTGAGATGCATTTTTGCCTTTATCGTAATAGTACTGTAAAAAATGCCGAATTTTCTCCTTATTTTGCTCCATGTTTGCGACGCCATAACTCACGAACGACTTAAAAGAAACGACAATCAATCAAACACGTGTTAGCGCGTGAAATGAGCTTTCCAAAAAGGTATAGCACCCGATGCGACGAATAAAACCAGAACTACGCGCTTTCAGCGCCAACCAGCGAAAATACCGCAAAATTTTTTTGACAACCCAATATATTATTTACTCAAAAATTCTGTAAAGCGATGGTATAATGTACAGTTTTGATCAACGTGGTTCGATTAATGCTAAAATTTTAATTGAAATTTGCATTTATTTTGCTTTGGCAAGGTAATACTAAGCGGATATTGAATTTTCGACTAAAAGTGACGGCTGAAATGATACTCGTATTAGTAGATCAGGACACGCTTAAAGCAGTATTCTGGTCTAAATTTGAAACTTTCAAAATTTTGAATAACAATTCGATATTTAGATACCTAAAAATATTTTTCTAAAAGAATTTCATAAAATCCAAATTATCTCCGAAGTTATAGTCGTTTTAGTGCCGTGATACTGGACCGGTTTGAGTTCGTGACAGAATTTGAATGGTATCTTTCTGGAAAAGTCTCTTTGATGCTGTCGCAATGATTAATCGCCAATTAAAAATGTGGTTTAAATATTTTTTAAATATCTCCCTATCATATGAAACATTAAAATTTATTTGTTAGAAGCCGACATTTTATAATTTTGTATTTTAGTTTAGCCACTTCTTGAGATAGCGATATTTGCACTAATCAAAAATTCGTAATTTTTTCATTTTTCAGATGAACACAAGGGTATAGATCATTGCCATGAAGACAGCGCCTATTTACCCCTCTACTTCAAGAACCCATAACTCAATAACTCAATGAAAATTTTTCCTTTTAAATTAATTTTGCTTTCTCTTCAAATATAAATAAACAATTGATAAAAAATGGATAGTTCAAATTTAAGTGATTTTTTTTATCAAGCGCCAAATCCGCTCGAAACTCGTTCATCTAGACCAGAATACCACATTCAGCGGCACACCTATTACAACCGCCCAGAAAAAGCAATTTTTGGAAATTAAAACAAAGAAAAAAATACTGCATAAATTATTTAAAAAATTTAGGCTTGCAATATTAAATAGTTTAAGAATATTTAGTAATATTATTGAGAAAAAATACTAATATTTTTTTTAAGTTAGACGCCTCCACTGCTGAAACAGAAAAAACATTCTCTCTGTAGATATTGTCCGTATGATGACAGCATAAAAAAATTGACAAAATGAAGGCCTTGTAAAAATAAAATTGAGTGTTAGAAAACAATTTTTGGTTGTCTTTCGGATTGACAAAATTCAATTTCGGATCAAATCTATGCACAAAAATAATGAAATATTGAAAATTGATCAAAAATATGCAGAAAAAGTTTGATAGTAATCGGCTCCCTTGTTCCTATTCGAAAAATAGAAAATGTTTAGTTTTGAGAAAAATGCGTTTAAAAATAAAGTGAAAAAGCTAAATATCAAATCATAAGCTACTGCAAAATATCAAAAATAATATAGAACAATTTAATTGTAAATTATTATAAAATAGTGAACCAAATGATACCTAGTATGTGAACTAAAAATTATAAAAAAATAATAAATATTAAAATCAAATAACATTATTGACTTATATTTCTCAGTAAGAGCCTGGTGCTGATAACTCAGAAAACCTTAAATTGCCCATATTTATATTTTTTCGATAACTTAGTGAATATCTTCTCTAAATTATTTATATAATTTTCTTAAAAGTCAATGGAACCAACTAAATTTTTAAAATATATGAATTCAATCGAAAATTATTTATTTAATGCAGTCTTACCTCTTCGTGTTCGCGTTGGAATTTCTCCTTTTTGCGCATTGCTTCTTGTACTTTCAGCTGAAAATGGAAAACATATACGAAATATTTTAAAATTCCAGCATTTTAATGGCACTCGAAAGCGAAAGTAGCACTTTGATGATGCAAAAATGAGCTAAATATATACTTAATGCTAAAAGAAGGCCTGCAGAAAACCAAAATTTTTATTCGGCAGTCAAAAGTTCGCTTTTTGTAAGGCAACAGCATGCGAATAAAGTAAATAAATTTATGTGCATACTTATGGGCGCAACTAAAGAGCACCTACCAGTGTAATGAGTATTCAAAAATAGCGAAACCAAAACAACAAAAAGGAAAAAAAAAATGTAAACTTTGCAACGCGACGACACGGCGTATGCGAAACACTTGTCAACCGGCAGCCAGGCACTGCGAGCACTCATACGCCCTGTAGGCACAGACGATGTGAGGAGCGTCACGCCTGCGACTGTGCGTGAGTGTGTGTGAGGAGAGCACACTGTAAATATTCCGCTTTATGTGCATGCACTTGCTGAAAGTTTGTACAAACACTTACAAAGCGTTGGTGGCGGTGTGGGTGGCATTGATGGCAACGAAGGCAGTATCTGCAACACGGTTACCTTAAATGCCATCATTGGCAGCGTGGTGTGCCGGAATGAAGGCGCTGCCGAAAATACGCTTAAGTAGCGCAATTGTGCGCACGAATTGACAAAATAAAGCAACAACAAGCTGCATGCAACACAACAACAAAAGGGGAGCTAGTGTACGGCGCCGACAGCTGGCAATAATAAGCACTACAAGCTTAGGCGCGCGAGTGGTATGGGCTGCAGATAAGAAGTAGTATAGTGCCAGGTGAGTGATAACAATACAACAACAGCAAAAACAACTAAGCGCGCTTAAAAATTTTTCAGCGAAATTACAGCGCTGAGGCGCCGAAGTTCGTGCCTTTGAGTCAAGCCCGCAGATGGTGTGGAGTGTGGATGCTGCTGCATGTGTGGGGTGTGACTGCGACAACAAAAACTACAACAACAACAAGTTCTGCAAGTCAAACTTTGTTTCGAGTTTGCTGCCGTGCACAGAAAAAGTCTAATTTATGCAGCAGGTTCAGGCATATTTTCGGTTGGCATACACGACTCAACAAGCACAACAACACTACACGGAGCCCCAATGGAACGCAGCGTGTTTTTTTTATTTATTTCTTGTTTTTATTTGTATTTTGTTTTTGTTTTCGTGGCGCAAGTTATGGCAGTGTCTGAGGAGAATATGCATAATAAATGCAATGACAGGAACAACAAGAAACACTAGAAAAACGGTAACAACATGTAACGACAATACACGCTACACCTTCGCTGGCTGGCGCACCTGCCCAGCAGCGCCGTTATGCCACCGCACTTTCTTATGCTCACATCTTCATTGCACGGCTGCTGTCTGGCTGGTAGCGCAACGCGGTTGTCAGATGTGTGTGCGCAGTGTGTTTGTCTCCACCTCCTCCCCTCGCCACCCGTGAGTTGTTACTTTTATTTCTCGCTTGTTGCCGTTGTTGCAATTTCATGCGCACGGCGCACGGGAACTGTGTTCTCGGTCGTGTTATACACAGCGGCTGTGATGTTTTTGTGTTTGTTGTTGTTGCTCTTGTCATTAATAATGAATGTCGACGGCAATGAACTTTTAAATATTGCATACAATTCGCTGTTGCCAGCTACACCCTCAGCGCTGCGCGACAATGTCATTACGCCACTGACACTCAGATGAGTTGTTGTTGTTTTTGTGTTATTAGTTGCTTTTATTTTTATTAGATTGCAGCTTGGTTGGTGTGTTGGTTGCCACAACTGCTTCAAGATACACACTTCCCTTCCACAAGCTACAAAAATGTTGAGTTTAGGGGAATGAAATACATTTTTAAACACGATTTTTATTTGCTAATCTGAGTTTCAACAAATTTAATAGTCAACAGACTTGAAAAAATATATTTTTATTATTTTTACTTTGAAAAAAAAAATGGAAATCAGAAAATTCTTTGAGTGACAGTGGTGTTGTCCTTAAAGGGTTAATGCAGATTTTCCTGTAATGTCTCTTTGGAAAAATGAATTCAATGCCCAATGGATTCAAACTTACCCTGCCAGCTGGTGGATTTTTCAACAGTAAATGGTCCACCACACTCGCTTTCGGCAAAATGTTAAATCTCAGAGGTTACTCATACGCCTTGTTGTACGAAATCTATTTATTTTCTAAAATCGAAGCAAAAGTATTTTATTTTCAGAGTAGTGAACCCTTGCACAAATGTAAGCGATAGAAGGGTGCATAACTAATTCAGTTCAATAATGTCGAATTTCTGATTTTGCTTGCAAATTTGTTGTATTGAAGGCTTTGCATGCTAATGAGTTCTAAGAAAAGTGTTTGCAATCGCTTTAAAGGGATTTCAATATAAACTAAGGGGTGTAAATGTTGGAGAGGATGTACAAAAATTGTGCTGAAGCAAGAAAATACAAACAAACTGAGTTTATTCGGAAGACATCAATTCTTGAGGTGTTATATTAAAAAAAAAAATCGATCGGCAAATAATTTTGGTGTTTTGAACGTAGAAGAATCCTAAAAAACTTAACAAATGGAAATTTTTATATAATTGCCACACAGCGATCAAAAGTATTATTTAATAATAATTTTGATATTTGGAGCCGCTTTGAAGTAAAAATTTCTTAACAAGAAACGACTTTTTTCTTTGGAAAGCCAACATTTTTACAAAATAATAAAAATTTGACCAGTTCTTTGATCATCAGGTGTGTTCAGTTATTTGCATGATTAATTATTTTTTTATCAACAAAAATTTTTATAATTAATAAAATTTTTAGGTTTTGCTTTTGAGACAATTTTAAGCAAGATAATCTTCCTCATTACCAGGCACTTTTTTCATAGGCCCGAGTATATTCACAGACACCAGTTCTAAAGCTTCAAAAACAAACTCAGAGAAAGTTGTGAATATTAAAATTTCAGACCAAGGATGCTAACTGTGATTATTGTTTTATTAAAAAAAAAGGAATCTAAAGAAACGTATTATTGCAAAGAAATCTAAGTGATTGGATCGCGCTAAAGAAATATACTCGTATATAGCAAATTGTTTCATTAAAAGTTAGCAAATATTGAATTGTGTGTTTTACAGAAAAAAAGCTGAAGTAAAAAATTATTTGTGCGAACTTTTGAATTAAATTTTTTCTTTGTTTTTCTTCTTTTTTATTTATGTTATATAATAGTATATTCCGAGTTTATAAAAATTAAGGTTTTTCTTGCTTATAAACAGTGGCTAATTTTTACATGCCATTGATGTGTAAAATTGTTAAAACTTACCCTGTGGATTGTCTCTTCAAAGCTTTGGTGTTGACCTCCATTCATTGTTTGAAAATGTCTCAGTCGTTCATTCGCCGCCTAGAAATTAGCGAATGAAATATTTATTAATCATTTTATATATTTCTGGTCACGATACATACATGTATTATGGAGAAACTGAAGCTAAAAAATTTTAGTATTATAAAATAAAGAAATATGTTTAGGTGATACTCGAAAAAACGGTTTTTAAACTCAACACGAGGTTTGACAATTAAGTAATGAGACTGATTTTATTGCCGCGCTTGTGGTAAATTGAAACAAAAGTTAGATCAGCTGCTGATTGTAATCTATTAACCATTTGAAGAAATCCTAGAAGAGCATTTTTATGCAATTCAGACACTAACATGGATCTCCGCGTAGAAAAAAACAAGAACATTTTCATTTTAAGAAACCTAATTTAGACGCAGAAGGTACAAGCGTAAACATTTCATTTTCATTTTTCTGGTGAACTTACATGCAATTTCATGAACCATTCTAGACTTGCTTTAATATTAAATGGACTTTAGATCTTTAGTGAGAATTATCTACAACTCTTGGCATATTTTAGGCGACAGGTCTTTGCACATTTTCATTACTAAGCCAACAGCTGTTAAAGTAAAAAAGTTTTTGTTGAGCTATGAACCAAACGGTTTCGCCGATTACACTTTGACAACCAAAATCAGATATTTGAGTTGATTTAAGGGCCACACCCATTTTCGTTGTGCTAAGAAAGGTAGTTTTTGGAACTTAAAAAAACTTGTTGCGAGAAATGCTTTAAAACGTTGAGGTGTATTATTCAGAAAATATTAAAAAAAGACAAAATGAAGAGAGTTATTTTTTATGTCCTCAAGTTGCTACCCAATAAGCCCTCTACTGCTGCAGCGATTGCGGCTTAGATGGCGGTTGAAAAGAAGAATATTGCACTGCGTTCTAAAAAAAATGTTTTTCCTTTGTGGAATCAATTCTTACAAAACTTGTTTTATTTTCTTTCAAACTAACACATGTTAAATTCCGATCACTGATGTGTAAAATTCGGTAGAATTTTTCGATCTGCTTTGTGCATCAGTTCCTCCGTGAAAGTGGAAAATTAATGCTTGATATAAGAAATATTTTGAAGTAGTGTTTCTAACAAAGCACCCTAAAAATCCTAAGTGAACTATTAAAAGAACGCTAAGGTATATATACACGTGTTGTATATTTGGGTAGTCTCACTATTATGGAAAACTGAAACGTAGATGACAAGCCTGGAAGAGGAAGCAAGCTAGTGACAACTAAAAGTGAAGGCAAAGCTATTGTTCTTCTTTTTTGCGAAGGAATCACTGCTCAGCTTTAGAGAAGTTGAAAAAATTGTTTAGAAAGGGATTATATATATTTCCTAATATAATATGGGAAAGACTTCAGGCATCTGATATCAAATGCAGCAGCACCACAATTAAACACCTACTTTCAAAAGCGCACAAAAGATATTAAAATATTAAATTGGGTACAGGAAAAATGATTGGAGCAAAGAAATATTTACAGATGGCTTAACCTTTGTATGGTTCAACCTCTTGAGACATGATTGTTTAACGGACAAACACTTACTCAATGAAGTGTTAAGTTTCCTCAAAAGGTGCGTGATTATTGACTGATTTTTTCTCATGAACTTGAGATTTTGTAGTGCTTAAAAAAAAGAACCTAATGCCGTTAGAATGATAAAATTATATAAAAAAGAGTTTAAAAAGAAAAGAAAGAGTCCAGAAGTCAGCTTAAATGCTTTATTACAGAAATAACTTTGTTTGGATACTGCAAGAAGTCAATGATCCGAAGCATAGAAGCGTACTCCGTACTGAATGGAAACAAGTAGTAACACATGGCTGGTCATCATAGTCACCAGGCGCCAATCCTGTGGATATTACATTATGTGGGCTTTAATGTAAGTCAAATTCAAGAAAACAGTTAATGTCAAGAAAGAACTTTATACGGCTTTTCCAATACGCCTGGAGGTCGCTTGCTTTGGAATATGCGGGGAATTTGGTTGCAAAAAACCATCAAAGATATCAGGATATAAAATACAAAGGAAGAGATTGAAACAAGTATTCAAAGAACTTTAGCTATAACAAAACAATGAATTTTCCATAATTACAACATTTTTTCTAATAAACGCTGCTTGAACTTAGGAAAACATTTTTTTGAACGCACTGTAAATCTCTAAAATATTGGTTATACTATTTAAAAAAAAATAGAAATTTAAGAAAGTGGGAAAATTTGGAAAAAAGTTTCGAAATTTGGCAGTCAAGTTTTTACTTTTCATAAACCCGAAAATTGGTTGGTTATTGTACCGAGAATTATATACAAAATAACCAGAAAAAATCAAAGCGATCGGAGAATTGGGCTCGAGGTGTAACTGCAGCCAGACTTAATAAATATTCATTTAAAATTTTTGTTTGCTATTTTTAAAATTATAGATTATTAAAATAGAATAGTCAGAAAAGGATAATTTTTTAGAAATTTTCAACTAAGCTTCCCATTACTCTAACTTAAAAAAACTTCAAAGCGCCATCATCCAACGTTGCATTAACAGTGCATCGCTTCAAGAAAACTTTGAACACGAAATTTCTCTCAAAAGATTTGTCTTGTAATTATCTCATTCCGCCATTCGTTTATTTTGCTTAATTATTAAATTGGCTTTGTCTAAAAGCAAAAATATTTTAAAATCGCAAATAATTTACTGGCAATGTGTCCGCTGTGGCCAATTCAAAACAAACAGATTTTAATAAATCCGCAAGACATACGCTGGCACTTGATAACGCGCTACGGCTGAACCTTGCGGATGTTCAAATATATCATATAATTAAGCTGAGACGAGGGTCTGTGCACAAAAGAAATGCTTATCGTAAAATTTTAGATCGCTGTAATTTTTTCTCATAATCTCGCGCGCTTCATTCAACGCCTGCTCAAAGCGCCGCTCTTCATTTTTTAATTAGACATTTGTAAAGTGAAACCGAATTGCAGGAACCCTCAGCGGCTGGTGTTGGCAGCCTAATCGCACTTTGCTGCTGCTGAATTTACGGCTTCCGCGTTTTGCGGCGACCAACCACCTGAGCTGAGCTGCGTTATCCCCTTTTTGTGTTGGCAGCTTTTCAATAGCGTTTTTGCGGACGCAGGTGTCATAGCTTACACACACCCACACATACACATATATATATGGATACAAGCAAACAATATTTATCTTCAGTTGCGTGTTTTCTATCCTTTCGCGTTATTTATGACTTCGTTTGGTGCAAGTGTATGTGTGCAGCGTGAGAGGAAGGGCTGTTGCGCGCTTGTTTGCTCGCTGTGCGCTATCTCGGCGGCCAATGCCATCGCCAAGTCAGCGCCACCGGTTGCAAGTTTCATTGCCAAGAAACTTCGCAGTTCTTTCTTCTACGAGCATGCCGGAATATTTACGTCGTCTTCTTGCGCCTTTTATGTTTCCCCTGGCAAATGTTGGTTTAATCAAAGAAAGAAAACGTCTTCAATGAATCCTTTTGGAATAGCAGATAAAAGAGGGCCGGGCGCGGCGTCGGCGGCGCGTTTAACCTTTACATTGTAAACACTTGCGGCAGCGCGGAAGACGGTCGGACATTGGCGCGGTGTGGCAGGCGGCAGGCGCTCCCATGTTGTGCATACCAACACCTGAATATTCACATATATGTGTGTGTGTGTGTTGAGCAGAAATTTGCATGTCCCTAGGGTGTAGATTAAATATGACAACAAAAGAATAAGCGCGCAGCACAGCGGAATGCTGGCATGTGGCGCGCTCGGTTTCAGTGGCAATATAAACACGGCAATAACAGCAAAAACAAAGTGCAGCGATGAACCCCTAAAAGCTAAGCGAATGTAAACAGAAATTTGCAAACAAGCACTTAAAGAGCAAACTCCAGCGAATTTGATTGGAGGTGGCCGTGGCGCATTTGTCTCCTTAAGATGGCGCAAGCGGAAAAAAGCAGCTCATGAAAAATTTAGCGTAGCATTTTGTAGCGGCAATAAGCGCGCACTTGCGCAACTC
>CM050327.1:47466011-47491011 GCA_027475135.1 Bactrocera correcta | reverse complement strand
GAGCTGTACGAGATATACGACGACATTGACATAGTTCAGCGAATTAAAAGACAGCGGCTACGCTGGCTAGGTCATGTTGTCCGGATGGATGAAAACACTCCAGCTCTGAAAGTATTCGACGCAGTACCCGCCGCGGGAAGCAGAGGAAGAGGAAGACCTCCACTCCGTTGGAAGGACCAAGTAGAGAAGGACCTGGCCTCGCTTGGAATATCCAATTGGCGCCACGTAGCGAAGAGAAGAAACGACTGGCGCGCTGTTGTTGACTCGGCTATAATCGCGTAAGCGGTGTCTACGCCAGTAAAGAAGAAGAAGAAGTCTAGGGCTGATTAATATCTGAATCCCGATAGTTTACCAAAATAGCAACATTGTATTACTCTGAGAGCTATTAAGGAAATATCCATTGTAGGTATATGGAGGTTTAGGGTAGAAATTATTGAGTGTATGTGCTTAAACATAAAACTGAAAATTTTCAGCCTTTAATTAATAGCTGCAATCCGTGTCAATTATTTAAACTACCTATAATCAGTCCCAAATGTGTGCTTAGTGAATACAGTCGGAGATACTAAGTAAAACAAGTGAATATTTATAATCCGAACGCGTGTGAACTATTTTATTTAATGCACTCTGATACTGAAAACGACGGGGCTTGTGTGAACAGCGAAGGCTGGCAAACCACATACCTGCCTAAAGCAATGAGCATTGACTCTCCAAAATAAACTCTAAAAAACAACAAAGAATGAATAAAGCGTCAAACAACTCAAACCGTTCTGTTCTAGATTTTGACGTGCAAAGTAATGAACATAGCTTTAAGGAAAAAGTAATGAACATATCTTTGAGAAAAATAAGGACTCAATATTAACTGCTGCAGTTTCTCACAAACCGCCACCAATTTTTGTACGTCAAGTGAGTGATATGTATTAATAAAATGTTGAAAAGCTTTTAAACTCTTATTGGTAAAGAAATTTTCACGTACTAGTCCGACAGGTCTGGACAAGCGAGAGTGATGACTTCAAACAGTGATTGCTAAAGAAAACTTGTGAACTATTTAGATACCAGTAATATTACTTTTCACAAATATCACTTTAAAAAAGATAAGCCATATCGAATACTTATAAAAAACATTAACTTATCAATCATGACTTAGCGAAAAATGGGCGTTCTGTACGAAACATTGTGAGTGCAAAAATCAAAATTTTAAATTCGCCAATGTCGATATTCTTTGTTTATCTTGAACTTTTAGTAAACAATAAAAAAGTATTCGACGTAAATCGGTAATGCAATGCGTAGAAAGAGAAACTCCACCGAAATGCTTCCATTAGTTTGTAGAATTTATCAGAAGTTAGTGTGTAAAAAAGACTCGATAATAATAAGACAAGGCCCTCATTGGCCAAACTTACGAATGCCGAACAAAAAGTGCACCATAAAACGTTACGTTGTTACAAGAGGACAATTTAGTTCCACCAGAACCGCAGCAAGTCATGAAAAAATTGATAAACTCGAAGAATTGATTTCTAAATAAGTTGAGTTAACCACAACATTAATAAATATAATATGATGTCTTCTCTCTTAACTAAGCTATGCAATTAAGTCTAAAAATAGCGATTTGGAACGAAAAGCGACTAAGCAGCCATAGACTGGAAGTTAAGTATTTTATAAAAAACTAACAATACTCGTATATGTAGATGTATTACTGGTTTACGAAATCCACTTTACCGCGCTTTTCACACGTTGCGAATCATAAAGACCGCAAACTGTACAAGTGCGTTTATCAAAATGAATAAAATGTTTTATCTGCCGGCAGACCCACATACTCGCCGACCGATCCCAACTTTGCAATTTATACCGGCATAAACCTACAACATCTAGAAATTTCTAATAATGAAGATATGAGCTCAGATCATTCTGCTCTCGTTATTAATATGGATATGCCTGTTATTGTAACATCTCGAAAGCAGCGTTTTTTAAGTAAAAGATAGAACAGACGATTTCCCAAACTTGGCTAGAGTCCCACGTAAACCAAACTTGGAAATAACAACAAAACGAGACTAAGGTGACCCTGTGGAAAACTTCACCCAAAAAATACATCAAGCCGCTTCGTTGGCTTCTCCTTTTAATACATCCAAATGGCTGCATAGTACCAATATGCCATATTCAGATGAAGTAGCGCAGATGGTACAAAATAAAAGACGACTTCCAAGGATCTGGCAGAATAGCAGAAATCCGGTTGACAAAACCAGGCTAAACAAAGCAATTCAGGCATTAAAGTTATAGTTGGCAGAGCTAAAAGAAGAATCATTTCAGAATTTCTTAAGAATGCCGACCCAAATAAAAACGATGCATCTGTGGAAAATTGTATTAGGGTGTACCTAAATACTAAAATAAGGACGGAAAAAGTGTTAATAAATTAAAAGTGCGGATTTGATAAAAACAAATCGTCTAAATAATAAATAAATAAAATCAAAAATATTTTCAAACTTTAAATTAAAATAAAATAAATATTATTATTTGCAAATAAATAGAAGCGGTAGTAATAACACAATATAACATACTCGTTTTTATCAACCTAAATCAAAACTCTATTTATCTAAAAGAGTATTCGGCTTTAAGCAATATTGCTTATTCAAATCAGTCGCACTGAGAGGAAAAAAACATTCAATTATTGTTAAAGATATTAAAAAAAATGGTTAGTATCGAAAAAATACATCTGTCGGAGCTACACGCTCAAAACAGCCTTTTAAATTTATTTCAGAAAGTGACAGTTTAACAAGATACTTCACTAGATTTTCCTCTTCACTGATTCAAGAAAACTCGGAATCGTTATTAAATTTAAAAATTTTTGGACTCGCCTCTAAACGGCTCATGACGCCATAGTAAATTCTGACAATTCAGATCTACCACAAAATTTTAAATCGTAAAAACTGCTTAGACCAATATGAAGAATCAAAAGCTATGATCTCCTATCAATTAAAGCTAATAAAAGCAGTTGCACATACTCCACATCCGAGAGTAGAGCTGCCACAAGAAGACAGTCAAAAGGCACGTTCAGGCAGCCAACTCGAGGTGCCCGCATGTGACACAGAAACCTTTTACCGAGGTTATGCAGAATGGCCGTCCTTCCGGGACATGTTCACGGCTGTGTACATAAACCATCCTCAATTATCACAAGCGCAAAACTTGTATTGTATAAAACAGTTCGCTCTTAATGACGATAATTTCAATTTGGATTGGGAAGCTCTTTAAGCTAGATATGAAAACGAAAGAATATTGGTCGATAAACATGTAAAGACACTACTAAACTTGCCTAAAATCAGGAAAGAAACAAGTGGAGAATTTGTAAGACTACAGTCCACTATTTTTAATTGTTTGCTGATTCTGTCGACACAAAATATTCACACAGACAGCTGGTACCAAATTCTGGTAAACATTTGCTTGCATAAACAAAAATTAAACATTAACGAAAGGAACAACTTTGTCAGATCAAAGAGACTCTGTGCAAACTGCTTGTCCCATACACATAAAAATTGCAAAAGCGAATTTAACTGCTTATATTGTCACAAAAGACACAATTTAATGCTACATTACAGCACATATCACATCTCGAATCAAAGGAGCGTATATACAAAAAGAACCACGGGTTTAATTACAAAAGCAAATCCCGAAAGCCAAAATACTAAAAATTGGCAAGAGCACCATGCTGCTCAAAGGCACAAAAATCTCAAACGCTGCACAGCGAAACACAAAATGGACTAGTTACAGAACTAATCACCACCATACCGACTCAAGCTGAGTATAATAAAAGCAAATACCTTATTTCACAATTAAGGAAATATCAAAAGTTAAGGAAACTTCTCCCCATAACTACTCAATCAAATAATGGTCGGTACGTTGTACGACTACCACTAGAGCCACAATTTTCCAATACTCCACAAATTGGTATAAAAAATAAAGTCAGAGTTACTCATAAAAGGGCTGTCGGGACACTACAGAGGTATGGAAATTTAGTGAATTCCCCTCTCACACCGTGGCAGTCGAGAGAACCGTCAAACTGGTGACAGAGGCATCTTCTAAAGTTATTGGCCCCCAATCTCGAGATCATTTTATACGTTCTACACTGAAATCTAGGCAACAAGTGCCAAAGTTTAGTACCAAATCTGATTTTATCAATAAATTTGACACAGATTCAGACTAAAATAAGCCTGACGTATGGTTGGTTGGTTGGGTTGGGCTTGGGAGGAACCAGAAGAACAGCCATCTCCACGCGGTGGGTTCTGGGTGACCAATGCAGGTTAGCTGAGAGATGCAACAATTTTCGTATCTTGGGAACGGTTCGTCCTACGGCCATGATCACATATACCATTTCGGTAGCAAATGACGTGACAAATAACTTTTGTTTTATACACTTTGCCATGAGATGCGTATTTCAGGCGCTAGATAGACAATTTCACTATTTTAGGCGAATTTCCAAAATTTCAAGGCCGGAGTTGGGGTTGAAGATGCAATCCGATCTCAAAACAAAAAGTTGCATTGGAATCAGGATGTACTAAGGCAACTTTTCCGCACTATTAGAAATCCCGAATCGAAAAAAGTCCGGAATCGACCCACCCTACCTCTGACAGTCCAAATTATTAAAAGCACATACAACTTTCGCCCCGCAGGATGGTTTTCGCCAATAATGAAAAAAAAGAACAATTCGGACCAAATCCTTGAGGGGGGGCGGGCTACTAAGCGCCAAATTAGTGCATGCGCACTAAAACATAAAATATAACACAGTTGTGTCAAGAAGTCAAAAAATCGACTCTTATCATAAATTTTCAAAAATTATTCAAATCTCAAAATAAGGTTAAGGGATCACCATACTCCCATTGCGATCAAGTGACGCACCTACTCTTACAAAAAGCAAAGGTCGCTCTTATCGCATCTATGTAGCGCTCCCCATATGGGTGAGTTATGGAAATCAGCTATACAAAGCTTCAAATTAAGTATAAAAAATTATTTATTCCACGAATCAAAGCCGTTCTCTATTCACGACCGCTCCCTCGCAAGATCCCTATATTGTCACAGTCCTAACTTCAGGGCTAAGTAGTATCCATTCTGGTCATATCTGAGCCAAGCGTGGAGCTACTATCCTTCATAAGCCGAGAATAAATTAAATGCAAACAATTGCCAGTCATACAGAAAAGGCAAATAATAAGTAATCCACTTTTTTAAAACGATAAAAGAAAAAATGGCAAATTTAATAAGTTGTTAGTAAAGTCAAATAAACCCACAAAATAAAATTGCTTCTCTTAAGAACTATCCGTATATTAAACAGCACATACAAATACATGTGGTACATTTCAAACCAAAACCCGTTCTCTACACACGTGGATAAATATGAGTATATTACAACTCCATCAAGAAATACTTCTGCTGTCAGAACGTATCCCGCGCTTCGGCTACTCCACCAGTAGTACGTTAAAATACATACTTATACTTATAATACTAGGCAAAATAATCGCGTAGGGGGCCCAGGATATTTAAATTAGTTAAGCACCCACCCCCTGTACCCGGTAAAACTGGCGCGTCCTAATGAAACAGCGCAATTCACCACAGGATGCTACTGCAACACAACACCAGTATATCTCACCACACCTATATACCAACCCAACCAACAAAAGGAATGTACAACGGAGAAGCTAACACAATTCGTCACATGCAGTTCGAGCATCAACATCCGTTTTATATACCGTCGTTTTTGGACACAAATCTCGCGCGCTGCAGTTACCACCGTGAATCTCACAATGTAATAATTGTGTTAATAAAAAATGCGAGAAATTTTTTGCAATTAACTGAAATATGTTAAATCAAATATTGAATAGAGGTTAAATCAAAAGGTTAATTAAAAAATTTAGTCTCAACTGCACCCTCTGAACGTTATCGACGGTATGATCGTTTTTCCCATTGCTTACTTTGCTAAATAGTCTAATTGCTCCCGTTTTCACAATTGGACCAATCAGAATGCGTCACGTTAGTTCATAAGTAAGCAAGTAGGACTTACGAGGATTACGTGAGTCATGCTGCCAGATCGTTCGTAACACTCCCCCCGGTATATCCTGCAGATCAGGGTGTACCGAATTAATCACATCTAGAACGGCTATTTTGGCGGCAGGTCTCTCAAAGATGGCACAGACTGTCTTCAAAGTGGCGCTTCTGACCTTTCTATCATCGCTCTTTCGTACTTGGATCACTTTGCCTTTAGGCCACCATTTCCGGGGGTTACTTGGATCAACTGTGTACGCTATATCACCGACTTCGATTGCCTTTACATCTGTAAACCACTTGCTTCGCTTGCTCCACTATCCAACGTCTACAGAAGGCGCTTGCTAGTTGCTGCGATGTTTGCCGGTTACGACGTAATAAAATGTTATCAGTAACTGGTTCTGCGATTGGCTTAACTCCACTGGAGCTACCTAACAAGAAGTGGTTAGGAGTGAGTGCTTCTTCCTCTTCGTGGTCGGTGGGGATATAAGTTAATGGCCGAGAGTTAACCGTCATTTCCGCTTCCATTAAGACTTCACGAAGGAGTACATCACTGGGGCAGCTAGGTGTCAAAATTTGTTTAAGCACTTGCTTTACTAACCCAACTAACCGTTCCCACGCTCCGCCCATATGTGGCGAAGCGGGTGGTATAAAACGCCAGTTGATTGCAGCAGAAGTAAAGGTTTTTGTGATACGATTTTTATCTTTCAGATTAAATGCTAACTTCAACTCCTTCTCAGCTCCTTTGAAGTTCGTACAATTATCACTCCAAATTTCTACCGGACTACCTCGGCGAACCATAAAATTACGTACAGCGAGAATGCAGGAAACTGTCGAGAGCGAGTACGCGATTTCGAGATGCACTGCTCGGGTTGTTAGGCAGGTAAATAATACTCCGTATCTCTTCTCGGTACTTCTTTTGCCCGTAATCAGGAGTGAACCAAAGTAGTCAACTACGTAGGAGAACGGTCGACTAAATGCTGAGGTTCAGAATGCGGGCAGAGAGGCCATCATAGGTGGCCGAGGTTGAGATGTTCTGTTTTTACAATGCTGACAAATACGCAGAATCTTATTAGCCACTGTTCGTAGTTTTATAATCCAATAGAATTGCCTTATCTCTTTCACCACTGTTTCCGAATTCCCATGATGATACTTCAAATTGAATAGGTACGTAACATGATGGTTTTAGGGCAGTAATACTTGATCTGGTCGCCCTGTTATCTTAGCTCGACCATTTATTCTCAAAAAGGCGTGATCATCCAGATAAAGTGATAGTTTCAGAATATTGCTGGATTTTTAAACTGGCTTTACGGCTTCTAGAGATGCGATAGAGTCTCCGAAGTTGTCGCGTTGAGCCTTACTCCAAAGATAACATTCCGCTTTACGAAAATCTTCAGTAGTTGGTCCATTACCAACAGGTTGATTATCTCGAATAATGCTTAGCCAGACCCGAACGCAATACATTGTCATAGCTGTTGCACGAAGTAGACGGTTCCAAGTTGAGAATCTCAGTGGTTCTGGTACTACCTGATGCTGTTTTGAGGTTGGGTGATGAAAGCCAGTAAAATGTGGACGCAGTTCTTCAGTTGCAATGCATCGCAATTCGTCAGACTTAAGCCACTTGTCAGGCGAGAGGTACAAGAGTGATGGCTGATTCGCTGACATGTTTGGCGAGGTGAGTGCCCTGAAGTGCTGCTTTCAGTTCTAAACGTGGTATGGATATTAGTTTCAACGGCGCCACCCTTGTTTTGCTTGCGATCATTGTACAGCTAACCGTGTCGCCATACGAGTATCGAAGGTAACAAACTGCTGCGTAGCTAGTTTCACTTGCAACAACGAACCTGTGTAATTCGATTTTTGGAACTCCTCCAAACACAGTTCGCATATAGCATCTTGGAATTCTTAGACTCTCTACTTTCGGAATTCGTTTGAGCCATTTTAGCCACTTGGCAAATTGGTCATCAGGGATTGGAGCATCCCATATCTCCATATCTCTTGTAGGATAACCTTTGAATATATTACGTAGAAACTGAAGCTGTCTAAGAGGATCGTAAATAGTCATGCCCAAACTAAAAACCTCGCACTTAGTAGGCCGCCTTTGATGAAGAAATATGTCAGAATCTCTATACTTAGCGGACACGCAAAATGCGAAATGGTCGCTAGACGTAATCTAAATACCAATATTTTTTGGAGGGGTCCCAAGCGTCTGACCCCTTTGAATATAATCGCGTATCTTTGTGTGAAGAGTTTCAGCCAGGTCGTGGTCTCGTTGCATCCTTTTCCGTAGACAATTCGCCCGAAAAAAGGCCATTGATAAGCTATCGGAGACTTCAATGTCCTGGTGCTTCCACAATAAGCTGGTCTCGAAACGGCTTCCAATGCGAGCGGTGAATTTTTGTAGTTGCTCCAAAGTAACCTCATCCTCCTTAGACATTAAGGCAACAGGTTTGGTTGACACACCTAAGTTGTCGAGGCAAATGTACGATTTGGTGATTTCAAGCAGTTCAGCTTGCGCAGAGCAATTATAGATATGACAAATGTGGTGCATAGGATCAGTGCCGGCTTTATGCATCAACCCTTTCAAGGTCCATCCTAATTTAGAGTTTTCTGCAAATGACCCATTTTCTCCCCCATATATGGATTTTATTGGAGATCCAAGTGTCCAAGTGCAATGACAATCCTTTTAAATGTTTGAACTGTAATCGTAGTTTGTTAGCGTCGAGCGATTGAGTAGGCAACTGGAGTTTCTTGACAGAGCGAACATCTGTAAGGGAAAATTGCCTATGACCATTTAGAGCCGATATAGTCAGGTCGGCTACGACAGAGTCGTTCTCGTACCGATGTGTGTCGCCAGTCCAACGTAGGCAGAGTGGTTGAGGTGTTCCTCTTACATTCAGCTGTTTTAAAAGCCATCATCTATGAAGGCGTACGTTGATGCACTCTCCTGACCAGAGTGTATGACTACTGGTAGCACTCGAAACAGTGTGCTTGCCCCTGTTGCTATATGCGCATTAATGTTGGCAGAATGTTTTCTGGCTATCATTTTGACATTCTTTGACGCTTTCGTAGCTACAGTTTGATCGAATTCCGAGTTGTGTAAAAGTGGATGATGACTGCGTGTGCATCCGTTAAAGCCGCAAGATTTGACCCAATTACATCTATTCATCGAATGCGTTCTCAAATATCGACGACATAATTTTAGTTTACGAACAACTTGCCACCTTTGATTTCGTGGCATTACCTTGAAAGAGGCACAATTAAAAACTTCACTACAACTTCCATTGCAAGCGATACATCTTACCGAACTGAAATGGTGATTGAGTGCCCCTCTTTTGCGCTCACGTATTGGATCCTTTGGAACGAGAACGCAGTTGGCACCTTGAGCCAACTGAAAGAGCCAATCACTGAAGTTTTGCCCCAATACGCTGGCAAAAGCCCAGGTAATTTCGAAACCTACCGCTGTTTAAATTCGGGATTGTTCAAATGACCAGTCCGACCTGATACTGACATCGTTGTACAGATATTTTGCACTTCTACGGCGAATCGACTATAGATTCCAAATGGCTCTCCGGTGGTGGCGGTAGTTCACAAATTTGGCGTTGTAGAACGCTTGTAATCAATTCTGGTCTACCAAATCTCATTTGAAGAGTGGCCATAACTTAATTGACGCGAGAGAAGTGCAATAGCAGAATTTTAACAGCCTTTAGCGCTGGACCTTCCAACGCCTGTCGCAGTCTTAACAGATTCTCTTCGTCAAAGAATCCGCAAACCTCTGTGGTTTGATTGTAAGTGGCGTAAAACATTGGCCACTCGCTGGGTTTATCATCATATTTGGGTAATTCTTTAGCAAGGCTGTTACGAGAAGCAACTTGATCCCGAGTCAATCGGCGACAAGTTGAAGAACCAAAAGGCAAGCTGTTAACACGCCCAACTATCGGAAAAGTTGTATGAGCTGGTTGCGGCAAAACAGTCTCTGGATTGAGTATTGAATTCCGTCGCAACTGCTGTTCAAGTGACTGTATACGATTTAATAACGATTGAAGTACCGGTGTTTGAATATCGGTTTCACCTTGTTGACCCGTTAACATTCCGGTTGGAATACTGTTAGGTAGTGAAGACCCGCTATTCGTAATATCGTTTAGAACAGGAGCGGTGGCATTAAATGGCGCCACAAATTGTGGTGGCAACTGCAGCATTTGGGGTGGAGGAAGTGCCTCATCACTCAACCTGGTTGAGATCCTAGGCATTGAATATTGCCTTTCGTCCTAGTCGTCATCAAAACCCATTGTATCTACGCGATCCAAAAAGCTATGCTGTTCTCTTAATAAAACTTCCCTCTGTCGTAAGATTTCGCTTCGCTCTTGTTGCAACTCGTCGCGTCGACGAAGGCCGACTGAACCAAAAGAATTTGAGGAGTGAACGGGACTTATGAGTTCACTTTCTTGTAGATGTGCTTGTTGGGGTATACAACCGACTCCCATTTGGAGGAGCTGCATTTGATACGCCTGTGTTCGAACTCTCAGCGTGTGTCAGAGGAATGCGCTGATTAGCAGCCCGATCAGTACCACTATTATCCTCCAGGTTGTTCACAATTGGAAAGCTGGGCAGGTGCAGCAGATGATTCTGAATTTAATTTACGTTAAATGTAGTGCGCGATGAGGGTGGAATAAATTTTTTAAGATGTTAATAAAAAATGCGAGATTTTAGTCTCAACTGCACCCTCTGAACGTTATCGACGGTATGATCGTCTTTCCCATTGCTTACTTTGCTAAATAGTCTAATTGCTCCCGTTTTCCCAATTGGACCAATCAGAATGTGCTACGTTAGTTCATACGTAAGCAAGTAGGACTTAGGAGGATTACGTGAGTCATGCTGCCAGATCGTTCGTAACAAATTGGAATATCAATTTTTAAAACATTTAACTTATCAGTTAAAATTAACTTTGAAGATTTAACTTTAAAATGGCATTATACAAAAAAAAAGGGTTTCATAATAACTTACATTGTTATTATAAACTCAAGTGTACCTGGTACTTTGATTTCGATTTAAAAAGGGTAAAAAGGAAATAGAGATACATGCCTACGATACATACTTGTATGTATCGACTGGTAACGAAATATTCACCGACATATACGACAACACTATACACGATTTTCACTGCCGACATGTCAATAATAAACGACAAAAAGATAAATGTTGCCACATACGCAGACGACACCGCCATTCTTGCTTCTGCTTACTATGCAAACGAAGTGTTTGAAAATATTCAAAAAAAAAACTGAAAGCATTAGAATCTTGGCTTCTAAATTGGAACATTATGGTAAATGATAGCAAATCAGCACATGGTACCTTCACCATGATTGCCCTAACGTCAATCTCAATCGAACAATTATTCCAGAATATACTAGCTCTAAGTACCGGGATACACTTAGGCAAAAGGCTAACATGACAGCAACACATAAAAATCAAAGGGGATCAGCCAAAAATCAAAACGAGCAAAATGTTCTGGTTACTGGGTCCTAAATCGAAACTTTGTCTCAAAAATAAAATGATCTTATATAAAAGTATTTTAAAACCGATTGGGGCATATGGAATACAAATCTGAGGAACTACATGTAAATCAAACGGACAACTAATTCAAAGATAGCAGTCAAAAACACTCAGGTTGATTGTAAACGCTCCACGGTTCATCAAAAATATTAATTTACACTAAGATCTTAAAATAAATATGGTGAAGTGCGGGATTCAGAAACTCAGTTCAAGATATTTTAATCGCCTAAGCTGCCACCCGAACATACACGCCATTAACCTACTGGACAATAGTGAAGAGACTCGCCGACTGCAGAGGCTACATCCCTTAGACTTACCATTTAGATCTTAAGTTTAACTGAAATAATTAAATTATAAAGTAAATGTCATACTAATTTAAGTGACTGGTGATATATAGTAAAAATCTTATACTCCAAATGCCTTTCTTCTTCTTTACTGCCGAGTTAACAACAGCGCGCCAGTCGTTTCTTCTTTTCTCTACGTGGCGCCAATAGGAAATTCCAATCGAAGTCAGGTTCTCCACTTGGTTCTTCCAACGGAGTGGAGGTCTTTCTTTTCCTCTGCTTCCCCCGACGCGTACTGCGTCGAACACTTTCAGAGATAGAGTGTTTTCGTCCATCCCAACAACATGACCTAGCCAGCGTAGTCGCTGTCTTTTACTTCGCTGAACTATTTCAATGCCGTCGTATATCTCGTACAGCTCATCGTTCCATCGAATGTGATATTCGCCGTGGCCAATACGCAAAGGACCATAAATCATCTCTCGAAAACTCCCAAGGTCCACTCATCAGTTGTTGTCATCGTCAAAGCCTCTGCACCATATAGCAGGATGGAAATTATGAGCAGCCTATAGAGTTTGGTTTTTGTTCGTCGAGAGAAGACTTTATTTCTCAATTGCCTACTCAGTCAGAAGTAGCACCTGTTGGCACGAGTTATCCTGCGTTGGATTTCCAGGCTGACATTTTTGGTGGTGTTTATGTTGGTTCTCAAATATATTTGAAACCATCTCTATCAAAGTCATGACAGTCAACAGTGACGCGAGTGCCAAGTCGCGAGTGCGACGACTGTTTGTTTAATGACATGAGATATTTCGTCTTGTCCTCGTTCACTGCCAGAACCATCTGCTTTGCTTCCTTGTCAAGTCTGGAGAAAGCAGAACTAATGGCGCAGGTGTTGCGGCCGATAATATGAATATCATCGGCATACACCAGCAGCTGTACACTCTTATAAAAGACTATACCTTCTCGATTAAGTTCTGCAGCGCGAATTATTTTCTCCAGCAGCAGATTGAAGAAATCGCACAATAGGGAATCGCCTTGTCTGAAACCTCGTTTGGTATCGAACTACTCGGAAAGCTTCTTCCCAATCCTGACGGACCTTTTGGTGTTGCTCAATGTCAATTAACACAGCCGCATTTTGCGGGGATACCAAATTCAGACATCGCGGCATAAAGGCAGCTCCTTTCCGTGCTGTCGAAAGTAGCTTTGAAATCGACGAATAGGTGGTGTGTGTCAATTCTCCTTTCACGGGTCTTTTCCAAGATTTGGCGCATGGTGAACATCTGGACTGTTGTTGTTGTTGTTTAACAAGTCTAAAGCCACACTGATAAGTTTGTTGACGGCAGGCTTTAATTTTTCACAGAATACGCTCGATAGAACTTTATACGCGATGTTGAGGAGGTTAATCTCACTGTAGCTGGCGCAGATTGTGGGGTCTCCCTTTTTATGGATCGGGCACAGCACACTTAAATTCCAATCGTTGGGCATGCTTTCGTGCGATGATATTTTACAAAGAAGCTGATGTATGCTCTTTATCAGTTATTCGCCGCCGAGTTTGAAAAGCTCGGCCGGCAATCCATTGGCCACGCCGCATTGTTGTTCTTCAGGCGGGTAATTGCTATTCGAACTTCTTCATGGTCCGGCAATGGAACGTCTGCTCCATCGTCATCGATTGGGGAATCGGGTACGCCTTTTCCTGGCGTTGTACGTTCACTGCCATTCAGGAAGCTGGAGAAGTGTTCCCTTCATAATTTAGGTATGCTCTGGAGATCGGTCACTAGATCCCGTTTAAGGGTTCTTCAAGAGTATGCTCCGGTCTTGAAACCTTGTGTAAGCCACCGCGATTTTTCGTAGAATTTTCGAGCATTACCCCTGTCGGCCAGCTTATCAAGCTCTTCATACTCACGCATTTCGACGTCTTTCTTATTCTGTCTGCAAATGCGTCTCGCTTCCCTCTTCAACTCTCGGTCTCTATCCCATCCGGCACTTATTGTGGTCGGTCGTAACATTGCGAGGTAGGCAGCCTGTTTTCTCTCTGCTGCTACACGGCACTCCTCATCGTATAAGCTGTTCTTTTGCGTTTTCCGAAAACCAATGACGAGTGCTCTCTGAGAGCAGGAATGCAAGCCGAGTAGAAAATCGTTCGGCTGTCCGTTGTGATTGCAACTTCTCAACATCAAAGCTTCTTTGTGTTTGTTGACGTGCGCTTTTTTCCGCACAGAGGCAGCTGCGAATCTTGGCTGCAGCAAGATAGTGGTCCAAGTCGATTTAAAGACCTCGGAGCGTACGCACGGCTAGAACACTGGAGACGTGTCTTACGTCTATCACAACATGATCGATCTGGTTGGTGGCTTTTCGATCCGGCGCCAGCCAGGTAGCTAGGTGTATTTTCTTGTTAAATTCGCCAAGCACGATTTTGACATCGTAGCGGGGGCAGCTCTCATAAGTGCGATTCAAGCGCTCATAGAAGGCATCTTTGGTCACATCATCCTTTTCTTCCATCGGGGCGTGGCGCAAATAAGCGATATGTTGAAGAACATCGCTTTGATGCGGATTGTGGCTAGACGTTCATTCACTGGAGTGAATGATAGTACTCGGCGACGGAGTCTCTCTCCCGTCACGAATCCCACACCAAACTTGCACTCCTTTATATGTAAATGCCACAAGGATCTACTCGTCTCTATCGTTGTCCCGTCTATCGCATTTCTTGGACAGCGGTGATGTCAACCTTTATTTTCACGAGGACATCAACCAGCTGGGCAGCGGCACCTTCCCAATTAAAGGACCGGACATTTCAGGTCCGTGTCCTCAATTCGTAATCCTTATTTCGTTTACCATGGTCGTAATCAAAAGGGGGGTTTCTCATTCGAGGCTAGTTGTTACTATTCATTAGGGGTGTTTTTTGACGTGGCGGGTCCCAAACCCAGCACACAACCCTATGTAGAGGATTTTTCACCTTCTTACTTTAGCTCGCCTTCAAACGGATGTTCTAAGGCTACTCAGAGAATACTTGGTCAAAGACCGGAAGTCGTGAACTGCTTAAGGCATATGTAAAAGAATCGTTTCTGGTCACTCCCAAGTGAATGGAGAACGAGAACTTTCCTCACTTGCGTGAACTCTCTCTACACATAACTCCATCCTTCAAATGCCTTTACATATGTATTAAATAGACAAATAGCAATTTTAGCATTAAAGCGAATTTTTAGATATAATTATTATTATCACACGACAGATTGTAAATATTTAATATGAAATAAAAAACAAAAAAAATCCTTTAATGTTAGACTACAGAATATAAAACATTGAAAGGTGTTGAGAGAGTTGTGGGAGTATTATGTTATTATATTTATATACATATGTATATGATGTTTGTAGTATATTTGGGGAGAACCATTAGTGAAAGAATTGTGTAAAGGAGATGGGTTCGGATTTAATGTTTTTTCATTGCTGATATGTTGTAGTTGTAGGCAAAACTGTTGACTCACTTTTTGGTAAAATCCTATATATTGGACCCGACCAACCGATTTCGTTTAAAATAGTATGTGGTATTGTTTTTACATTCTTATGTCACATTGTGAAAATGGACGAAATCGGACAACAACAAAGTACATATTTAAAATTTCACTTGATACGTTCAGTTTCCAATATACGAATCAAGAAGCAGTTAATATAAAGGGATAAATTTTGCACATATAATATCTTTAAAGTGTGCCACCTTATGACAAAAAATTGTCAAATCCAACCAAAACTGTTCAAGACCTCGGTACTTATTGTTGCCTTTGATCGAAAATTTCGGATAATGTGTGATATATAATATATAACTGAAATTAAGGGATAATCCTTCTCTTATAATACTTCCCATAGCCCCCATATACTTAATGTAAAGATTTTCGTTCTTTCGGGTGACTTTGTAACACATATATTGGCCAATATGTGAGTTATTTCAATGAAAATAAAAGAGCGTGTTTTACTTATAACAGTGTATCTTTGTGCCTCATGTAGGTAATTTTGAGCGAAAAATTTACCTAGCCCCTATATAACAAATATCAAGATTTTCGAACATCCGACTCAATTTATTTTATATGATTGGTTTAACATCTTAAAACACCCTGGTTTTGACTCTTGCAGTTTACAAGAGTATATATAGTTTCCCCTCGCAGTTTGTGCACATTGTAAAGGATCGCACATTTTTGGGTTCGTGCATCGATTCGTAGTATGATTTAACTTGGCGCAGTTTTTGCATAGGGTTTTGGAAATAAGGTCTAACCATAACTGAATGCCATGTGACTTCAATATAGTAGGAAGGTTTGTACTTGTCAAAAGTAAACAGGCAGACTCCAGTATGTTTAGGTTCTTCATCTATGTTTTTGGAGAATTTGTGTAGACTTATAACTCCTTGATCAGACTAGTTATTAACGATTTCCTCTTCATTTAGGACGATTGGGTATGTGGCATAAATATTGTGCCTTTGAATTCACGATTTGTTTTTTAGTAATACGCATAGACTTCCGTCGCGTAACCCTGTGATTAATAATTTCTTTGCATACTAATTTTGATTGCAAATCATTTATACCCTTTTAATGGATTGCTTGTGTACGGACGGTATGACAACATATTTAGGATTTTCGCTTGTATTTCTGGAAGATTGAGAAAAGACTGAAATTGTTTTTTTTGTTCGTTTTGGTTGGTGATCAGAGGCCAGTACGCAGAATCTGTTTTCTCGTCATCTTGATTACGTTTATATATTTATATATATCCCCTTATCTTTTTATTAGTTTTAGGTGCTACATACAACCGTTAGGTGAACAAAACTTTTCCATTACAACATTTTTTTTTTTCAAGTTTTATTCGCTGAAAATTATTATTTTTCCAAATCCAATTTTGTAATCCAACCTTGGAAGGGTATAATCTGATTAATATCAATTTGTTTTGAACTGATTTGGAATATCACATTTTCTATAACTCTTCCCGTTCCAACCGCTTATCTCGTTAATTCTTACAACAGGCCGATCTCTGTATTCCATTAAACTTTTTAATATTTATTTTTCTTTTAATGTTGACCATCTAGCCAGTGCTTCAAATGTGAGAATATGTCTAATGATAACTGTATTCATTCACTGGACTATATTCGATTTTAGGCCACAGTCCCTGTTGAGTATTCTCTTGCACGTGTAATAGACTATCCAAGTTTATTTAATTCGTTTCTAGATAATAATTTTCAATTCAGTTTGATATTGATCTCGACCCCTAAATATTTTGGTGAAGATAAATTGTAGTCCCACCGAGAAAGGGAAGATAAAATGAAAAGGTCCCTATTTTCACATAATTTTTCGCTAAACCACTTCATGCTATAATGATTATGTTTTTAAGCATCGATTGTATCCATCTATAAAAAGTGGTCTCTATGTCCAAAAAAGCAATAATTGTATTGACATTTGTGTGGGATATGTAATTAAAATTAAAGGATAGTCTTTCTCTGATAATGGTATGTCTGTGTATCAAAAATGGTTTGCATAGGACCAAAATTTCCATTAGCCCCCATATACCTAATATAAAGAGTTTCGAACTTCCGGGTGACTTTGTACCGTATATATTGGCCAATATGTAAGTTAAGTAGGTAAGAGAGCGTATTTTACTCAAAACAGTATACCTTTGTGCCTAAAATATATAAAATTGGGCAAAACCTTGACATAGCCCCTATATAACTAATATCAAGATTGGTTTTTTAGTATGTGGCATTGGGTAGAAAAAATTGAGCCGATACTTCTGCTAGTACATATATACTGATTTTAAAGATATAATGTTTTTTTTCGTTTTTCTAACAAACCTTATGCGTCTGTCAGTATAAGAGTACATATGTATATTATATGCATACATAAAATTCAAAGTATTCCCTGGCTTCGATTTTTGCAAGTTGCAAAAGTATAAAATGTTCGTTCGCACCCTAACGTAGCCCTTTATTTTTTGTTTTATTTTGTTTTTATTTGTTGGATATAAAATTACTTCCTGGGTTTTTTAAAAGATTTGTCAACACGTGAAAATATTTCTTTGAGCTTGACTCTTACAAATTACAAGAGCTTTTACAATTATACCCATTCATTGCCCTTCCTTAGGTGCTTAATATAGTATTTGAAGTCAGGACTCCTATCATTGCTGTAAGATATGCATACCTTCCTAAGGGCAAATAATTCAATAGACCTGGCGAGACCAGGGTAACACGGGATCGTTTCCATCCTAATGGGATTTTAGTGAGGTGCCATATTTTACAATCCAGGTATCTTATATGGAACTATAAGTAACTTGATGCTATTGCTAATTTGGTCATACACTGTACAGTCAGCGAGCTCATGCCCTGTATTGCGGATCAAGTATACATATCAGAGTGAATGTACAATATTTTGCAAAATTTGAAAATATGTATTTCCTTTCCATTGACCATTGCAAAATGTGACAGAATAAAATATTGGACTGCACACGAACTTAGTCTTCCATTACCTACTTATATTAAATTTTTCGTAAAATGCCATTATTTCATTTAAAAGTTGGACACATTTATATATTAATATTTTTTAGTTCCTTTCTCTTATGTGTTAATGCATGTGAGCCCATATTATCCCTTCTAATTTATTGCACAAGACATGTGACTTACGTTGTTTAATTTTACCTATGCCTTCAATTAACGTTTCACTACATGCATTTTTAGTATTATCATTTTACAGACTTCGCGATGCAGCTTAATGCTATCAACCCAATTGCAACGCATCCTTTGTGTAACACCGATTCAAGACTGCGACCAGATATACGATATCTCGAAGAAGGTGATATAACCGCCGCATCAGCTCAAAAAAACAGATTGGAAGAAAAACAGCGTGGTGCGGAACTATCACGGAAAGGACAAAATAATGACTCATGGCGGCCCCGGTATATGACTATATCTATAAATTACATGTTATATGGTATATTTGGAGGGTGATTCATTTACATTTTTTTTAAATTTTTGTTTTTTTATTTATGTAGAAAAAACCTTTCAGTACTGAATGTTGGCTTTAAGTACTTCCTTTTGTTGAAAGAACTAAAATTCTAGACAAAAAGAGCTACACGCTCATGTTATAAAAGAAATTGTATTATAATCGCCCCCACTGCTCATATAACGAGCTTGTTAAAAACTAATGAAAGCGCAACAAGACAATTAATAAATGCGCTAGAGCCATCATATCATAGTATGATAAGGCCTAATACAGGGCCGGGTCAAAATTTGATGATGGGCATAATCGAAAATTGCTAAAATCGGACTATAACTGTTCAAGCTCACAGACCCCGAATATGTTCATTTTATCGCAAATATCGACCAGTCTGTGAGCTAGGCTATTGAAATTCGGAGCAAATCTTTCATTTAGAAGTTTTCTATAAAAGCACCATCACTCATTTTTTTCTAAACTATGAGAAAAGCCTGAAAAATCAAAAAGAAAGTACTAAAAGTCAAAATTAAGAGCTCAAATATTCAGTTTTTTTTTCAATTCTCATGTGCTCGCAAAGAATTAAAAAAAGTTTTAAATGAAACACCCTAATTATATGTACATATGTATATATTTATATTTTATTTAATATATGTTTCATTCTATAGTTCTATTCCGCAATTAAATATATTTGAATTGAATTTTGATTTTATTGATGGTCGAGTGTCTGTCAGTCCGTTTCATAATGGTCTAAATCGAACGATAACTTATGACCCTACTATACCAAATATGTAGATTTTAGTGCCTATCACTGACGTTTTATGGAATAAAGTGATCAATTTCTATGACATAACTGAGCCATTTCATAAAAATGGATATACTCGGGCCATAGATTTCCATTGCCCCCATATACTCAACATAACGATTTTCAAAGTTCCGGTTGACTTGATACCATATAAATGGGTAAATAGTTAAGTTATCTCAATGAAACTCAGGGGGGCATTCTTTCCAGGTAACATCATGTCTGCAGGTCAAAAATGGTAATATCGGGTCAATACTTTCCCTTAGTTAACTTTACATATACCGCATATATTGGTCAATATATGTACGTCAAAATTAAATTCAGAAAGAATATATGTATTTCACATAGCATTGTAAGTATTGTGAAAATTAAAAAAAAAAATCGGATTATAATCCCATCCATTCGACAAATCAATAAGTAAGCGCGCTAAAGTCATTAAATTTTTCATGCAAAATGGAACGACAGGGCTTAGTACGAGGCGGTTTCCTAATTTGATGATGGTCGGGGCACCGCATGACCAAAAATTGTCAAAATCAGGCTACAACTCCACATGCTTCCAAGTATCGAATATGTTGACTCCAGTTATACAGCAAAAAAAATATCGACCAATGTTATGGAAATTCGGAACAAATAATTTCCTGTTAAGAGTATGACCTTATGTCACAAACTTAATATAAAGATTTACGAACTAGAGATTTATTTACATCGCGTATATCGGTTAATACGTGAGTTATTTTGGTGAAAATGAAAGAATGTGTTTCACATCTAGAGGTATATCTTTATCTCTATAGCTTCAAATCGGATGAAAACTTGTCCTAGCCCCATATATGTAATCAATATCACGAATTTTGAACCACCGCTTGACTATGCTCCTTATACATATAACTATTAATGAGGGTAAGTGCGTTACGTCAATGAAACTCATTTTATTAATATTTGGCATGTTATCTCCCATATACGTAATATAAGATTTCCCTTGAAAAAGTAAGTTCAAACCCATCGGAAACGAAAGAAAAAAGTTAAAAAACGTTGAAGGAAAAATTATTTTTTCTTTTGTATATAGACTTTTTTCAGCTAACCCTAAAATTTAGTAATAAATTCACATAATAAAGTTTCTGCATTTTATAGTTTTATCTTTCACTTGGTTTGATGTGAAATTACCTAATTACGTCTCAAATACTTTTTTTTTGTTCTTCGAAATATTACGAAGGAAGCCTTATTTCGACGTAAAATCGGAAAAACCTTTCAAAAAAAAATTCTCACGTCGAAATTGCAGAATTTTTTTCTTGAGAACATGGGAAAAAGACCCCACCAAACACTTTAAAAAAGTTAGATTTCACCACAAATTTTGATCGCTTTTGGCCTGCCAAAATTCGATTTTTGATGAGATCCAAAGAGTTAGATTATTATATGTAAAGCTATATATAGAGCTGGTAGAACAATTTCCTGATGATTGAAAACCCCTGTTTCAAGAAAAACGAGCTGAAAGATAAGCTGATTATGCTGATGGAACTCGACTTAATTTTAGAAGGCTGTAACTCAAAAGCTATTTAAAATATGATTTGAAATTTTAGTATGTTATTTACAAAGGTATAAACTATCGAAATATTAAAAAAAAATCGATTTTTTTTAAATTTCACACTAGTGTGCCCTTAAATAGACGTTTTTAATAATCCTTGTATATAACTTACCACTTACTTTTAATACCCACTCCTTTGAGGACGCAATATATGTATATACATATTTTTATTCACTTCAAGACACTTTGTTGGAAGATACGGAAAGGTTATAATAAAAATCTCCCTGGTCGGATACCAGTGGAGGCGTGACAATGTATGGAATCAACAAGGTGTATAACAATGTATTAAAATTGGTGAACTCCCTGGTCGGGTACCAGTGGAAGTATGGATATATTTATAAAATTATACTGAAGCACACTCGGAGTTGATGGGTTGGTTCAGCTGCTGCGCACAGAGGATCTCCCGATGTTGGAACGGTGGTTGGGCTGCACGCCGAAGATAACGAAAAATATGTAGAAACGTGGAGCTTCGTGCCGAAAATACCAAAACATGTAGAAACGTCCGCCGATGTTTACTGCTCGAAAATCGTGGTCGAAAAAGGTGGCCTCTTCCAGGACGAGGGTTTTTGCTCGTTGGGCTGTGGAGAGTTACGGTGGTTTGATGTACGGCATGTATTGGTGTGTGTGGGTGTAGAGTGCTGCTTCCAATCGACGAGTGTTGTCTCCAAGTGTGGTGAGTGTGCCAGTCTTGCTTTGTGAGTGGTGTGTTGTAGCCATTTCGGCCCCCCCAGGCGAATGCTCAGCCTAGCAATCGCTGGAGTTGTTGCAACGTTGCCACAACGTTATTAAGTCCGGATGCGCTGCGTTGCTGGGTTGCTGCGGTTTGCGTGTGGCAGGTGGCCGACCAACCTCACGTCTTGGGGTGCGGTGGAACAGCGCGTGATGCTGCCTGCCACACAATTGGCACAAAGCCAGAGTCACAATCCTGAGTCGCGTGCGTGTGTGCCAGACAATTGTGGCAATGCCCATGCACCTGTGCTACCTGCTGGCGCTGGATGGGTGACATGCCCTTGAAAAGTTGCAGTCGGTGAGGGCGGCGACAAAGGGGGCATCGTATGGGATGCGGCTCCGCTGGTGGTGGCGGTGGGGTTACAGGTGCTCGCGCGCCACTACGAGCTGCAGTTGACGGTGCTGCTGCAGTGATTGTACGAGGCGCCGCTGTTGTGACAACTCCAGGACGGGGCACACTGATGGCCGATCGCAGTATTGGCGTTGGAGTTAAATATGCTTTCTGAATCCATATTTGCCTGTATGGAGGAAAAGTCGAGTTTAGTTGCAACTCACTTATTTGTATATATTATGAAATTTTGCGATTTGTAGCCAACTTTATTTAGTTGTTTACTAATCTACCCATTATTTTGTAGTATCTTTATGATTTATCATATGTGCGATGGATTGTTCGGTTTTAGTTATTAACGGGTGTTTCAATTTCTGCGTGTCGGTATTATTGTACGGATTGTTCATTACGCGCATTTTCGCTATTTTCTGCAGTTGGTAGGAAGCACAGTTTAACGAGCGGCCTGGTCAGCGTTCCGTTTTGAGTACGGAGATCAGCTACTCAGATATGACCGTCAGAGCCGTGATGTATCTTCTCCATGTGACCAAGCCGCCATTTTGTATGGGGAGACAATCGTCATGTATGAGAACAAAATTTCCAAGCTTTGGCGCCTTTTCGGTAGTTTTCCAGCGGTACCTTTTGTGAAGGTCCTTTATATACTATTCCTTCCATCGGCGGCTGAAATCATGATAGAGAATTTTAATTCTTTCCCAACTATTTAGTAAGAAAAGCGACTCCACGCCTGGCTCAGGTATGGCCAGAATGGGTGCTCCTTTCAGAAAGTGCCCTGGTGTAAGAGCTGTTAGATCTGAGGGATCTTGCGAGAGTGTCTTTAATGGCCGTGAATTGAGAACGGCGTCAATACGAATTATTAATGTTGTAAATTCTTCAAAGTTAAATTTGTAGTTCCCAGCTACTTTTTCCAAGTGGGATTTAAAACTTTTTACCGCTGATTCCCATAAACCACCCATATGAGGAACGCTTGGAGGATGAACTGCCAGTTAATGCCTTGGGGAGCGTACTATTGTGCAATCTCAGGTGAAACTTGTTTGATAAAGTCCACAAACTGTTTTTCAGTGGCTCTTTGAGCTCCTATAAATGTCTTGCCATTGTCGCTCATAAGTTTTGACGGAAAACTACGTGGTCCGACGAATCGAGCAAATACCGCCAGAAAAGCCTCTTTTGTCAGATTAGTACATAGCTCGAGGTGTACTGCTTTTCTAGTAAAACAGACAAAGACAGCCACGTAGCCTTTCATCAGTGTGGGAGACCTTAGCATGGACGCCTTTATTTGAAAAGGCCCAGCAAAATCGACACCTGTGATAGTGAAGGGCAGAGTTGTAGCGTTCCGGTGGAAGTGCTGCCATAATCTGCGTTCGCATCTTTTGTTTATGCATAGTGCAGATCTTGCGCGAAAAAATGCATTTCTTTATCTTTGGCTTGAGTCTTGAGATATAAAACTCTTGGCGGACTATTTTTTGCATGAGGCGGTGTTCTGCGTGCAATAATAGTACGTGGACATAATTGAGATATAATGTGGCAAGTTGCGATCTCTCTGGTATAACAATGGGATGACGTTCGTTATATGTTATACTTGAATTGACAAGTCAACCATTTGCACGAAGTATACCCTTCGTATCTATGAATGGGCATAGTAGTAGGAGTGAGCTCTTTTTATTAATCGGCTTCGATTCTCTTAGTACTGATATCTCTCGGCTGAAGTAGCGCGAGTTAGCGACGCTGAAGATAGCCCACGTAAATTTCACACTTAACCTGAACAAACAATAAAATCCCTGCATTATAAACACAACAGACAGAATTCCATAATGTAAAACTGATAAGCATAACAAAACTATCTTTGTTGTAATTCTATAACGGATATCGAAATACAGCAAAGAAAATGCATGCAGAAAACAGCAGCCGCATTCCATAAGTATAAATAGCACTAAGATTATAAAATGTAGTCAGTAAGATTATGAATAAAAAAGGCAACACGAAAATAACTGCCGAAATAAATATAATCTCTTTTACTCGCGGCAAACAGTTGTTAACTCGCGCTTGAGTAGATGTGATAAGAGCGACCTTTGCTTTTTTATGTCTAGGTGCGTCATTGTATCGCCTTGGGGATATTCCTTTAATTCTAAGTTTGAGTCGCTCTATGAATTTGAGCATGTAGGTGATTACCCTGAGGGCTCGAGGTTAAGATGAAAATCTTTCAAGGATGTCAGTATTATCCAATGTTATGTGAAAGGAGTCGATCTTTCGACTTTCTGGGGCAATAATGTTGCGCAAGGGCGATTGTGGCCAAGAATCGGGAGATACTGTTAACCATCGGGGGCCGTTCCACCAGAGGGTGGTGGTGACAAGGTGCAGAGGTTTGCACCCTCTTGTACCTCTTGCAGGATTGTTAGCACTGGCTACGTGTCGCCAAGTGGCTGATCCCACTAGGTCAAGAATTTGAGACGTTCGATTGGAAATATAGATCTTCCATGCATGTGGTGGCTTTTCCAACCAGGCCAATACAATCTCGGAATCGGACCAGAGATATAATTTATATTTTGCCATATTCAAATGTGTTTGCACTATGGATGCTAGTTTGGCAAGTAGTAATGCGCCACGTAGTCCTGGTAGACTGATTGTTTTTAAGGGAGCCACTTTTGCTTTTGCAACTATTTAGTAAGTGGCTTGTGGTCGCCTTATCGCTTTGTGTGCGAAGGTATATAGTGGCGCAATATGCCTTTTCAGAGGCGACACAGAAGC
>CM050327.1:47412891-47465511 GCA_027475135.1 Bactrocera correcta | reverse complement strand
ATTACTCATTTACCCAAATCAAAATAGATCTAAAAATCTTTTTATTCGCAGACACTGCAAGGCGGCCGGGATGTTCATCCCAAATGAACACATCCCTGCATTGTACTCCTAACTCGTCTAAATACGAATTAGAGGACAATGCAAAAAACACTCAACAGCGCCAACATAACAGCGAAGTACCCAACAAACAGAACAACACAACAAAACGAATCACTATAGCGGACGGACACATAGGCGCCAAAAATAGCGGCAGCAATATCAGCAGCCACAACAACAACCAGCAGCAGCAGTATTAGCAGCAACAACAGTAGCAGAATTAAAAGTCTCAACGCGGGAAATTAAAGGTCTCAACGCGGGAATAAATAACCACATCATGTTTTATTTAAAATTTATGTATATGGTGTTATACTTATAGATTATCCCTTAAGTTATATGAGAATTATATTTATACTTATTTCATATAACCCAAATTATAAGTACATATATCCACACATACCCACACACTTGTATATACTAACATAAATATACATATATTACACGTACTCAAATATACAAAATTGAATTGTTAACTACCCGAATTTTAATATTTTTTATTTTATTTGGCACACCGGAAAAACACACGTCGATCACCCCGACACTATGCCTTCGATCAATATCGTGAAATGTATTATGAAGGCGGTGTATCTTCGGTGTACTTGTGGGATCTGGAGCATGGTTTCGCAGCGGTAGTTTTAATTAAAAAAGGCCGGCGATGGCAATAAAAAGAAACGAGGTTGCTGGGATTCCACACATGTCGTTGAAGTACAAGAAAAACCTACGGGGCGAACGGCACACTACAAACTAACATCCACAGCTATGTTATGGCTGCAAACGAACAAAAAAAGTTCTGACAAAATGAACCTGACTGAACAAGATGCTAATTTCAGTGAATCTTCGCCGCATATTGTAAACATTGGCAAAATGGTTGAAGAAATGGAGAATAAAATACGCAACACGCTTAATGAAATATATTTAGGTAAAACGAAAGGCATTATAAACGGCTTACATAGCGTACAGCCGTTAGCCGATCAACGGCAGGAGGTAGCCATGGAACAGGACTTGGCTGCGGCAATATTTTAAAACGTAATGTAAAACCAGAATCGAACTGAGATGCATGTGTGTAATGGGGGAGTATGACATTGGCGTTTGCAATATACATACATACAACATATACATATATATAGTTCAAGTTGCAGAAGAAAACGAAAATAATGGCGCAATAGCAAGCGAAAGGATTGAATAAACGGCGAATTAGTGTAGATGAAGTGTGCTTAGCAGGCACAGTCTGCATAAAACCATATAGATGCAATTCTTTTAATTGAAAAATAATTATAACAATGATATTAGCACACAAAAAGAAAACGTAACTGGCGCAGTCGAACGGATCGGTTCCATATTCTCTGCTTAGCTCCGCTCAGCTAGCAAAGAAAAGCTAAATAAAAGCTAAATAAATTATTATTAAACAAAAGCACTGTTATTAAAAGAAAAGTGGCAAAGACACAGCTAATCATATAAATTTCAAAGCAGAACAAAATAATACATTTGAGTTGGAAATTTATAGCAAAAGCAAAAACAAAATTACTACCTAAAAAAATAAAAAAAGGGTTTTTAACAGCTCTAAAAGTGAGCTCTAAAATATTCCATTGGATTACTGCATTTGGATTACTTTTAATACAAAAACAACAACATCAACAGCAGCAACAGCGGAAACAGGAGCAGCAGCTTTAGAAAAAAAAAACAACAACAGCAGCAGCAGCTATAATGCAGAGAAGTATTGTAAGAATAAATTAAATATTGATATTTTAAGAAAACAGAAGTTCGTTCTCGGAAAAGAAAGATAAACCAATTTAAATAAAATGGCTCATAATAATAGGAAATAAGAAAACTGCGTAGTAGCAATTACACAATTATTAGAATTAAATGCAATATATAATCAGACGTCAATAAGACAACAGTATTGAAGAAGATTCAAAATATGTAAATTCGTTTGAGGATGATGCCGGCCAATTGCCAGCATTCATTGAAGCAATAGAAAGGATTCTGAGGGATTATCTAAACCAGAAACAAGAAGTTTTTAGAGTAGTGTACGATTTAAAAATAAGCGGGAAAGCAAAAAATTATTTGCATCTTAACCCACCAGCTAGTTGGGAAGATTGCAAAATAAAACTAAAACAACATTTTAAGCCAAGGAAAGATCAAATGACCATAACTAGAGAAATAAATACATTACGAGTAGGTAGCATTAGTGAGTTAAGCAGGAGAATCAATGAAATAATTGATGCTATAACTGAATTCGGAGCTCTGGATGAAAACGGGGAGGCAATGAAGGAAATTTTTTCAGGTATGCTTATTCAACGTATTAAGCAAATCACATCGGGGACTTGTGCTTATGCAATAAGGAACTCAATTTCATTGACTCAGTTATCAGGAATTATATATAGTTTTATAGGGCTAGATGATGGAAATTTAAATCTTACACTTTTAGCAAGAAACAGAAATTCAAACCAATTTGTTCAGAAGGCAAGATATTTTTATAATAACCAAAATCAAAATAATCAAAGAATAAACAACTTTAGGGGACAAAATATTGGCGATCAAAACCATGATCGTTATTATACACAAAATAATTCGGGGCGATACTTTCACAGGAATACCAACTTTTCAGGGCAAAATAATTATCACCCAAATAATCTACAGAGACAAACTAATTATCGGATAGGAAATTCAAGACAATATACAAATCAATATCGTAATAATAATACTAATAACGGCTATGGTAATTCAGCAAGATAAAATATACAGAACGGCACTTGGCAAACAAGACGTTCAAATAGCTCAACACCCATGGATGTTGATGCTGTGAGCAGGACAGAGGAAACGAATAACAACGAGGATTTTTTTACCAATTAGCCTCGGAAAATCAAAATAAAATATTAATTTCACTTACTTTGCTTAAAAAAAAATGGTGTGCATTGGTACACCCAGGCTCTACTATTAGTATTATGAAAAAATCAAGCTTCGAACATTATAAGTATCGGTTCTAGAAAAAAATAAAACAATAATTAGTACACTGAATGGAGCGTCTAACGAAAGAGTTAAGACACCATGTCCGCTAGGATTTAAATACCTTCACAATGCTAGGATGAGATGGTTTAAAATAGGCTTTGAAAAACCGTATAATCTTCTACTAGGGAACGATTTTATATTTAATAATTTCAGTATAATCGATATTGAAAACGAAGAAATTGAGTTTAAAAATGATGTTAAAATTCCGTTTTATTCAAAAACTATCCAAGAGCAAGTATATGCATAGGAAGAAAGTAAACTGCAAAACATTCAATTGGATAATTTAAAATGAAATGAGCGAAAGGAGGTTGAAAAATTGCTAAAGAAATATGAAAAATTAAGGTATAAAGAAGGAGATGCCTTGACAAACACAAAAACGGTGGTCCACGAAATAAGAACCACCACAAACCAGCAAATCAATTAAAAAATATATAGGTTACCTCCAAAACATGAGGAAGAAGCCATAAGGCAAATTAAGGAGCTAGAAAAACAAGGTATAATTCGGAATATTAGGAGTAAATATAGTTCACCTATTATCATATTACCAAAAAAATTTGATAGCGTGGGAAACAAAAAATTTCGTTTAGTAATCGATTACCGTAGACTAAATCAAATAACTATCGATGATAAATATCCTTTGCCAAACATTGATGGAATCTTAGACAAGTTGGGCAAGGCGCAGTACTTTAGCACTCTTGATCTAGCCAAAGGTTACCATCATATTTTAGTGGATAAAAAGGATATTCAAAAGACAGCTTTTGTATCTCCGATGGGATTATACGGATATAGAAGAATGCCTTTCTTACTGAAAATCCTCCGGCAACCTTTCAACGAGTAATGAATGACATATCAAGAGAATACATAAATAAGATATAATCAGGGGTGTTGTGGAATTTGATAGTTGTCGGAATCAGAATTGAAACCGATCAAAAAAAGCAGTAGGTGTCATGAATTCAGATATTATTGGTTTGATATTCGAAACAGAATTTGTATCGGTTTTGGGTGTCACGGAAACCAATTTTATCGGCTTTGCTGTCAGAAACAAAACAAGAAGATAGTTGCACACAGATTTGAAATGCCAGTTAAGAAATCAAGTTATTTTAATGTTGCGAATTAATCTATCTTTATTTCTAAGGAGAAAACATATGAATAAAACACGAAATGTCTTAATTATTGAGTTTTTGAAAAAAAAAATGCCGATATTTAAGAGGGGAGCCTTTTTTAGAGGCTTAAAAAAATCGTTTTTTTTGGGAAGGAAAGAAATAATTGATTAAAGCAAAATTTCTAGGATTTATAGTTATATATTTAAACATCATCCGCAAATTTTTTTGATACGAAATCTTTTACATTTGTCTTTGAAAAGCAATTGCCAGATGCTTATCGCATGTGCGTATGCCAGACGGCGGTCAGGACGCAGGTCGCGATTTCTATCGGAAACAAAAAATTCAAAGAGATTCATATATTTTAATAACTTATGTTCAAGTTAAACTGGAAAAATATAAAATAAAGAGTATAAAATTTTTTAAAATTAAAAAAAAACAGATTTTGGTCTAAAAAAATTTTACTTTAAATATAAGTATGTTCAAACTTAACTTTTCTTATTTTTTTTAGTTTAAATAGAAGATAATTTAATGCCAAAGATAGTAAACTCTGCACCAATTCCATGACGTTCGGTTTTTTTTTTCTATCCTGTCCCCCAATTAAGAAAAATTGTAAAAATGAAAAAAACGAAATTTAACACCCAAATGCGTCATTATTCATTCAATAAATGTTATCTCTTAAAATCTTTCTTTAATTCGGAACTCATTAAAAACTTTAATAGGATTGCTTGTATGTATTTATTTGCAAGTTTTGTCACATTAGTAAACAGCTGGTTGGAATATTGGTTTTGCGTAGGTTCGAAAAGACGAAAATCCAATCAGATTCTGTGACACCATTTAAAATCAGAATTGGTTTGCAATTCTGACAGCTAAGCAATTCTGTCTTGGATTCCACAACACCCCTGAATATGTGCCGTTTGTTTAGACGATGCACAATGGGTCAGAAATGGCATTTTTCGGCAAAAATGTTGTACTTATTTTAAAACTGCTTGCTTATATAAATTTTATTGATAAGTGTGACTTCTTAGATCTAAGAAGTTGGTGAAAAGATATAGCGAGCCTATAGCCTGTTGTAGTAGAGGTTGGCTCGCCCAAGATGAGCGAGACGAGTTGAAGAAGTGGAAAAATTAAGTAACCAGTTGATTTTTTAACTTTTTAATAATTTAATTATACAGAGTATTCAATTTTTTGGGACATTATATAACTTGTTTTAACAGGAATATCTTACACAGAGTACAGCTCTACAGAGTGATCGCTTCACCTAGAAGCGTAATTGCAGATAGTTGGTAAAAGTTACAATTACAAAACTTGCAGAGGCTTTTATCTGTTATTTCTATCAATCTATATTGATTTACCTTCTACCTGCAATTAAGCCACTAGATAGGGTCAAGACATAAATGATTACTCCGTGCATACGTATGTCCACGAATAAAGTTGACAAGAGAGATTAAAACCTATTACCTATCAAAAATAAAAAAAGTATTTATGTTATTTATTTTTTAATTCTAGCATGTAAGGGAGAAATTCCCAACTTAACTGCTTCCTGATAGCATGATTTTTTGACGACGGATTCTAGGTTGTTAATTTCTTAAGGGCTTGCATTACATAACGTAACAGGCAGATGATGCTTTACAACCAGTTGCTGCTTGAGCTATTTTTGTGATTGTAACGTATTTCAATAACCTTGTCCTTTATAGTCACAAATGTTGGCAGTATGTTGCTTATGGTTTCCTGTATCCTATCGACAATTTCTTTTGTATGATTTGCGGCTGTTTTCTTGGCATATTCAAATTGAATCGGCCGACAAAACTTTGTGGAAGAAGGCCTAAAGTTCTTCCATAACGTGTCTGTTTTGTCTTTAGTTTTAAGCACTAAAGGCACCATAGATACCATAAATAAATTTGCATCAGATTACCATCAACTTCGTTAGGTACGTACTGGTGGTATTGACTTTGATTTGACGAACCGTCCCAAACCCATTTCGATGTTAGAGTCATTATTTCTGGAACATGAACTAGATTTGTGAAGTTCTCGCCGGCCAAAATAATTCTTTGAGCTGTGTGATCAAGTAAACTTTGCAAATCAACTTGTGCAGATATTGGTGTAATAGTAATATTTTCAGGGTATCAATGCCTTATTTCCTCCCAAACTCTATAATACGGTGGCAACACATCACATCCGAAGTCTTTAAGCACATTTCGAACAACTTCATACTGATGCATTGATAACTGTGCATCAATTAACATTGCCAACGCTTTTTGAGAATCTAAGTATGTCTTCTTATTAGCTGCTGATCCAACTGCGGCCTTTAATTTTTGTTCAGAGTACTTATCTCGAAGGTGTTGGACCTTGTAACGTTTAGCCCGTTGACTACATTCTTTAAATTTCTTTACCGGTCGTCCAGCAATTAAACTACGTTTATTTGAAGTCCCGGGTAATAATTTATTAACCATCTCTACAGTAAAATTCTTATCCAGCCAAACAGAATGACTTCAAATAGTACGTTTTTTTCCTGTGGCACTGGTTCCCTTTTGAATTGAATGAACTTATGTACCTGTTTTTAATTTGTTCTAAAATTAACTTCGCCTTATCTTCACTAAAAGAAGGGAATTTATCCATCAAAAACTGCGTCAACATATCATTTTTTCAGCCGCATTGAATAAATTTTTCAGTAAGCTGTCGATTACTTATGGAAACGGATGACATTTTGCAAATATTATTTGCAATATATATTTATACAAATCACACTTGTTAAGAACTGTTAGGTTTTTATTACACAACGAATTTCGAAATTACACAAACGCCACTTTAAATTATCAATATGTGAAGACGCGCAATAAGTTAAACAATTGCAATAACCGTTCCTAGCTATCTTTGATCCTTATCCGCACGTATCCGCAGTTCATTTTTTCGAAAAATTCTAAATACAAGAACTCAGGAGAGTTCTAACAGTAACGTTGAGGGAGTTACGTCATCAGATGACTCCACCACTCCCAAAATAAATAATAATTGTAAATATGTGTATTTTGCAACTATAAATGCATATATCCAAAAGTCTCAAAATAGCATAACCAAATACGGTACCATGATCGTGAATATACAAACACATATTTATATATATACATGAATAAACGTTCTTGGTATCGTATTACCTAAATATTAAATTGATTACTTAAGTTATGCCGGGTCGTTGACAGTAATAATGTAATAACGAAATGTCGAATCAGCACAACGGCCTTAAGTAAATTACGCTAAGCATAGTTTAAGAATGAAATAATATTTTAATAAAGAACCGGACGGCAAACCGCACAGTACGGTGAAGGTTTTTTTTATTCATTAAAAACATTTTCTGTTCCGTCAACAGAAAACGTAACTCGCGCGCCCGCACGTGCCACTCTCCGCTGACGACTGACCTGAAGTTGAAACAAAAGAGCGAGGCGAAAGCTCAGCCAAAGGGCTTAAAGATAAAGAGAAGATGCAAATTGAATTGTGTATGATGTTCGATTGGACGGCTAACAGAGCTTATAGAATTGTAGTACGGAATTCACCATTCTCTCTGCAATTTAGCAGAAATGAGAACGTTCAAAAGCAGAAATATACATATGTAAAACGACTGAATTCATGCGAGAATGAATAAAGAGAAATGCAAGGAGCAGCATCCACCAACAGTTAAAGATGTAATATTTGAATTCAAGGACAGATTTCATGATGTTAACTGGTTGGTAGAAGTGGCTTACATATCTGATATTTTTGAATTTTGAAATAATCTAAACATAGCATTGCAAGGTAACAATATAACAATGTTTAAAGTGCAAGACAAAGTGGAAGCTGCAGGAAAAAAGCTTATAGTGTGGTTACAACGCGCGGAGACAAGGAACTTTAAAGGATTTAATAATTTATGTGAAATACAAAAAGAATACAACATTACTGCATTGCCAGAAGTCATCTTAACTCAATTAAAAAAAAAAAACATTTGTTAGAGCTGGAGCGGAATCTTTAAGAATATTTTCCTCCAATCGATGGCAACAAAGCTTGGATAAGAAAACCATTTACATTCGAGTTAGATTCCGAAACAAATTTTCCAGATTCAGATGTCGATTCGTTGATTGAACTGTCAACTGATACAGCACTTAAGGACACATTTGACACAAGACCATTGATTGATTTTTGGTTATCTTGTCGTCAAGAATACACAATACTAGCTCATCAAGCAATTATTTTTTAATGCCTTTTGTGACTACTTACAAATATGAAGCTGGGTTTTCAACACTAGTTTACCTTAAAAATAAATATCTAAATAGAATGGAAGTGGGACCCAGCAATTTCAGCAAACTTGAACTCTATAATTAAAAATAAGCAGCAGCTACATACTATACTTCGCACTAAAAAGTGAGTACCAAAGATACCAAAATATTATAATTTAATATTAATAAAACATTTCTCTGACTATTATTAAACGTGTATTATTTAATCTCATGAAACCGTCTTGAGTTTAATGTTATTAAGTGGGTCACGAAAGGACAGTGTGAAAATTACCGGGTCATGGCAAAACTAAGTTTGGGAGGCACCGCTGTAATAGCAATAAAAAATGACTATGTAATCTAAATTATCATTTTTACGTTACTAGAGTTTTTAAGTAGTCATAACGGTAGTATATTTGAAAAAAAAAATTACAAATTTTTATAGCTTGCAACTTGTTATTATGTATATACAAATGATCAGGATGACGATCAGGAAAGTTAAAATCCGGTTGACTGTCTGTCTGCTTAAAAAAACTTGGAGATCGCGCCTGCAGGGTGATTGCCTATGCAGACGATGTAGCGTTTAGGGTCGAGGTAAAGTTCCTGAGTACGAAATGAAGCAGGGGTACCTCGGCGCCGTAACCACTTGGGCAGTTGTAAACGGTCTCGCCATCAACCCAAATGAAACCAAGATATTTTTATTAACCAGAAGACACAAGGTCCCGGCGGCATCGCTGCCGCGAATGGGAAACTTCCGTCTGCAACCAGCGGAACAGTGAAATATTTAAGGCTTATCCCGAATAGGAAGCTTTCTTGGTAACCGAATATCGAAGAGAGAGCAAAAAGACATCGATTGCATTATACTGCTGTAGAGGAGCCATTGGTAAAAGGTGGGGTCTCTCACCGAAAAAGGTCTTCTGGCTCTACGACACCTTATGTTCTAAAGTGTGTTTATGTGGGGGAGGGCTCTAGAAAAGACTACACATACAAACTCGAAAGCCTCCAGCGGGCGGCGCTCATCGGCATATGTGGTGCAATAAGGTCCACCCTAACCATGCTACTTAACGCCATCTTGAACATATTGCCCGTGGACATCGCAGTAATGTGTATAGCAGTGAAAGCGGCCACTCGATTCAGAGAGTCTGGGCTCCTGAAGGAACACTGGTATGAACACTCGGAAATCCTTACTTAGTTTGACTTTCTGCCAAATCACTTGGACCATGGAATCGCCAAACCAAACTCGGTTGGCTCCATTTCTACCCACATACAGGCGTGGAAGTTGTGGGTAAAAAGAAGCTGTTGGAGGAGAGGGGCAATGAGCTTCTTCACGGATGTGTCAAAGCTTGGGGTAAAGGTTGATGGAAGAGTCTACTGTCGCGAGCTCTTCATCAACTACAGTCTCAGATTTCCTGACTATTGCAGTGTCTTACAGGCCGTCATTAAGGTGGCAGTAGATTTGCTGCTCCGGAGTGTAGCCTTCTTCAGAGAAGTGACCATCCATTCAGATAGCAGAGCGGCGATACTAGCCCTGAACTCATTTGCAGTGCGTGGTGGAAGCCTGCTTAACCTCTATCAATAGCATCGAAGGCATTTGTGATAAGACTGGTATGGGTGCTAAGCCACAGTCGAATCGCTTGAAACTGTAAAGCTGATGACCTAGCAAGGAAAGACAACCTAGATTGGATTGGTATCCTCTTGCGGTCTGCCATTAAATAGCAGGGCTTGTTCAACGTTCGGACACAATCGGTAAATGCGCTAAGGTTAGCCTTTCCCTAGTAGTGGGGCTTTTAACTGACCATTGGCCCATTGGGATCCAGTAAGGCTGGAAATCCTACCGCACGCTATCTGTCGAAGCTGTATGGAACAAGATGAGGTGGAAACAACTCAACACTTCCTTCTTGACTATCCCGCGTTTAGGTGGTCAAGGCTTAAGTACTGGTGCGCATACCTTTCGACATGCCACCGAGATGGCGGGAGTGGAAACTAAACGCTTGTAAAAGTTTGCAATAGCCACTAAGCGTTTTGCAAATATATAGTTCTAACACAGGAGTTCTTCCTTTCTATGGCATCATGGACCACAAATAGCAGTCCACGGGCGATCTTTTTGATCAGCCAATTAACCAAACATAACTTAGATGGGCGTAATCGGACAGCTCCACGCCCACAAAACGCCAATAACCCAATAAATATAAAATACCATAACGAAGCACAAAATAAAGATATAGAACTATAATATAATAGAAATATGTTTTGAAAAGTGGGCATGGCCGCGCTCTCTCTTAAACCATTTAAACTACAACAACCAAATTTACCCGTCTAAAATTTTATAAGAACTTCTACTGACAGTACTATTACTCTACTGTAAAGAATAACACCGCTCACTCCCCATCTGACGGTACAGTTAAGAACTATTAAAAGCCTAATAAATAAATAACTAAATACGCCACATACATTAAAATTTACATCCAAAATGGTATGAGAAGGCTTTATGGGAGCCGGGGTTAAAATTGGACGATGAGCGTTCATCGGAGAGGTCCCTTATGATCCTGACGGAGCTTTTGCTATTGCTCAACATCAATTTATGTAGCCGAAATAGTTTTGCGGGGAGACCAAATTAAGATATAAAGGCTCGTTTTCATGCTGTCAAAAGCAACTTTAAAATCCACGAAGAGTTTTTACGAGTCGTTTCACCATTCACGGGTCTTTTCCAAAATTTTGCCCATGTGGAATATCTGGTCAGCTGTTGACTTTCCAGTCCTATGGCCCGACTGTTAAGGTGCCATAAGTTTGTTGACGAGGGACCGTATTCATTCACATAATACGCTCAATAGGACCTTTTATGCGATGTTGAGGAGGCTTATCCCAGGGTAGTTGGTGCAGATTGTGGGGTCCCCGTGTTTGTGGATTAGACAAATCATACTTAAATTCTGATACATGATTCCTACCAGTTCCTTGACGCCGTATTAACATATCTCACCTGGCAATTCAAATGATTCACGCCGATTTGTTGATCTTTAGACGGGTAATTGCTATTCGAACTTCTTCATGGTCGGTCAATGAAACGTTCGCTCGTCATCGATTACGGAACCGGGTTGACCATCTCCTGGTGTTTTGCTTTCACTGCCATTCAGTAGGCTGGAGAAGTGCTCCCTCTAAAATTTTAGTATGTTCTTGGCATTCGTCACTAACGTCTGAGGGTTCTACAATGCGTCGCTGCATTTTTTTGGATGATTTTCGAACAATTCCCCTGTCGGCCAGTCTTCTAGCTCTTTGTACTCTCGCATTTCGGGCCACTTTTTTTTGCTGCAAATGCCTCTCGCTTCTTTCTTTTACTTTCGGTATATATCCCGAAAGTGTTGTTGTCGATTGTAACGTTGCGAAGTAGGTAGTCGGTTTTCTCTCTACTGTGACACGGCACTGCTCATCGTATCAGGTGTTCTTTTGCATTTTCTGTAAACCAATGGTTTCGTTTGCAGCTGTACGTAACAAAATGAAATGCCGTCTCACAGTTCTGTTTGCAGCTTTTCCACATCGACCTACCTCCCATACAACGAATATCAGAATTTTCAAACATCCGGACTTCATGTGATTTGTAATTGTATGTAAAGTACGTTAGTGAAACCCAGGAACAACAAACAACAACACTCGCTTAACTCAGTTTTCCTGCCAAGAACTGCAGCTTGAAAGAATAACAAAAAACCGTTTCTCCGTTGAGCAAAAAAGGCAAGTCATGTCATGTCGAAGATGAATGCTAGAAATCGTTAATTAATTAGTAATCAAGTATCAAGTATCATCGCTGTGAAAGTTAAAAAAAGGCATTTTTACTAATTGGCTTCCAACAACGTGGCACTTTTTAAGAATTACGTACCACTGTACTATCATATTCAAGGACATTGAAGAAGATCACCAATCTTGCGGAATAGAACTACTTACCTTGAGGGCAGGATTAATAATTTTATTTAAATTGTCAAGAAATAGTCCAAAAAATAATTAAAATAACTCGTGATATGTGTGAAAAAAAATAAAAATTATTTGATTTAAACAATAAGGTTTTCACTTTCCTAAAAAATCATAAAAAAGAAAAACGTTAAATACCAGTTATAGTACAATACTTCGAGAACCTTTCATTCTATAAGTTCAGTACTTTTATCTGAATAAAAGTAACACAATTAACTGAAATGAACACATATGCATAGAAAGTTATAATCCTCGATTTAGCTTAATAAAATAGTATCTTTTATTGTTCGCATATTATTTTGAATAGTTTACTTTTTCTCCACTTTTCAAACTAAATTTGTTTTTTAAAACATTAATATCTCTTAATATTTATTATAACTACGATTTAGAGCTCCTAAAAAAGGAAATCTAAGTGTTTCTGGATATCAACATGAGCATTAGCAGGGAATAAATTATAGAAATAGTTAGTAGTGCTACTTGCCGCACGCATTTGCCGATCAGCTTGATCATTCAACTTTACAATAAAATATATAAACGTCTCCCACCATTCAGACTTATGTGGTATCTATTGATCCCTTCTTCCTCTTCTTAATTGGCGTAGATACCGCTTACGCGGTTATAGCCGAGTTAGCAACCGCGTGCTAGTCGTTTCGCTACGTGGCGCCAATTGGATATTCCAAGCGAAGCCAAGTCCTTCTCCACTTCCTCTTCCTCTGCTTCCCCCGGTGGGTATTGCGTCGAATACTTTCAGAGCTGGAGTGTTTTCGTCCCTCCGGACAACATGACTTGGCCGGTGACTTTTAATTCGCTGAACTATGTCAATGTCGTCGTATATCTCGTCATCGTTCCATCGAATGCGATATTCGCCGTGACCAACGCGCAAAGGACCAAACATCTTTCGCAGAACTTTTCTCTCGAAAACTCGAAACGTCGACTCATCTGTTGTTGACATCGTCCAAGCCTCTGCACCATATAGCAGGACGAGAATTATGAGCGACTTATGGAGTTTGGTTTTTGTTTGTCGAAAGAGGACTTTGCTTCCCCATTGCCTACTCAGTCCGAAGTAGCACCTGTTGGCAAGAGTTATCCTGCGTTGGATTTCTAGGCTGACATTGTTGGTTGTGTTTACGATGGTTCCAAGATAGACGAAATTATCTACAACTTCAAATTTATGACTGTCAACAGTGACGTGAGAGCCAAGTCGCGAGTGCGACTACTGTTTGTTTGATGACAGGAGATATTTCGTTTTGTCCTCGTTCACTGCCAGACCCATTTGTTTTGCTTCCTTGTCCAGTCGGGAAAAAGCAGAACTAATGGCACGGGTGTTGAGGCCGATGATATCAATATCATCGGCATACGCCAGCAGTTGTATACTCTTATAGAAGATGGTACCTTATCTGTTGAGTTCTGCAGCTCGAACTATTTTCTCCAGCAGCAGGTTGAAAAACTCGCACGATAGGGAATCGCCTTGTCTGAAACCTCGTTTGGTATCAAACGGCTCGAAGAGGTCCTTCCCGATTCTGACGGCATTTTTTCGTAGAATTTTCGAGCATTAGCCGTGTCGGCCAGCTTATCAAGCTCTTCGTACTCACGCATTTCGGCCTCTTTCTTTTTCTGTCTGCAAATGCGTCTCGCTTTCCTCTTCAACTCTCGGTATCTATTTCATCCCGCACGTGTTCTGGTCGTTCGTAACGTTGCGAGGTAGGCAGTCTGTTTTATGTCTGCTGCGACACGGCACTCCTCGTCATACCAGCTGTTCTTTTGCACTTTCGGAAAACCAATGGTTTCGGTTGTAGCTGTACGTAAGGAGTTTGAAATTCCGTCCCACAGTTCCCTTATACCAAGTTGTTGACGTGTGCTCTCAGAGAGCAAGAGTGGAGGCCGAGTAGAAAATCGTTCCGCTGTCTGTTGTGATTGTAGGGTTTCGACGCCGAACTTTCCTTGTCTGTGTTGGCGTGCGGTTTTTGCTGCACAGAGGCGGGTGCAAGTCTTGGCTGCAACAAGATAGTGGTCGGAGTCGATGTTAGGACCTCGGAGCGCACGCACATCTGAATTTTACGACCGCTGTGCCAAAGACGTTCTTTGCCCACCCTTGCGTTAAAGTCGCCAAGCACGATTTTGACATCGTGGCGGGGGCAGCTCTCATAAGTGCGCTCCAAGCACTCATAAAAGGCATCTTTGGTCACATCGGCCTTCTCTTCCGTCGGTTCGTGGGCGCAAATCAGCGATATGTTGAAGAACCTCGCTTTGATGCGGATTGTGGCTAGACGTTCATTTCCCGGAGGGAATGATAGTACTCGGCGACGGAGTCTCTCTCCCACCACGAATCCCACAGCAAACTTACGCTCCTTTAGATGGCCACTGTAGTAAATGCCACAAGGTGCTACTCGTCTCTGTCCTTCCATCGCACTTCTTGGACGGTGGTGATGTCAGCCTTTATTCTTACGAGGACATCAAGAAGCTGGGCAGCGGCATCTACCCAATTAAGGAACCGGATATTCCAAGTGCATGCCCTCAATTCGTGGTCCTTATTTTGTTTGCCATGGTCGTTATCAAAAGGGGGGTTTCTCATGCGTTTTCATTGGAGGATTTTTTTATGTGGCGGGTCCCAAACCCAGCACACAACCCTGCGTAGGGGATGTTTGGCCTTCTCAATTTAGCTCGCCTTCAAACGGATGTTCTTAGGCTACCCAGAGGATAATTGGTCAAAGACCGGAAGTCGTGTGCTGCTTGAGTCATATGAAAAAGAATTATTTCTGGCCACTCCCAAGTGAATGGCGATTAGGGAACTTTCCTCACTTGCGTGAACTTCTACACATGACTCCTTCCTCTTGATCCCTTAGTTGCAGATAATAATGCTAGCTTGGACCTAATTAAGTCATTGCCTGCATTTAAAAGCGATTTGTCATCATATTATTATGACAAAGTTGACAAACATTGAAGTCTCATAATGGCCCATAGTGGCAAGAGAAAACGCTTTGCAGGTATTCAAATCGGAGCTTCGGCAAGGCCAAAGGGTCTTCACTGCACACTCGAAGTAGCTCAAGAGCTTGAAATAAGTCACATGCGTCATGACTTTGACCGCACTATTGCCGCAGAAAACTTATTAACAGTAAAACCTTATTCGCAACCTCTTAATCAGCATACACATTAGGGTGGGTCAATTCCGCACTTTTTTCGATTCGGGATTTCTAATAGTGCGGAAAAGTTGCCTTAGTACTTCCTGATTCCAAAGCAACTTTTTGTTTTGAGATCGGATTGCATCTTCAACACCAACTCCGGCCTTGAAATGTCGGAAATTCGCCTAAAATCGTAAAATTGTCTACCTAGCGCCTGAAATACGCATCTCATGGCAAAATGTATAAAACAAAAGTTATTTGTCACGTCATTTGCAACCGAAATGGTATATGTGATCATGGCCGTAGGACGAACTGTTCCCGAGAAACGAGCGAAAATGCCGCGCCGCAACGCAAGGTGAAAATCGGATTGCGGACACACTTTTTGACGTTGATTTCGCCGAGTGCTATCACTCACATTCATTCACCTACGCCAAAGGACACGTTCGGATAGGTCTCCACACAAATATTTTTTCATCGAGTTTCTTCACTCTTGTCGGTGATTTCGCCAAGTTCTATCACTTACATTCATTTCCTTGCGCCGTACGACACGTTCGGACTGGTCTCCACAAAAATATTTTTTCATCGAGTTCCTTCACTCTTGTCGTTGATTTCGCCGAGTGCTATCACTTATATTCTCTCTACAGAACACAGAACTCAAAATGTCTGTATCTAAATTTAAATTTAGATATAAATGTCCTGTGTTTGGCATATACCCGTACAATCTCTCTGAGTCCCAGTTACCTACTTACCAGGATGTTCTTTTGTGTTATCAGTTTGAAAGATTTCGTATAGGGCGACTCCAAGGCGACAACTATGAACCTAGGAGTAAAGAGGTTACAGAAATAGTTACGAAAAAGGTTGAAAATACTTTCAAAAAGTCATCTATTCCGATAGTTTCACACACCAGAGTTGTACAAATGCTCACCACATACCATAAGAAATTTCTGACTCTTAAACAAATGTTTTTAAGGAACCCAAAAGGTTTGAGCCGGAAAATTATTTGGCATCGCTGCTTGTAAATGCATTTATTTTTCTTTTTGCACTTGTCCAAAAGAAAAGGAAAGTTCCTATCAATGAACAACCATTTCTCTTGGACCAGAGAACCAGAAGAATTGCTGAATTGCTTACCTGAAACAAAAAAGATTACAAAGAAAAATGAACGTAAAGAAAAGCTTTCGAAACGTCATTCAACATCAACACTTACCAGAAAAGTATCAGCTAGAACACGTGACCATTCAGATCGGCCAGACTCTCATACAGACACACTGCTTTAGCTGCCCAAAGATTTGGAGTAAGTTATAAAGCAGCGGCCTTGATTGTTTCATTTGCTTTTCTGGATGCCAAAAAAGCAGGTTTGATAACAGAGGATCAGGCTAGCTTTGTCACTGACAAATGCAAGATTAGTCGGGCAAAGAAAGTGTTGGAGTTAAGCTCCAAAACACCGAAAGTATTGACTCTGTATATGGGCTGTATTTTGACGGCCGCAAAGACAATACACTTACACAAGTTAGCGAAGGTGAAAAGTACTATCGCGACACTGTCAAAAAGGAACATATTTCTCTTATAGCGGAATCTGGTTGTCATTACTTTGGCCAAGCTACCTCTCCTTCCGCGTCAGCTGAGGATGAGACGCAAGCTATATGGCAACATTTACAAGACAATTCAGTTGATGTGGAACATCTAGAAGTTGTCGGTGCTGATGGCACCAACACGAACCCAGGTTGGAAAGGTGGAATCATTCGGAAACTAGAAGAAAGAGTAGATAGGCCATTACAGTGGGTTGTTTGTCTTATACATTTCAACGAACTTCCGTTTTGTGCTCTTTTCGAACACATAGATGGTGTCTCAAAGAGTCCAAATACATTCTCTGGTGACATAGGTAAACTGCTCCCTGATTGTGAGAAGTTGCCTGTTGTCAAATTTGAAAGTTTTCCATCCTGCCAATTACCTTCTGAGGTTATTAATCCGACCCAACTTAGTACAGACCAAGCTTATCTCTATAAAATATCAGAAGCTGAAGATGTTTCCGGTCAATGTTCCTCAGATTTAGCGTCAATGCATCCAGGTAACATGTGCAAATCTCGCTGGCTCACCTGTGCAAATAGAATTCTGAGATTATACATTTCTACTGACAAACCAACAAAGGAAAAAAAAGATTTTGGTCAAGTACATCCTTACAGTTTACTAACCTTTGTGGTTCTCAATAAGATTCAACAGTTCAATCAAAGATGGCTCGCGCCATCTCTGTGCTGTAATTCAAAGGTCGAGATACTTACCTGCTAAATTGGGCAAGGTTGCCGATTCATCCATTCAACTGAATGCTTTCTTTGCCCCTCTAGAAAACATTCTCCTTAGTATGATGACTGACGAACGGATATAAGTCAGAAAGTTGGCCCTTGACCGTCTTCTGGCAGCCAGAGAAGCAGAGTCTAACACTGTAAATGGAAGGGTTAGATGTAATAAAGTGCCAAAGCTGAATTTCAAAGCTAATAATTATTACGATATGATTAACTGGAAGACTATTACCTTGACTGTTCCACCAGTTCATTGTTCAGTTTCAGTGTGGTTCAGTGTGGCCGCAAGCCGATTTTCACCTTGCGCTGAGGCGCGCCTCATTTTCGCTTGTATCTCGGGAACGGTTCGTCCTACGGCCATGACCACATACCATTTCGGTAGCAAATGACGAGCCAAATAACTTTTGTTTTATTCATTTTGCCATGAGATGTGTATTTCAGGCGCTAGATAGACAATTTCACGATTTTAGGCGAATTTCCGAAATTTCAAGGCCGGAGTTGGGGTTGAAGATGCAATCCGATCTCAAAACAAAAAGTTGCATTAGAATCAGGAAGTACTAAGGCAACTTTTCCGCACTATTAGAAATCCCGAATCGAAAAAAGTCCGGAATCGACCCAGAATAATACACATACCTCTTATTACCATAAAAGCTCTACTCCTGAAAACCAGTATAATCCCCATTACCAGCAAAATACAAATAATTTCAACCACTTCAGTTAATACGAAATTCTCTGCCGCAGAAGTCTTTTACGATTCATCCTAAGGTATTTGGCGATCAAGCGAGCAATCCTCTTCAAATCAGACACCCCTGAATAAAATGCAAAAAGTTAACATTCTGCCTGAAAAAGAAATCTTCGATCAAGTACAGGGTAGGCCATTTAAAGTTGACCCATCTGGCAACGCTTTAACTTTTAACAACGCTGACAAATCGGCTAATGTCATACCGCGTTAGAAGCGTCATTCGAAGACAATTTATACCATGGAACAGTACACTCCAAAAGAACGCGCTGAAATTGTTCAGCTTTATATTCAAAATAACTTTTCAATTGTGTTAACTCAACGTGCGTTTCGCAAAAAAAATAAAGTGAAAAGTGCTCCAGTTAAGAACACAATTAAGTCTTTATACGCAAAATTTGTGAACACCGGTAATCTCAGTAATGCCAGTCATGCATCCAGACAACGCACAAGACGTTCTGATGAAAATATCGAAGCTGTACGAGCCAGTATTGAGGAGACTCCATCGACATCGAGTTATCGCCGCTCTCAGGAATTAGACATCTCTCGCACCACTCTCCGACGCATAATTCATAAAGATTTGAAGATGTTTCCATATAAAATTCAAATGGCACAAAAACTAAACCCAGCTGATTATCCGCGACGCCTTAATTTTGGCAAATGGGCCATCGAAATGGCTGAAAACGAACTTGACTTTTGGCGAAAACTCATCATGTCAGACGAGGCACATTTCTCGTTGAATGGAGGCGTAAACAAGCAAAATTGCCGATTTTATGCCACCGAAAATCCTCAATTAATTGAAGAACAGCCTCTTTACGACCAAAAAGTAACAGTTTGGTGCGGTGTTTGCGCGAATATGATCATCGGACCGTATTTTTTCGAAGACGATGATGATCAATGGTGAGTGTTATCGAGCCATGATAACGGATTTTGTGATACCCATTATTCGCGAAAATGACATGGATAACTTCTGGTTTCAACAGGACGGGGCTACATGCCATACAGCTCGACCAACAATCAATTTATTGCGACCATTTTTCCCCGGGCGATTGATATCGAAAAATGGTGATGTTGACTGGCCACCGAGATCACCAGATTTGACGCCACCAGACTTTTATTTGTGGGGTTATTTGAAATCCAAGGTATACGCTAATAAGCCAAAGACCTTAGCTCAACTGAAAGCCAACATTCAACGTGAAACAGCCGCCATATCATCCGAAACATTGGCCAAAGTCATGGAAAATGTCGAAAAAAGAGTGCATTTAGCTGTCAAAGCTAAAGGTGCCCATTTACGCGAAATGTCCGTTCGCGGGTATAGTCTTTAATACAATAGAATTTTTTATTACAGTAGTTCATTAGTTAGCCTAAATCTTAACCTAACGGCTTAGACTAGTGGTAAGTATGTATACAAAAAAAAGGGTAAGTATGCAGTTCTAATTCAATTCTACGATTTCGGCGATTCGTCCTAGTGCCCACTGCTGCTGTGGCGTGTTCTCCGGGCTACAAGTGCGAGGAGCCGCGAGTTGAGGATGGCCTCCACTTCGGCCAGCAGTGTTCCTAGTTCTTCGGCGGTGAGCAGCACGTTGCCCATTGCGCGCACTACGAGGTGTTTGGCGGATATCACTGCTGCCTCCCATAATCCGCCGAAGAGCGGAGCCATCGGTGGTATAAAGGCGAACTTGAACCCTTCTTCGGCGGCGAATGCCATTACTTTCGGAGACTGGGACAGAAACGCCTCTTTGAGTTCGCTCAACTTGCGATCGGCACCGACGTTGCGTTGTCGCTGTATATAGTCTGTGGCATCCCTCGGCGACCACTGAACCTTTTTAGGGCGAAAATAAAGGAATTAATTGATAAGTCAGAAACTAATTCTAAGGGTACTGCTTTAGATGTAAAACAAACGAAAACTGCAATATACTGTAGGTTTTTACGGGTGGTCGACCGCGTATTTTAATGTAGTATAAATTGGACCACAAAAATCTACGCCACATATAAGAAAGGGTCGTAGCGCTCAAAGTCTTTCAACTGACAAGCTTCCCATTATTTGGGTTTGCAACTTCGGCAAATTCCGAATTTTGAATCAACTGAACAATTTTCAAAAAAATCTAGTGTAATTCGTCAGATGTCAGGTTCTTTCCCTCCATAGGCATTTTTGGTCGTCTAATCCACCGTAATATATAAGCAATCACACGAAGCAACTTTTAATGAGAAGAGAATTTTTCGATAAGGTTCAATAGTGAATTTTCTTTTACATTTATGCTTCATCGTCTGGGGAGAGCTGGAAGTTGGCCATAAAGCGGGGTCTTCTAGGAGGAACTGTGTACCAGCAAACCATATTGAATTATTCAATTCATCCATGTTGCAACTCCGAGACACTTGATCCGCAGGATTTTGTTTTATTGGCACATGTCGCCAATTTATATTGTCAGTCAATTCTTGGATTTCAGACACTCTATTTGCAACAAAGGTTTTTAATGAAGATGGATGCGTTTTTACCCAATGCAATACGATTTCAGAGTCTGTCCAAAATATAATTTTTTCAAATTGTCGATTCAATATTGGCGCAATTTGTGACCATAATTTGGCAAGAAGATGTGCTGCCGAGAGCTCGAGACTCGGAAGAAACGTGGTCTTCAGCTACTCTAGACTTTGCAGTAAGCAGCGCATATTTGACACCACTAGCAGATTGGCTTCGTATGTATATGCAGCATCCGTACGCTCTTATTGAAGCGTCGGAGAAGCCATGTATTTGGCAGATAGCACTCGACTCTAGATTTACGTATCGAGGAATGCTAATTGATGACAGCACAGTAGGTTGGCTTTGAAATTCTGCCAGATAGTATTAAGAAGCAATTAAATCGACTCATCCCAATCTAGTGTTTGGATCCAAAGCTCTTGAAATAAGATTTTTGCTTTTGTAGCTAGTGGGGCTAATAATCCAAGAGGATCGCAAATCATGAAAATTGGCATCCAAAATAAATCGAAACAAATCCTCTTTCGGCAACCAGTGGATTCCTAATGTTTTAGTTGAGTTTTTGTCATTAAAACTTAATAACTTTTCAGTAAAATTACTGTCGAAAAATTTAGGGTGCTTCGAAAACCACTTCGTGAAGGTGAATCCGGCCGAGTTTAATATTTTAATTACTTCACTTCTTATAAGATCTAGAGACTCAAAATTTTCAGATCCTGTTAATAAGTCATCAACATAAAAGTCTCTTTTAATGGCCAATGAACCAAGTGGCTATTTAGTTGTATTAGCATCGCTGAGCATTTGTAAACACCGAGTTGCAAGAAATGGTGCAGGCGCAGTGCCGTAAGTGACGGTGTTAAGTCGAAAAATCTGAATTTGCTCTACGGGATGCTCTCTCTACACAATGAGCTTACAATTTCTGTCTTCTTCGTGCACCATTATTTGGCGGTACATTTTAGTAATGTCTGCCGTTAAAGCGTACTTATGTAAACGAAAACGAAAAAGAGTTGAGTACAATTCTTCTTGGTTGGGCCTACCATCAAAAGTTCATTTAATGAAATTTGAGATGAAGTACGACTCGACGCATCAGAGACAACTCGTAATTTTGTTGTTGTGCTTTCGGGCCTCAAAACACACTGATGCGGAATGAAATAGTGTGGTTCACTCGGGATCTTATTATTTGTTCTGCCCTTGTGACCCAGCGCTTTCTACTCATTCAAGAAGTCCGGATACATTTAACGAAATTCTGTATCTTTCAAAGTTTTCTTCTCCAGGGCCTGAAATCGCCGCACTGCGATTTCATACGAATGACCGAGTAACTTACGGTCAGCCTTTCTGACTTGAAGGGCATTCTGACTTGAAGCCTTCCTGAAGGTTATATTCAGTTATATTGACGAAAAATTGTTCACACTCATTTTGTTCAGGTGCGAATTTATTGCTAATTGTTTCTGAAGGAAGTTCCTCCAGAGCCCAGAACTTATGGACTGCTGAATCTATTGACGTTAAGTCATCTTCAGTTTGACATAATGTGCTATTTACTTCGGGAGGAGACCTTAGACTGCTGACATATTTGCCAGAAACGATCCATCCCAAAAGAGTTTTCGGTAGTGTTGGTTGATTAGGGCCACTTTTAATTTGGCCAACCGCTAACAAATCGAAAAAGGTTTCTGTTCCTAATAAAATATCGATCTTTTAAGATTTTTGGAATTCTGGATCCGCCAGTTTAATATTGTGCGGAATTTTCCAACCATTAATATTAATGGTATGGTCTGGATAATTAGCCGAAATACATCGCATAATCCAAAATTCCGCCAAAAATTCATAATTATTTACGCGCGAGTTAACAATTGTGCTTAATTTGGCCCCGACTTTTGTACCTGAATTTCCAATTCTTATAATATTTAAAGTTTAAAGTGTTTTGGCGTCGAACTCGCAGTTTTTGGGCCAAATCCTCCGTTATAAAGTTGACTTGACTTCCTGAGTCTAGCAAGGCTCTTGCGGGCAGGTACTCTCCACAGCTTGATCTCACCAGAATAACTGTGGTTGCCAACATTACCCGATTAGACACACTTATTGTATGCATTGCGTGTGTAGTTGCTGTTGGTTGCGGATGAGGTTCTGCAGCGAAGGGCTTATGTTGCTAATGTCAGCAGAAGGCTGTGGAAGAGGGAAGATAATGTCCTCTAGACAGATGGACGGCCTAGCGGAAAGCAGCCCGCTGGCCCTCCTCCCAAGAAACTTCACAACGAAGAAAATTAACCTCAAGAAGAATTTCGAAGTAACCCTAGGAAGCAAGATGGAGTGGAATGATTCCACGCTGAAAAGGCTGCTGGAAGACGGTACCATTCTGTGGTATACTGATGGCTCAAAAACACTGGAAGGCATTGGGACAGGTATTGCGGAACCGCGTACTAAGCTGTCCATACCTATGGGCTGCTTCCCAAGTATCTTCCAGGCTGAAGTTTTTGCCATTAGTCAGTGCGCTGAAGTCAGCCACAGCCGCAACTATCGCAACCAGCGCATAGCTATTCGCAGCGATAGTTAAGCGGCACTAATGGCGATCTTATCTTATGAGACCAAATCGCTTTTAGTAAAGGAATGCATAGAAAGGCTAATCCGTCTGTCCTTGTGCAACATTCGTTAGTTGACTGTCGACGCGGATAGACGTGCGTGCGTATGTCCTTGGCATATTTGTTGACTTCAAGGGGGCATTTGACTACCTAAGCTGGGATCGAGTGGTGCAACGGCTGGAGGAGCTTGGTTGTCCGGAAATTACTCTTTGGAGGAGTTATTTTTCGGACAGAAAGGCCTCTCTTGTCGGCATGAATGGGAGTGTGGAGATTGGAGTTGTTCGAGGCTGCCCGCAGGGTTCCATCTGTGGTCCATATATTTGGAACCTTATGATGGACACTCTGCATGGGCAGCCTGAGCCACTCTGTAAATGTTGTGCGTATGCGGACGACCTTCTTCTTATGGTTGAAGGTCGCTCGAGGGCGGATTTAGAACGGGCGGGAGGAGATCTCTTAGAGATCGTTAATTCTTGGGGTTTAGGTGGCAATGCTGCTGAAAGGTAGATTGTCGTCGGTTCGTCCACCGATTGTCCGTGTGAACAGGGTCAGCATCAGATATGTGACGCAAGTCAAATATCTGGGGTTGACCATAAGTGAAAGAATGTGTTTTACTCCACACTTGGCGAATGTGAAGGAGCGACTGCAGGCAACCGTAGGCAAAATACGACGTATTTTGAGGAGCGATTGGGGTCTCGGACGTCGTGCTGTCCGCACCATATATCGTGGCTTATTTGTGGCCTGTGCCACATATGGAGCCCCTGTATGGTGGGAGGCAGCCACGACTGTCTTGGGGTCTCAAAAACTCCTCTCAATACAGCGTTGTATGAAGCTTGCTTGCTTGCCTGTATGTCGCACCGTCTCAACGGATGCGATGCAGGTTTTGTTAGGTGCACCCCCTCTTGACCTGATTGTCATACAGCGTGCTGTTGCATTCAGGTTATGAAGAGGTTTGAGTGTGTCATTGTTGCGGAACGATTGGATTCCGACGATGATGTGGAGAGGGAGGGATATCTAGGGAGCAAGAGGCTTCTAGATGATAGGGTTAGGTGTAGGTGGCAACAACGTTGGGACAATAGTCCTAACGGCTGACTGACGTACGAGTACATTCGGGACGTTGGGTTCGTTGATGATAACCCAGACTTCAGATTTTGTCTGAGTCTGGGTTTCCTGCTTACGGGGCATGGGCCTCTGAATGCATTTTTGCATCAGAGGCACCTTTCGGATACGTCGGGGTGTTTTTGTGGGGCGGGGTCAAAGAGTTGGTCGCATTTAATTGCGGAGTGCCCGATGTACTCGGACATTAGGAATTACGGTGGTATGGGGATTAGCTGGACTGATGGACGATTAGATCCTAGTGGTGTGATTTCCACTAGTCGGAATACCGAACAGTTAGGGCTGTTTGCGCGTGAAATATTTAAGCGGCGAAGGCGGTTAGCTGGAAATTAGGGCTTTAGTTTTTTGTATGATTGGTGTGTGTAAGTGATGTGTGTATGGGGTCCAACCCCTGGCCACCAGCCAGAGCAGTATGGAAGCTCAACTGGTAGTAGTTTCGGCTACGAGGTCTGACCGGAGACTTAATTCTGGTACCACGGGGAGCAGGAGCCCTTGTAGGTAACTCCAACCTGCTCATGTGGACTGGCCCCTCGGGGAGTATCGTGGTGGTTGTGGTTGAAACCCAAATCGCGGGAAGAACTGACCTTGTCAGTTGAATGTGGAGTTGCATTGCAACCGGGAGCCGGACCCAAAGCACGGCAGAGGTTTTAGATGGGCGTCGAACCCGACCAAGGTGGTTAGTGCGTCTATTCCACATTGCCAATTGGTACTGAAAATGCTTAGCATTCTCAGGGCGCTGATCAACGCATTGATTTGATCCGCTGTGCTTTTGAGCGCCATGGAGTAAGGCTGTCGTCAGCACGTACCTACGTAAAACACACCGGACGTTGTCCTTGTGCAACCGGGTGCAGCTAATTTGGTACCAGGGCACAAGGGAGTAGAAAGGAATGAGAAGGCGACGAACTGGCAAGCACGGCGGCAGCGACCAAGATGTTGGGGCCAGAGCCGTACATAGCGGTAGGACCCCACGCTCTTAAGGAGCTGCTCCGCACGGAGGAGAGAGAGGAAAAAGAGCGGCACTGGCGGCAGGCAGCAAGTATGCGCCACGCCAAGTTGCATCTAGGAGGGTATATTCTCTCCAGGTTTAAAGAACTAATTAACCTCCCCCATGAGATATTCCGTCTCTTCGTCGCAATTTACACAGGACCCTGTAAGCTCGGGAAGCACCTGTCAATCTCCCATGCTAACTGCCGGTTCTGCGACCTGGAACAGGAAACACCAGCACACCTAATCCTTTATGACCTTTTAAATTTTAAATTAAAAAAAACAAAAACTGACACTTACGAACGCCAAACCCTTTGAGGGTTTTACTGTACAGACCTAGTACCATCCCCCTGGGTTGGAATTTCTCACCCACCAGACAATAATCCCAAAAATGTCCCACAGTGTAACCAGATGGTTAAGCTTTTCAATATCTGGGATGTTTGGATCATTGTGAACCAAACTTTCAAACAAACTCATGAAATTTTTAAATTCCGAATATTCTTCCTTGAATTTCGGCAAATTCATTTTTGGGAGCCTTGAGCTGTGAGACGTTACGAATGATGTTTCAGCAATAGATGTTTCATTTTTGGGCAAAATTGTTTTAATTATAGATTTTGTTCCTACCATTATGTCCTCTAACTCCCCTCTTGCCATGTCGTCATCATCAATCTCTTCAATTTTAGATTGTCATTTTATCAATTTATCACTATGTGAGTTTAGTATGTCAAGACGACGTTTCAATTCGATTGGATCTGATGACATAGTATTTTCTAGAAGACCTGTTTTTATGCGTAAAATGCTACTTTTCGCCACCGTCCTTTGACGCTTTAATGACTTTAAGTCGATCAACTCCGTACTTGGAGAGAGGTTGGCGATAGTTGGCTTTGGCTTGCTCATTTTTGCTTCTTTAAATTAAATTTCCGAAAAAAAGACTATACAGGTTGGCAAGAGATATATTAAGAATCGATAAGGAAAACGAAAAATATAAATATATCGATTACCAAATATACGAAAACCAAACAAATAGCAATAAAGACTGGCAACAAATACAATCGGTTACGAAACGAGAAAAAATAATATCGCTTCCCAAGTATACGAAAGCCAAACCGATGGGGTATGCAAAATGAGCAATAACACAGTTGAACGATCCTCATTTTTTTTTGTTTTAACGAGAAAATTTTCCAAAGAATCGGATTGTAAAACTTTATTTCGTTTAAAATTTTAAAATTTTTGTCTGCAATATATAAAATGTCTCACCTTAATGTTTAATTAACGATGCTACCGCAAATCCCCCAATCCCCCTTTCACTTAGATGCATAGATGCATAAATGCATATGTATGTATATATACATATATGTATATATTAAGATATAAATATATGCAATAATATCAATATGTGGAAAATTGCGAAAAGAGGAAGAGCCAAAAACTGAAAGTGTGCACTCGCTCTTTTTTTTACTTCTTGTATTTTGCTTTATTCGCACCACTTTCAGTGATTCGCAATCGTTACCTGTTGTGAATGCATAGGCGGTTTGACTGCGTTCACTTCCCTTTCGCAGAGAATGCAGTTGCAGGGGATCTGGCGTCGACGTTAGTAGTAGCCGGTGTTGCCGTTAATTTGGCAGCGGCGAGAATCAGCGTTGCCGCAGCAGCAGTGGGACCATGGTGTTGACGCAAGCCCGTTCGGTACCGATGTGATGGTACCCCAAAATAGCTGTTTAACGTTGTTAACGGCCGAAGTCATCGGTTTTTGATTTAAGGCTTTTTTCTTTAACGGGTTATAACCTCTTTTCTGGCACTTTTTAGCGACACTCGCCACACTCTTTTTGTTTACTTTATGTTTTTGGCAGTAGTTTTGAATAAATTTCCTGGTGCTGAGGCCGATGATATCAATATCATCGGCATACGCCAGCAGCTGCACACTCTTATAAAGGATTGTACCTGCTCGATTAAGTTCTGAAGCTCGAACTGTTTTCTCAAGCAGCAGATTGAAGAAGTCGCACGATAGGGAGTCGCCTCGTCTGAAACCTCGTTTGGTATCGAACGGCTCGGAGATGTCCTTCTCGATCCTGACGGAGCTTTTGGTGTTGCTCAACGTCAGTTTACACAGTCGTATTAGTTTTGCGGAGATCCGCAATTTTCACTTAATTTTATATACTATACATGTATGTATGTATATCGATATCCAAAGTGTTATTATTATTATTTTTCAAGCCACTGCTATTTTGTAATGTAATTTGTTTTTTTTAATGTCTTTTTCCAGACATTTGTTTTCAGTATTTGTCACTTTAGTCACTTGCACTCGACCGAAACCGGAAGAAATGGAAAATTCACAGGCAATTGCTCACGCGTTAGAAATTAAAATAAATGCACATTTACAGCCACGCACTGAGTCCCTGCTCGGTCGCCATGAAAAAATCTTAAGCTTTTTAAGTTTGAAGTTCTAAACGTTGGGCTCACGAGTATGCGCAACTAAAAGCTATCTGCCTGTGCCTTGGTCGAATTTAAGAACTCCGATTAAAATGAAAAACGTCCATTCGCGGGTATAGTATTTAATACAATGTAATTCTTTATTACAGTAGTTCATTAGTTAGCATAAATCTTAACCTAACGGCTTAGACTAGTGGTAAGTATGTATACAAAAAGAGGGGTAAGTATGTAGTTCTAATTCAATTCAGCAGTCTAATAATTTGTGGTAATAGATTATTCTAATACATAGGTGGTAGATGATGGTTATGGTTATATACTATACAAATTGTAAGTATTTTACATGATGTAAAACATTTTATAATGTATTCAAATATTATTCAATTATTTTGACAAATTTATTTCTTGAAAAATATTTTTAGATTTATAAAGTCCCTTGACGCAACAAAGGTCTGTACAAGTTGAAACGTGTTTCTTTGCACACAATGTGATTCGGTAAAATTGCCGATGTTATGCTTGATTCGGTTTAGCAAACGATCAATATTCACAAAACAAAACACCGCAAGAATGGAAGAAAATGTAAATTTATTAATTAATTTTAAAATTTGCTTTAGTATTTTTTAGTTCCTAGAATGTAAATAAAATTATACACCATATTGTATGTAGTTAATGTCGAGTGTATTAGTAGCCTAGAACGATATTGAAAATAGGAAAGAGAACTTTTCTTAAATAAAGTCCAAATTATAAGTAAAGAATATGAAATATGTGACGAAATAAATAACATCGATGCAAGTAGAACTTGCTTTAATGTTTACAAGTTCCATCAGAATCTCAATTTTTGCTCAAGCTACAGCTTGCACGGACAGCCAGTCACCCGGATTGCAACTTGAACAAAACTATAATACAACTGGTTAAAAGAGTATATAAAGGAGGTAATTTACAATTTTGTAAAACGCTGATGTCGTGCCGCCATAAAATCGCGAAGACGCATTTCGATCGCTGCTGAGGTCGAAAACCAAGTGTGCGGGTCTCCTCTTCGGCCCTCTTATTCTCTTTTGTGTGTATAATGTGGATTGTAAGTGATAAGTGTAGTGAAGGTTGTCTATCAGTGTGTGACTCTGAGTCGATGTTGTGTGTTAGTGTGTTGTGTATGTTGATGTCAGGAATGATGCTGATTTATCCATCCCCGCCCCACAAGGCGAGTTTTTAGCCTAGTAACCCCAGAAGCTGTTGCGGTGCGGCTTCTACGATGCTGAAGTCTGTTGGATGGCGGGATTGCCGACGAGGTTCGCGCTTTCGGTTCGATGGTGACGCATCTATATCTGAGATGAGTCGGCGCCAGACAGTTTAAGCAATGACAATGTGTCTGGGCGACCTGTTGGTGTTGCTGATATGTCATCCCCTTGAAGATGCCACAGTGTGGCAACCGATATCGGCGGCGACATAGAGTGAATTAAAGTTGTTGTGGTTCCCGAGTCAGGGTTTGAGTGTCACTAGGCGGAGCTGATGGAACTGCTCGGAGAGCTACGATAGCGATGATTGCTCGCGGCTCTGTTTCTGGTGCAGTTGGAACTTGGCATTTGTTAAAAAATTTTATTTTAATTACTTTTGTGTCCCACGTAATGTGGCACGAGTGAGTCGTCATGTGGATCGTCTTTTTTTGTTAGTATTTATTCCTGGTGGGTTATTTTGCGATTGTTTTTTTTTTCCGTGTCTTTGTTTATTAGTAACGGTTTATTATTTACGGTTTACGTTTCAATTTTATCGGCGGTTGGCAAGAAGCATAGTTTAACGAACGGTGTGGTTGGTGTTCCCGTTTGTGTACGGAGATCGACTACGCGGAGCCTTAGTAGAGCTTCTCTAAGCGGCCAAGCCGCCATTCGGTAGAAGGGAGACAATTGGAATTCACTAAGACACAATCTCCAAGTTTAGGCACATTATCTGGTGTTTTCCCTAGGTACCTTTCGTGGAGGTCCATCTTTCTTTCCATCGACGACTGAAATCATGATGGAGAATTTTAATTCTTTCCCAATGGTTTAATAGAAAGAGCGACTACACGCCTGACTCAGGTGTGGCCAGAATTAAATTTGTGGTTGCCAGCTATCTTTTTTAAATTAGATTTGAAGCTTTTTATAGCTGATTCCCATAAACGCTCTTGGGGGACTAACTGCCAAATGATACCTTGGGGAGCGAGTTTTGGCACAATGTCAGGTGAGACTTTTGTGATAAAATTCACAAACTGTCCTTCTGTAGCTCTTTGAGTTCCAATAAATGTTTTGCCATTATCGCTCATGATTTTCAATGGAAAGCTTCATCGTCCGACGAAGGAAGCAAATGCCGCGAGAATACCCTCCGTCCTCAGACTCGTACCTGCCTCAAGGTGTACTGAAACAGCCAAAGACATAGACATAGCCTTTCATGAGGGTAGTTAAAAAATCTGTCATTTGCTGCTGTTGGACATTTTCTTCTTGATGTGTTCAAAAATTGTGAATAGATTTATTCATGATTTCTAGTATCGATTCAGAGTTTTCTTGAATTGGTGAAGATGCAAATCGAGTGCAGTATTTAATTAAGCTGTCTCATAAATGAATTTACCATAAGAAATGTCTTTCTCCTTTTTTGCTTTGAGGTACCTTGAGGTTGAGGGTGTAGTTTCTGCATTTGTACATGGACTTTTGTCGTAAGTAGTCTTTTGTATTTTAATAAAAAAAAAAATATTTTTTACGGAATTATCTGTATGCCCTTGTAAATGAGCGCGCTCGTCAAACTATATATTAGCGCGTACTAAAACGATCCTTTGTACGTACGTGCGGAAGTTATGGGCATATAGTGTACGTTAAATGCTTTATATGCGATTATGTTTGTTTGACAAAAAACAAGGGGATTGCTTAAACATATACTGTATATGTTTTCACAAGGGTATGTATGTATGTATGTTGATATTTAATTTATTCTATAAATGTTATTTTTATGTACCGAACCGTTTATTTTCTTAATTTTTATTATTTAACTATGTCGATAGGTATATAAGCATTGGCAAATGCATATCAATATGTAAATATAATTCGCATTTACAATAATTGTGTTATTATTATTAGTATATTTTTCTTAAATTATGTTTGATCCGTTTAAGGATATGTATATGTGTATGTTTGTAATTATCTTTTCTTTGTTCTTGTTTCTGCCTTTTGCTTACTTCTTTGAAGCACTCCCTCTCTCACAACTTAATAAGATGAAGCAGTATTGCCAGAATAATTTGCAAGTAAATACTTAAATTCTGTTTTTGCCTTTGTGAATTGTGTGTATTTCTATACACGAAGTTAAGCTTATAAGGCAAAGAATAATAATTTTATTTATATATGTATGAGTCCCAAATATCTTAATTATTTATATCAGTACATGAATTTACCGCTTAAACAGATTTAATTGCCATCGTTTTTAAGCTATGTATTGACACTTGGTGGAACGATATGTATACTATACAAATATCTATATCTAATATGTGAGTGCGAAAACTAGTTTTCTGGGAAACAGCTGTTAAAAATAAACAACTCGTCATCTTCCATCCGAATCAACTAAAAAGTGAAAATTGATTTTTTGTCACCTAAGCGACCTTTCCGCAGACCAGATCACATATATAAAATTCTCGTGTCACGGTGTACGTTATTGAACTCCTCTGAAACCGCTCGACCGATTTTCGTGAATCTTAGCGTGCATATCGGCTAGGGTGGAGAATCGGACAACATCTATTTTTCATCCTCCTAAATGTTAAGGGTGGTCCTCCCCTAAATATTTTTTTAACTTTCCGCGAAGAAAATTAAAAATTTTCTAAAATCGGTAATTTATTGGTTGTTGAAGTTATTGCACCCGCGTATAACTTTTGAACGGATCAAGCGATTCAACCCTACCCAACGGAATTTCAAAGAGTTTCACTTAACTTAGATTTCCAAAAATTTTGAGCCGATTCGGATTGGTAGACAATTTTTTTTTTTTCAAAAGTGGTTTTTTGGGAATAACTTCTAAACGGCTATATCGATCAATTCCATAAACTAATCAGCACTCAACCTAACAAAACTATGCCGATTACCGCAAACCGGGTCAAAAACGATCAATTTTCTTGCGAGAAATCGTTGACGAAAGAAATCGCAAAAATCGATTTTTTTAAAATAACTCTGAAACGACTCGACCGATTAATTCTGAAGACTAATCAGCTTTTGACTCTGAAAAATCACGTCGATGGCCGCAAACCGGGTCTTATTCATAGTTCATAATTTCAAGATCCATTAATTAGGAGAGTAGGGATGAGGACGACACTCTAAATGATGAACAAAAAATTATTTACGACCGAATCATGCTGGCAGTTTCGGCAGGACAAGGAGGATTCTTTTTTTTGGATGCACCAGGTGGAACTGGCAAAACATTCCTTATTTCGTTACTTCTGGCCGAGATACGATCAAAAAATGACATCGCATTGGCCGTTGCATCTTCTGGCATTGCAGCAACTTTATTAGATGGAGGTAGCTCATTCGGCATTTAATCTGCCGTTGAACATTCAAAATAATCCAGATTCAGTGTGCAACATAAAAAAAACAATCGTCTATGGCCATAGTGCTGAAACAATGTAAAATTATTATTTGGGATGAATGCACTATGGCACACAAACATTCGCTTGAGGCATTAGATAGGACATTAAAGGATATAAAAAACAATGATATACTATTTGGCGGCACTTTGTTACTCCTTTTTGGTGATTTTAGACAAACACTTCCCGTTATTCCACGTTCAACGTACGCTGATGAAATTAATGCTTGCTTAAAATCATCGCGACTATGGCGTAATGTTGAAAGAGTACAACTGACGGTGAACATGCGCGTTTAAATGCTTCAGGATCCATCCGCCGAAAATTTCTCTAAACAACTGTTAGATATTGGTGATGGCAAAGTTGATGTATATGAAAATACTGGATGCATCAAATTACAGATGGACTTCTGCACAATCATCGACTCGCAAAATACTCTCATCAATCACATATTTCCCGACGTACACACACAATATGCAAATCGTAAGTGGCTGGCAGAAAGAGCGATTTTGGCAGCTAAAAATGTGGACGTCAATGGGTTAAATTTAAAGATTCTACAATTGTTGCCTGGGGACTTGGTGTCATACAAATCGATCGATGCAGTTTGCGATACCAACGAGACTGTGAATTATCCAATTGAGTTTTTAAATTTATTGGATTTGCCAGGCATGCCGCCACATCATTTACAATTGAAGGTTGGATCTCCGATTATTCTGCTTCGCAATTTAAACCCACCACGGCTGTGTAATGGCACACGGTTAGTCATTAAAAAATTAATGAAAAACGTCATTGAAGCCATCATCTTCAATGGCAAGTTTCAAGGCGAAAATGTGTTGCTGCCACGAATCCCTATGATTACTACAGATGGGCCAATTGAATTCAAACGCACTCAATTCCCCATTAGATTAGCGTAAGAAAACCCTCCAGTTTGTTTGTGTTGGCTAAAGACGAACTAACCAAGAATATTGTACACTCTATTGCACTGAGAGATTAATGTTTTTTTCAATTGCCATAATTGATAGGATAATATAAATAATTATTTTTGATATTTAGAAAGCTATCAAAAACTATTATTTAAAATATATTCGTTACTTTAATAAGGATTAATTTATTAACTTAAATAAAGCATACTTTCATTGTTTATAATGCTTTCGATATAAGTACATCCCAGCACACTTAGTAGTAGAAAGTTATTTTTATTGAACTAAAAAATGTTTCCTAGAAATAATATATGTACATGGCAAAACAAAGTTTGCCGGGTCAGCTAGTATTATATATAACATAAATCCCTTTTTCCCTTGGTCACGACATCACGCGTGAATGGCTAAACCGATTTCACTAATTCTTTTTTTGTTGTATTTTTTATTATTAAGAAAAGGTTCTTATGTAAGCAAAAAATTACAAAAGTTGCCCTATAGTATAAAAATGAATCGCAAAATGTGTTGCTAAGCGCATAGCTCAACAACGATTAGGCAAAATTGCCCAATTCTTTTTTTGAAGTTCAGAAATGGTTTTTACCAAAATCGACTAATTGCCGGAAAACCCTTAAAACAGCTCTTTTCTTTTTCCCATACAAACGATTTCTTTTGTATATAAGTAAAAATGAATGTGTGTTTATTAGTAATGCTAAGGCTCGAAAATGGCTGAACCAATTTTCATGAAATTTTCAGAAGTTGTTCGTTGTGGATCTGGAAAGGTTTAGAAATCAAAAAACCTTATACTTTTTATAAGGAAAAGTCGAAAAATCGGAAATTTCCAAAAAATGAATCTTTCCATACAATTTTTCTTTTGTTTTTTAATATTTTGATTTGTAAATTGTTTGAATTGTTAAATTCCGGTCGCTTGCTCTTTTATTTCGGCTATTTAAAAGGTAAATTGCTGAAAATTATTCAGTGAAAACTTTATGTGTCTTTCATACAAAGTGATCAAATACAGATTGAATTTTTTTCCGATGCCACGAGTAGATCGCGCTAATATTGGCAGCCCAAAGCACATGCAAGAGTACTCGCAGGATGCGATTATATACCTGTACGTGCGGAATTATGGACGGGCGGATTTATTTGTTATATTCACTTGCAATGCACAATCACCATAGATTACGAAATTATTGAATCGTAATCAATCAGCACGATCGTCACGATATCACAGCACAACTTTTCAAACAACAGCTATGATGTTTGATGGGCTTTATTTTGAAGCATCGTATGTATATATGGTACTGCTAGATCCTAGAATTATTATTTGAAGGCGCAAAAAAGATGTTCTTGAGATGGTGGATGGTGGTTACACCAGATCAAATTGATGAAATGATTTCTGTGGAAATTCCTTATCCAGAGAAAGATCCAGAATTATACGAAGTGGTGAAAACCAATCTGGTTTATGGACCTTGTGGACATCACAATCGCATTTCGGTGGGTGTGTCTGACAATAAATGCACAAAACGCTAGCCACGTGCTTTTCTTTCGGAAACGCAAACTGGAAATGATAGATATCCATTGTATCGGTCTCGCTCACCAGACGACAATGGCAGAACATTTAGCATTCAATTAAGAGCTGCGAATAACGAAGTTGACAACACATAGTCTGTACCATATTCGCCATTATTGTCTAATTCACATTCAAAGCTCATATCAATGTTAAGTATTGCAGTTTGGCGAAATCGATGAAGTAAGTTTGCAAGTACGTCACCAAAAGATGTAGCGAACAATAACCGCTATGGCCGTGAATGAAATGAGATCAGCAACTAGCAAATAAGTCGATGCGTGAAGTGCAATGAAGCATTTTATGATGTATTTACTTTTGCGATTCATTAACGTTTTCCGACTGTTGTGTATCTCCCAGTTCATTTGGAGAATGGCTAAAGACCGTATTTTAACCCTTAGAATACATAACAGCCATTGGAAACTCCGCCAGCAACAAAATTAACATTGATGAGTTTTTTCTTAACTTTCGTCAGTGATCCGTTAGCGAGAACATTGCTCTATTCGGAAATTACGTGATATTATACATGGAATGCATCGTCGAAGAACTAGCTCCGCAGAAAGCAAGGCCAACTAGTAGATTGACATCCAGGTGTGTTTTCAACTAATGCCTTAGGACTAATTTACATAATCCACCCGAAAAACGATGTTTGTTTCTACCTTCGGTTGCTATTGATAAATGCACGCGGTTCAATTTCAATTGAGTCATTGCGTATTGTGAATGGTGTTTACAACTTTTTGAGAAGCATGCCATCAGTTACAATTGCTGTAACATGATAATAAATGGAATCAAACGATGGACGATTGCTCTGATCATTTCGACACATCAGCCTTCAAATCGGCGTCAATTATGGGATACAAATAAAAGTGACATTGCCGAGGACACTTTAAATCGTTTTCGATAAGAATTGGAAATAGGAAAATTCTGACTGATACTTCCAGGCGTTTGATACCAATTTCACGTGCCTTTTTTCAATTTTAGCAGCCAGAAATACTGATGCTAATGACTTAAACTGGAAGATTCTATGTCAAATTCCGAGAGCTTTGCGCTCATATAAAATGATCGTCTTGACAATAAATACGAAGCCGTTAATTATCCAGTAAAATTTCTAACTTCTTTGGGGAGGCTTGGTATGCCGCCGCATCATTTGCGTCTCAAAGTTGGATCTGTCATTATCATGTATTCCAATCTTCATGCGCCGAACTGAAACGCAGCTATCGAATACAAGGAACAGACCGCTTGATTCTACGAATTTCTTTGAGTTCCAACGATTTGCCATTTCAGTTCAGACCTATTCAGTTTCCAGGGAAAATTGCATTTGAAATGACAATTAACAGGACGCAATGATAGTCGCTAGAAGTGTGTGACATAAATCTAGAAATACCATGTTTTTCATACGGCCAGCTATATGTGGCGCGTTCTCAAGTTGGAAAACCATCCTCTCTGTACATTTACGCGCCAAAACAAACTACGCTACATTGAAAAAAATGTAGATAAATCGCAAATAAATGATTTTTAACACAATATAAATTAAATTTTCTTTTCATTTTAAAACACATAACTTCAAGCAGCACAACGCCTGCCGGGTCAGCTAGTTATACCTAAATATAAGATTATGAAATTCTTCCAAATGCACTGCCGTTATGGCTTTATGCCAACTTTAGTAAGTTGAATAAGGCTAGTTAACTTAAATATATAAAGCTAATGATTTGAAGCAACTCAATATCGACTACTAACTGTGTTTATAAAATAAAACCGACTTCATGCGTAAACATAAGACTGTGGAATTCACAAGAAAATTGATTTGATACCTGAATATAGGAATGTGGAATTCTTCCAAATGTATTGCCGGTATGGCTTAATGCCAACTTCAGTAAGGTGAAGTAGGTTAACTAACGTAAATATGCGAGTTTAATGATTTAAAGCAACTCATTATCGATTCCTATAAATAAGATAGTGGACTTCTTCCAAATACACTGCCGTTATGGCTCTGTATTAATTCCAGTTAGGTGAAGAATGTTAATTAACTTAAAAATGTGAAGTTGATGATTTGAAACAACTCAGCATTGATTGCTAAATGTGTATGGACAAGAAATGCGACTTTATGCCTAAATATAAGATTATGGAATTCTTTCAAATGCATTGCCGTTATGGCTTAATGTCAACTTTAGTAAGGTGAAGTAGGTTAATAAACTTAAATATGTGAATCTAATGATTTGAAGCAACTCAATATCGATTGCTAAATGTGCATATACGCGAAAATCGTTTTTATACCTAAACATAATTTTGTGGAATTCTTCCAAATGCACTGCCGTTATGGCTTAATTCCAACTTTAGTAAGGTTAATTAACTTAAATATGTGAATCTAATGATTTGAAGCAACTCAATATCGATTGCTAAATGTGTATATACGAGAAAACCGATTTTATACCTAAACATAACTTTGTGGAATACTTTCAAATGCATTACCGTTGTGGCTCTATGTCAACTTCAGTAAGATAAAGTTAATTAACTTAAATACTGAAGTATGTGAAGAGTAATATCGGATGCTTAATGTGTATAGACAAAGAAATCGACTTTATACCTAAATATAAGTTTGTGGATATTTTATGTCAGCCCCAGTAAGATATAGAAGTTTAATTAACGTATATACATATGTGAAGTTAATGATTTGAAGCAACTCGATATCGATTGCTAAGTTTGTATATACTCGTAGCAGAAAGTCGGTTTTATACCTAAATATAAGATTATGATATTCTTCCAAAAGCACTGCCGGTACCGCATTATCTCAGCTCCAGTAAGTAAAAAGTTAATTTACTTAAATACAGTGAATTTAAAGATTTTAAGCAACTCACTATCAATTGCTTAATGTTCATACACTAAAAAGGGATTTTATACCTTAATATAACATTGCGAAATTTTCCAAATGCACTGCCGTTATGGGAGTATAACAACTCCAATAACATGAAAAAGGTTAAATACGTTGAGTATGTGAAGTTGTGGGTCTATAACCACTCATATAATATAAAAAAGGTTAGTTCGATTAAACATGTGAAATTCATGTTTTGAAGCACCTCAATATCTATTGCTAAATGTGCATACACTATAAAATCGGGTTTTTACCTAAATATAAGGTTGTGGAATTTTTGTAACTGCCGTTATAGGTCTATAATAACTGAAATAACATGAAGAAAGTTAACTACGTTGAATGTGTGAAGTTGACGATTTGAAACAACTAAATATCGATTGTTACATAAATGTGCGTATATTAGAAGATCGCGTCTATACTTTAATATGAAGTTGTGGAAATTTTTCAAATGCGCTGCCGTTATGGGTCTATAACAACTGTAATAACATGAAGAAAGTTAACTACGTTGAATAAGTGAAGTTGACAACAACTAAATATCGATTGCTAAATGTACAAACACTAGAAAGCCGGATTTATACCTAAATATAAGAGTGTGGAATTTTTTAAAATGCACAGCCGTTATGGGTCTATAACAGCTCCAATAACATGAAGTAGGTTAACTACGTCGAATATGTGAAGTTGACGATGTGAAACAACTCAATATCTTTTGCCAAATGTGCTTAAAGTAGAAAATAGGGTTTACACCTAAACATGACATCGTGGAATTTTTCCAAATGCACTGCCGTTATGGCTTTATGTCAGCTTCAGAAAGATGAAGAAGGTTAATTAACTTAATTATGTAAAATTAATGATTTGTAGAAAGTTAATATCTATTTCGAAATTTATATACACTAGGAAGTCGGATCTATACCTAAATATAAGACTGTGGAATTTTTTAAAATGCACAGCCACTATGGGTCTACAAGTATAACTACTCCAATAACATGAAGAAGGTTAACTACGTTGAATATGTGAAGCTGACGATTAGAAACGGCTCAAAATCGATTGCTAAATGTTCACACATTAGAAAAAAGGGTTTCTACTTATACGAGTATATATGTTTGTGAAATTTTCCCAAATGCGTTGCCGATATGGCATTATGTCACTAGGGTTGGTAAAAAGAAATTAGGCACTGGCCTAAACACTGGCATTATACCTAAATATAAGATTGTGGAATTCTTCCAAATGCACTGCCGTTATGGCTTTATGTCGAATTCAGTAAGTTGAAGAACTTAAATATGTAAAGCTAATGATTTGAAGCAACTCAATATCGACTGCTAACTGCTTATACAATAAAATCGATTTTATGCTTAAATAAAAGACTGCGGATTTCACAAGAAATACGACTTTATACCTAAATATAGGTTTGTGGAATTCTTCCAAGCGCACTGCCGTTATGGTTCTATGTCATCTTCAGTAAGAATAAAATGGTTAATTAACTTAAATGTGCTAAACTAATGATTTAAATCAACTCAATATCGATTGCTAAATGGGTATACCCAAGAAAAGCAGCTTTATACCTAAATAAAAGATTGTGGAATTCTTCCAAATACTTTGTCGTTATGGCTCTATGTCAGCACCAGTAAGATGAAGAAGGTAATTAACTTAAATATGTGATGTTAATGATTTGAAGCAACTCGATATCGCTTGTTAAATTTGTATATAGCAGAAAGTCGGATTACTATCTAAATATTAGGTTGTCAAAAAAGTCTTGCGGTATTTTCGCTAGTTGGCGCTGAAAGCGCGTAATTCCAGTTTTATTCGTCGCATCGGGTCATGCTATACCTTTTTGGAAAGCTCATAAAGAGAAAATAGCATATTTTACAGTACTACTATGATAAAGGCAAAAATTCATCTCAAGCCGCCAATAAAATTTGTGCAGTTTATAGACTCGATGCAGTTGCCATTTCCACCGCACAACGATGGTTTCAACGTTTTCGTTCTGGTGTAGAGGTGGTCGAAGATGCGCCACGCTCCGGATGGCCTATCGTCGAAAATTGCGATAAAATCGCTGAATTGGTCGAAAAAGACCATAGCAGCCGTAGCATCGGACAAGAGCTGAGCATGAGTCATCAAACCGTTATAAACCATTTCAATAAAAATACCGCAAGACTTTTTTGGCAACGTAACATAAGATTATGGAAATCTTCCAAAAGCACTGCCGTTATGGTATTATGTCAGCTCCAGTAAGATGAAAGAGGTTAATTAAGTTAAATATGTGAAGTTAATGGTTTGAAGCAACTCAAATGTGCGAAATGTGCATACACTATAAAATCGGGCTTATACAAATATATATATCAGATTGTGGAATTTTTCCAAGTGCACTGTCGTTATGGGTCTATAACAACTCCAATAACATGAAGAAGGTTAACTACCTTAGATATGTGAAGTTGACAATTTAGATAGAAAATCTACTTTACACTTAAATATAAGATTATGGAATTCGCTCAAATGTACTGTTGTTATGGCTTTATGTCAACTCCAATAAAATGAAAAAAGTTGTTTCGGTTAAATGTGTGGAGTGAATGATTTGAACTGCCGTTTTGGCTCTATGTCAACTGCAGTAAGACGAAGGAGGTTGATTTAAAATTATTCACTCACTACCACTTTGTTAATAAAAGACTGCAAGTGCAGTTTATGTTTAAATTCCTTTTAATTTAGCAGGTAACAAATATGAAACGTATAATATAAATACCGAAAATAAATGTATGCACTAGATTAGCGACGAAAAGTCGAAGTCAGAACCGTGAGATAATGTTTTTTGCAAAAGTAGCCCGGTGGTTACTGATGGATGGATGACTTAACGCAGCTCTGGTGACTCGAATGAACGTAGCACGCAGAACCGGTCAATAATCGGCACGTATATTGACGCGGCGCAGTGTTGAATATGTTGAGGAGCGAATTGTTGACGTGCGAATTGTATAGATCTAATTGTGCCTCCTATCCTGTTGTCTATCCTTTTTGTTTAGTGGGTAGGGGTACAGGTGTGATGAGCTGTGTTGTAGCGTCATCAGCTGTGGTGAATCGCGCTGTTGTAAATTAGCTGTGTGTTACAAGGATGGGACAGTTTTTCCCGTGTAGAGTGGATGGATGCTTAACTCTTTTAAACATCCAGGGCCCCCTAGGCGAATATTTTGCCTAGTGTTGCTCTTTTATACTGTTGTATGTATTTCCGCGTACATCCTATAAATGTTGAAAACGGGTTTGGTTTTAAATATATGTGGTATGTTTAATGTATCATATTTGCTTTAACGTACATGCAATAAGAAACTATGTTTTTGCGGATTTGTGAGTTTGTAACTACTAGTTATTATATTTTCGGTTGTTTCTTTGATCGGTTTATTATTTGTGGTAATAGTAACTCCACGTCTGGCTCAGATATGACTAGAATGGGTACTCCTTAGCCCTGGAGTTAAGACTGTGACAAGAGAATGGCCGTGAGTTGCGGACGGCTTCATTTCGGATGGTATCGTGGTAGTTTCTAGCTACTTTTTTGAAAAGGAATGTTAAAATTTTACAACAGATTCCCATCCACTACCCTTATGAGGAGCGCTTATGTAAGAACGATAAGAACGACCTTTGCTTTTTGTAAGTATAGGTGCGTCAGACTATCGCATTGTGTATATGGTGCTATTTATTTTGAAAATTTACAAAAAATGTAGATTTTTCGACTTTTTGATACAACTGTGTTATATTTTATGTTTTTAGGTATGCACTAATTTGGCGTTTAGTAGCCCGTCACCGCTTAGGATCTGTTCAGAATTTTTTTTTTTTTTTTTTCATTATTGGCGAAAGCCATCCTGGGGAGCCGAAAACTTGTATGTGCTTTTAATATTGGAGGAAGTTTCCCTATATCGCGAAATATCCTTAATTGTGAATTAAGGTGTTGATTTTGTTTTTTCTCAATTTGAGTGTTCATGGTGATAATTAGTCCTGTAATTTGTCCACTTTGTGTTTCGCTGTGCAGCGTTTGAGCTTTTTGTGCCTTTGAGCAACATGGTGTCTCTTGGCAAGTTTTAAAATTGTGGATTTCTGGATTTTCCTTATCTAAACCCGTGGTCCTTTTGTGTAAGCGCCTCTTTGGGGTAAGTTAAGATATCCGCTGTAATGAAGCATTGAATGGTGTCTTTTGTGACAATGAAAGCAATTAAATTTGCTTTTACAATTTCTATGCGATGCGCATGTGACAGACAATTTGTGTAAGTCCTTTTGACCTGACAAAATTATTTCATTCGTTAACTGTTAAGTTTTTAAACCTCTCTCAAGAAGTAAGTTTATGTCCTCTTTTACATAGTTCGCATGGCGTTTGTTTTTCTTCTTCTGATGTGAACGTATGTGTTTTGTAAGAGCTTTTGTTTAAATTTTTGTTGCTTCTATATAGCTTGGGGTGTTTTTAAGCTTCCATTTTGGTCGTGTTTAATTTTCTTAGTTTCGATTATTTTTTCTTCTAACCTTTCCGCAATTTCATATTGGGTGGTAAGAAAATCTTTCATTTGTTGCCACGTTGGGCATTTTTTCGTGATGAGAGCGACTGTTCCCATAGAAGTAACGACTTTTCTGGTAATGCGACGGCGGAAATGTTTACCAGAATTGGGTCCCAGCTGTCTGTAAGAATATTTAGTGTCGACAGAACCGACAAACAATTTGAAACAGTGGATTCTAGTTTGATGAATTCTACACTTGTTTCTTTCTTAATTTTTGGCAAGTATATTATCGTTTTCATATCTCGCACATAATAGTAAGTGTTCAAAGGTGTACGGACGTGTTTTTAATTCGCTCCGCGAATTAAACCCAAACAAGCAAAAATTAAAAAAAAAAAAAACAAAAATAGATTAAATAGAAAACAAACAAATAGAAAACAGTGCATACCAATTGTTATAAGTAAACATAAACAAATTGTGCACGAAACAAAAAGTAAAAACAAAAAAAGGAAAATAAACAAATAAAAAAATCCCCTCACCAGCAAGGCCGTAGGCATTCTTTAAATGCCTACTTTAGCTATGTCGAGCCAAAAACAGTAACTGCTGGCAAAAACAAAATTAACGGCGATGACTCATCATTGCAGCGGTCAGCTGAAAGAGCAAGTAAGCAAGCGCAGCCAGCAGAAGCAGCAGAGGACAGCAAAAGGGCAACAACAAATGCGCTGACAGCAAACAGTACGCAGGCACCAGCAAGCACCCGGACAGCGAAGGAAAACAAAAAGCAAGGTGAGAATGTACCAAGCAAAAAAGGGCCGTCTGTTCAGATTGGTATTGATCGCTATATTAACGTAAAAAGGAAACTAAGTCCAGTTAAATCAGCCGTCAATGGCAAAAAATTTCAACCAGGCACGCCAAATGGTAAAAAGCCAGAAATCCTAAATGGCAAAAAGATTTGCCATACTAAGCAATGGTTCAGACGACGTTGCGAAGGGTACCACCACGGTCGTTAATGCCAAACCACCTCCAATATACTTGCGCGAGCGTAGCAGTAAAAACTCTTGTTGCGAAATTAAGTGAAATTGTAGGTACTAACAATTTCCATATAGTGCCTTTAAAAAAGGGCAATATAGATGAAACAAAAATTCAGTCCTACACTGAAAAAAGCTTCATGGAAATCGTTAAATTTTTATCAAATGAAAACAAGAATTACTATTCATACCAACTTAAGAGCTCAAAAGGCCTAGTTGCTGTCATAAAAGGTATAGAGTCTTCGGTCGACTCTAACGATGTGAAAGAAGCACTGGAAGAAGGTGGTTTTAGCATCAAATCAGTAGTAAATATTTTTAACAGGAACAAAGTCCCACAACCAATGTTCAAAATAGAACTGATGCCAAATTGTAACCAATTAAAAAAAATGGAATACATCCGATTTATAATTTAAAATATCTGCTCCATCGCAGAATCACCGTTGAAGAACCACATAAGAGAAATGGTCCAGTACAATGTACAAACTGCCAAGAGTATGGACACACGAAAGCATATTGCACTCTACGCAGTGTATGTGTGGTGTGTGAATAAAACCCCTCCTTTTCCTATGTTCAAAATGTAAACTCATGGAAAAGGAGGTTTTAAAGAAAAAAATCCCCAGCAAAACTTATCCCCCGGAAACCAAAACTTCCCTAAAAAGGTTGTGCCCTTAAACTTCGCTTTCAAATAATTTAACAAAATAAGGAAAGGGGGGAATAAAAAGCAATTTGAGTTAAAAAGGAGAGTCTGTTCGCTTTTAATAATTTCTTAACTGGCTCAGGCGATTTGGGAAAAAAAGGGTTTTTGGAAAAATGGGGCCCTTTTTAACAAGCCTTTAAAAAATATTTCTCCCCTTCCCAAGAATTTATAAAAATTGTTAATCGTATTTTTAAAAAAATATAAAAAAATTTGGGGTAAAAACTGGGAGATTTTGAATAAATAAAATTAAAGAAATAAGGGCTGGTGAGCCCAGGGTAGTGTTCGGCCCAATTTCAAATTCAGGCGTTTATAAGAGGCAGAGGCCTTCTGTAAAAGTTTAAAAAATTTATTCCCCCTTCAAAACTTTTAACGGAAACGATTACAGCTATAGTTTAGGTAAAAAGTGCGATTTATATCTGATGAAATTACCAGATTAAGGGCTTGTCCCAGGGATGTTCTACCCCAAACTGGACGTATAAAAGGTTTTAAAAATGAACAAAAGTGTAAACATGTTACATTTTCGCTTAGACCAAAAATGTGTCCGGCAGTAAAAATTAACAATATTTTAGTACCCCAAGCGAATGAAGTAACTTATCTTCGTATTCACCTAGATAGAAGACTTACGTGGAAAAAACATATATCTAGTAAAATAACTTGCATGAAGATAAGAGCTGCAAATCTAAATTGGCTATTAAATAAAAACTCCAAACTTAGCCTAGACAACAAAGTGCTTTTATATAATGCGGTCATAAGCCCGATTTGGAAGTATGGCATTCAACTGTGGGGTACGACCTGTGCAACTAATATAGACATAATACAAAGGTTCCAATCAAAAATGCTTAGATCAATCACGTGTTCACCATGGTACATGCGTAATGAAAATATCCATAAAGATCTTGGTATTTCTATGGTAAGGAAAGAACTAGAAGACAGCAGAATTAAATATATATCTAAACTCCGTGATCACCCAAACCCTTTGGCTAATGCTATGGTACATTCCTGCGATCATACATGACTTAAAAGAAGAGATATGCCCGCGTATTGAGGAGCAATGTATCACCAAAACAGCTCAATAACTTGCTTGAGCGTGTCTAGTTTTTTTTAAATAGGTTTAAGATTTTAGTACTTATTGTTAGGCTTTCAAAACAAAAAGCAGATTCAATAAATAAAAAAGATATTGAAAAAAAAAAAAAAATATCTCGCTTTTAGAGCTTCCCAAGCCAAATTAAAATTATCGTCATTAAGAGCGAACTATTTTACTATGACGCCTGCTTAACCTTTTGTCTTGTATCGGAGGTGATACAATTATTGTGCTTTTGATAGTTGTGGATGGTTGATGTAAACGGCTGTAAACATGTCCCGGGAGGACGGCCATTCTTGATAAACTCCATAGAATGCTTTTTGACTGTCTATTTGTGGCAGATCTACTCTAATGTGGGGAGTAGGTGCAATTGCTTTAATGAGCTTTAGTTGATCGGAGATCATAGCTTTTGTTTCTTTGTACTGGTCTAAGTCGTTTTTGTATCTGGCGTAAGCAGAAAATTGAAAATTTTGTGGTAGATCTGAATCGTCAAAATCTACAAAGGCATCATGAGCCGCTTGGAGACGAGTCCAAAATTTTTTAAGATTTTGGCCTTTTACTTCTAATAACGATTCAGAGTTTTCGTGAATCGGTGAGGAGACAAATCTAGTGCAGTATCTTATTAAACTCTCACTTTGTGAAATGAATTTAGCAACCTGTTTTGAGCGTGTAGCTCCTGCAGATGTATTTTGGTTTGTGTCATTATGAAACATTTTGTATATATTGTGTTTTAAATTTTCTTCACAGTAAACTGATTTGAGTAAGGAAATTGAATTGAAACTTTTTTATGTAAATGTGTTTATTTTCAGTTTAGGTTGCTAACAAACGAATATGTTATTTCGTGTTATTATTACCGTTTCTGTTTATTTACCAAAAATTAATATTTATTTATTTTGTTTTAGTTTTAAGTTTGCAAATATCCGCACTTTTAATTTACAAACACCTTTTACGTCGCTATGTTAGTATTTGGGTACACCCTACTTGGACTTATATGTATGTATGTATGTGCTTATGTTTTGTGTAATTGAGAGCTCGCTGAGGAGATCAATGCGCTATTTACATAAGTATGCACGAAATGTTTCTGTGTTTATGAGTATGGTTATCTTAAGCGATTGAGAGCTCGTTAGAGAGATCAATTCGCTTTTTGTACGCAATCCCACTTGTTTTTGTTTGCCAAAGAACAAGGGTTATTGCGGGATATTTGACAATGTGGACTTTAAATATGTAAATATGTATATATGAATATGTTCAATTACTTTTTATGCGAGGCTGCGTTTTCGTTTATTTTTTGTTCGATTTTAAGATATTATGTATTTGTTTTAACAATTTGTTGTATTGTTAATTTCTCCAAGTCGTTTATTTAAATTCACAATCAAATATTACTTTTTTAATAACTTTTTAATATTTAATTGACCCAATGTATGCGGAGTATAGCATAGACAGATTTGACAGGACGCGAAAACGGAATAGAAAGAAGATATTTTCTCTTGTTTACATACTATATGTTCATAAGTAAGCAAATAAGCGCTTCAACATAGTTTCTAATAGAACGGCTGTTTGATATGCTTTTTAGATAATATGTGTTTGTTTGTTAACTTTTGTTCACAACACTTTGTTGGAAATACAATCAAATATTATTTTTCTTAATAATTTTAGTTTTTTCTTATTTAGAAAAATCCGATTATGCCTATTGGTAAGGCTCGAAGGACCATGATTACTGTAGTTGATTTAAAATTATTCACTCACTACCACTTTGTTAATAAAAGACTGCAAGTGCCTCCCATTCTGATGTCTATCCTTTTTGTTTAATGGGTAGGGGTACAGGTGTGGTGAGCTTTGTTGTAGCGTCATCTGCTCTGGTGAATCGCGCTGTTGTATATTAGCTGTGTCTTACGAGGATGGGTCAGTTTTTCCCGGAGAGTGGGTGGATGCTTAACTCATTTAAACAGAGGTTAATTAACTTAAATATGTGAGTTTAATAAATTGAAGCAACTCGATATCGATTGCTACATTTGTATATAGCAGAAAGTCGGATTTATACCCAAATATAAGATTATGTAATTCTTCCAAAGGCACTGCCGGTACGGCATTATGTCAGCTTCAGTAAGATGAAGAAAGTTAATTTACCTAAATACGGTGAATTTAAAGATTTAAAGCAACTCAATGACGATTGCTAAAAGTGCATACACTAGAAAAGAGATTTTATACCTTAATATAACATTGCGAAATTTTCCAAATGTACTGCCGTTATGGGACTATAACAACTCCAATAACATGAAGAAGGTTAACTACGTTGAATATCTGAAGTTGTGGGTCTATAACCACACAAATAAAATAAAAAAGGCTAATTCGATTAAATTTGTGAAAACAATGTTTTGAAGCACCTCAATGTCTATTGCTAAATGTGCTCACACTAGAAAAAAGAGGTTTCTACCTAATCATAAGATTGCGGAATTTTTCCAAACGCACTGCCGATATGGCTTTATGTCAACTCCAGTAAGATGAAGAAGGTTAATAAACTTAAATATGTGAAGTTACTGATTTGAAGCAACTTAATACCTATTGCTAAATGTGCATGCACTAGAAAATAGGGTTTATGCCTAAACATATGATTGTGGAATTTTTTCAAATGTACTGCCGTTATGGCTTTATGTTAACTCACGATGAAGAAGGTTAGTTAACTTAAATATGTGAAGTTAATGATTTGAAGCAACTCGATATCGATTTCTAAATTTGTATATGCAAGAAAATCGACTTTATACATAAATATAGGATTATGGAATTCTTCCAAATATACTGTTGTTATGGCTTTATGTCAACTCCAGTAAGATGGAGAAGGTTAATTCGATTAAATATATGAAGTTACTGATTTGAAGCAACCCAATAACGATTGCTTAATGTGCATACACTAGAAAATCGGGTTAATACTTAATTATTAGGTTTTGGATTTTTCCAAATACACTGCCATTATGGCTTTATGTCAACTTCAGTAAGATGAAGAAGATTACTTAACTTAAATAGTCATATCAAGTAATAGTCAGTTTCTCCGTGTTTTCTCTCTACCCACATTTGCACGTTTCTGATCAACGTGTGAGTCCATCTACCTTTTGTTGTTTCATCCCATCGTTTTTGCCACTCATTAAGGCTGGTTTATTTTTCTTGATTATATGGTCGTCTGCCCGCGTTTTTCGCTTTGTCATACATTCTTTTATCTTTCCATTGTTATAATATCTGGAGGCATGATACCGGAAATAATTTCAGCCACTTCGTGTGACACAGTCCGAAATGCACACGCTAGCCTGATTACTCTTAACAGAACTACTAGGTTTGCTGCATTCGCATATATTTTGTGCAGCAATGTTGGTCCCCATATGGGTGCGGCGTACATTAGTACTGATTAGCTAATTTTTGCCAGAAGAGCGCGTCTATTCTGACTAGGTCCATTTATGTTGGCCATGATTCTACCTAATGCAGCCGTCACCTTTGCTGCTTTCTCACAGGCTTTCGCGATGTGGGACCGATAAGTTAGCATCGCGTCAATAATTACACCCAAATATTTCAACGACTGTTGCGTTGGGATATTGTATCCATCAATGTTGAGCGTAGTCGACTCTAGCTTTTTTCTACTCGTTATTAGCACCGCTTCTGTTTTTTGGCCTGCTAACTGGAGCTTTGCTTTCGTGAGCCATTCTTTTCTTTTAATCGCCGAGTGGTTACATAGGTACTCTATTTCTTTTGCCACTACCGTTACTGCTATATCATCAGCGTACCCGATTATCTGTATTTCTTTGGGCAATGGGAGACATAGCACACCGTCATACAAAACATTCCACAGTACCGGCCCAAGTAAAGAGCCTTGTGGTACACCGCCTGTTACAATGTAGGTTTTAGGACCTTCTTCTGTGTCATATAACAGTAATCTGTCGGATATGATCCTCAGCAGGTAGAGTGGCGTCTTCTTTTGTTTCAGGGCTTCCATGATGTGCGGATAATAGGCCGAGTTGAAAGCATTTTTTACGTCGAACGTCACTGCTGCGCACTATTCTTTGGAGCCATATAACCACCTGGTTCCTTCAATAGCTTTGCTTGCGACCTCTATTAACTTTTTTATGGCGTCTATTGTTGACCTGTGTCTTCGAAAACCATATTGGTCTCTCTTTCTAGATGCTGCTTTAGCCGCACACAGATTATACGCTCCAGTATTTTCCCCATTGTGTCCAGCACACATAGTGGTCGGTAGGAGCCTGGTCTCCTGCTGGTTTATTTGTGTATGAACTTCCGTAAACGGGGTGGGTCTATATATAATAGCCAGCTTTAGGGCCTTATTCGGGATGCCATCTAGACTTGATGCTTTAGTATTTGCGAATCTCTCTGCTGCTTTTATGGTTTCTTGGTCAGTGACTAGCAGTGCGTTTGTAGCTCCAGATTCTTTACTTGCTGCCTTTGTAGCAATTGCGTCTGAAAAAGAGTTTGGACAACCGTCTTTAATAAACTAGGGCATGTAGGCGATAGTTCTTTATAGTCTTTAATCTTTGACATGACGATTTTACCGCCTCGCTTTGTGGCATTCACTTCTTAGAGCTTCAATACCTTCATTCCACCAGTATGCGGGTTTCCTGTATGTGCCTTATTTCTTCCTACACATAGCGGCATCGCAAGCTTTGCTCACATGTTTAACAAGGCATTCAGCCTTCTTTTCTATGTCTATAGCGTAATTCGGATTGTCATCTAGCATAAATTTGTACATATCCTCATCAAGGGTTTCAGTTTTTCAGCCTTTGTTTTAAACTTTTTTGAGATACTTAGGCATTTTGTGCATTTTGTCAATTTAAAGCAGAATTGCTAAGTTGTCACTGTGTGTATACAAGTCGCTCACGACCGCTTTAGGGAGCTACTAGCAAACGTAATATCGATTACAGAACCGCGGCCATTTTTTTCGAAAGTATTTCTGTTACCGGTATTCAGCAAGACGACGTTCAGTGCCGAAAAAGCCTTCAGAAGAGTTTCTCCTCGTCTATTTGTGTATGTGCTACCCCACTCCACTGCCCATGCATTGAAGTCACCACTACGTTCATTGTGGCGTTCGACACTTCTCGTACAAGGTTATCAATGATTATTTCATATTCACCTTATGCTATGCTTGGCGGAATGTAACAGCTTAGAAGTTTCTTTCGCGGATCTTTGCCCGCTCCTGTTAGTGGCTTTTCTTGGTACACGTTTTCTCCACATCGACGTTCCTGCGCTAATGTTTTTGTATGCATAAGCAGGTCTTGTGCTGCTTCGCAGTGGATGAGTTTGAGCTGTAGAACCCTCATATTTTGGCTTTTTTGCACGCTTCTTGGTAGAGAGGACATTTCTTGCTACCTATCTGATGGTCAGAGTTCTTCTTTCTTTGTTTTTTACGCGCACTGCAGGACGGCTCCTTGTTACCTGCCTTTGCAAATTGGCCTTTTTCCCCTCAATTGAGGCAGCACTGACTCCTATCGTCTGAGTTTTTGAAGGTTCTCGCCAGGTGGCCACATTTCAAGCACCGGAAGTTGTGTTTAAGGTTCGGCTTCTCCCTAATCCTACACACTACCCATCTTATCTTAATTTTTTTGGCTTCAATAAGTAGCCTAGCCTGTAAGGCGGGGAGGCTTATCACAGCTGTTTGGGTGCCTGCGTATGACGCCCTAATGCCTATTTGCGTGCGAATAGCATTGACAATGTCGTCCTCTTCGGTTTTTTCATCCAGATTCCGGATTTTCACAGCGGTCTCACTCGTTAGGGCTGTAATTTTGGCTTGATCTCCAAGCTCTTTGCCTATTTCGCTGGTGTGTTTTCCATTCGCGCGCTCTTAAGTTCCATTAAAATTTCACCTTTGGCCGTTTTTCTAATCCGGGTTACACTTTCCCCCAGTTTCTGCACGTCATCTTCTTTTTTAACAGCCCTTAAAATATTGCTGTATGTCATGTTGCCGGTTCACGCGATCACTATCGCACCAAGCCTAGGTCGGTGTTTATAGTATATGCTGCCTTCTTTTAATACTATCGCACATAGTTGTTCACATAACGTTGTTCACATAACGGTTGTTTGTAAGTCCTAAAACTAAAAGAGTCAGATATAGGGGTTATATATACCAAAGTGATCAGGATGACGAGTAGAGTTGAAATCCGGATGTCTGTCTATCCGTCCATGCAAGCTGTAGCTTGAGTAAAAATTGAGATATCATGATAAAACTTGGTACACGTATTTCTTGGCTCCATAAGAAGGTTAAGTTCGAAAATGGGCAAAATCGGCCCACTTTCACGCGCACAAAATGGTGAAAACCGAAAACCCATAAAGTGTCATAACTAAGCCATAAATGAAGATATTAAAGTGAACTTTGGCACAAAGGATCGCATTAGGGAGGGGCATATTTGGACGTAATTTTTTTGGAAAAGTGGGCATGACCCCGCCCCCTACTAAGTTTTTTGCACATATCTCGGAAACTACTATAGCTATGTCGACCAAACTCCATAGAGTCGATTCCTTCAGGCATTTCCATATACAGTTCAATGGAAGAAATCGGATAATAACCACGCCCACCTCCCATACAAAGATTATGTTGAAAGTCACTAAAAGTGCGTTAACAAAAAACGTCAGAAACACTAAATTTTACGGAAGAAGTAGCAGAAGGAAGCTGCACCCAGACTTTTTTTTAAATTGAAAATGGGCGTGGCGTCGCCCACTTATGGACCAAACACCATAACTCAGGAACTACTCGACCGATTTCAATGAAATTCGGTAAATAATATTTTCTTAACACCTTGATGACATGTACGAAATATGGATGAAATCGGTTCACAACCACGCCTTCTTCCAATATAATGCTATTTTTAATTCCATCTGATGCCTTCTCTGTATGTATAATACAATATTATATACATTGGGAACCAACAATGATAGCGGAATAAAACTTTACACAAATACGGTATTTGAGCTGAGGTATCCCTTGTGGAGAAATTGTCGTGATCGGACAATAACTTTTCAAGGTCCCTGATATCGAAAATATCGGTAAATCTCTCAGATATTTTCATGTAATTCAGAGGGCATAATTTTTATACTCTCGCAATAAAGTTGCCAATAACGGTATATATCGTCAGATATATGATTACATATACCAAAGTGATCAGGGTGACGAGTAGAGTTGAAATCCGGATGTCTGTCTATCCGTCCGTGCAAGCTGTAACTTGAGTAAAAATTGAGATATATATAATTGATGAAACTTGGTACACGTATTTGGTGGCACCATAAGAAGGTTAAGTTCGAAAATGGGAGAAATCGGAAC
>CM050327.1:47387391-47412391 GCA_027475135.1 Bactrocera correcta | reverse complement strand
ACTATGTTAATGTCGTCGTATATCTCGTGCAGCTCATCGTTCCATCGAATGCGATATTCGCCGTGGCCAACGTGCATAGGACCATAAATCTTTCGCAGAACTTTTCTTTCGAAAACTCGCAACGTCGACTCATCGGTTGTTGTCATCGTCCAAGCCTCTGCACCACGGTCATCGGGAATTCTGAGCGACTTATAGAGTTTGGCTTTTGTTCTTCGAGAGGGGACTTTACTTTTCAATTGCCTACTCAGTCCGAAGTAGCACCTGCTGGCAAGAGTAATCCTGCGTTGGAATTCCAGGCTGACATTGTTGGTAGTGTTAATGCTGGTTCCTAAATACACGAAATTATCTACAATATCAAAGTTATTACTGTCAACAGTGACGTGAGAGCGAAGTCGCGAGTGCGACGACTGTTTGTTTGATGACAGTAGATATTTCGTCTTGTCCTCGTTCACTGCCAGACCCATTTGCGTTGCTTCCTTGTTCAGTCTGGAGAAAGCAGAACTAACGGCGCGGGTGTTGAGACCGATGATATCAATATCATCGGCATACGTCAGCAGCTGTACACTCTTATGAAAGATTGTACCTGATCGATTAAGTTCTGCAGCTCGAATAATTTTCTCCAGCAGCAGATTGAAGAAGTCGCACGATAGGGAGTTGCCTTGTCTGAAATCTCGTTTGGTATCGAACGGCTGGGAGAGGTCCTTCCCGATCTTGACGAAGCTTCTAATGCTGCTCAACGTCTGTTTACACAGCCGTATTAGTTTTGCGGGAATACCAAATTCAGAAATCGCGGCATAAAGACAGCTTCTTTTCGTGCTGTCAAAAGCAGCTTTGAAATCGACGAAGAGGTGGTTTGTGTCGATTCGCTTTTCATGGGTCTTTTCCAAGATTTGGCGCATGGTGAATATCTGGTCGGTTGTTGATTTTCCAGGTCTAAAGCCACACTGATAAGGTCCAATTAGTTTGTTGAAGGTGGGCTTTAATCTTTCACACAATATGCTCGACAGAACCTTATATGCGATGTTGAGGTGGCTAATCCCACGGTAGTTGGCGCAGATCGTGGGGTCTCCTTTTTTATGGATTGTGCATAGCACACTTAAATTCCAATCGTTGGGCATACTTTCGTCCGACCATATTTTGCAAAGAAGCTGATGCATGCTCCTTATCAGTTCTTCGCCGCCGTGTTTGAATAGCTCGGCCTGCAATCCATCTGTCCCTGCCGCTTTCTTGTTTTTTAGGCGGGCAATTGCTATTCGAACTTTTCGCGGTCGGGCAATAGAACATCTGCTCCATCGTCATCGATTGGGGAATCGGGTTCGCCTTCTCCTGGAGTTGTGCGTTCACTGCCATTCAGTAGGCTGGAGAAGTGTTCCCTCCAAATTTAAGTATGCTCTGGGCAAAGGTGAACCTTTGGGGGTTCTACAAGAGTATACTTCGGTCTTGAAACCTTCTGTAAGCCGCCGCATCTTTTCGTAGAATTTTCGAGCATTACCCCTGTCGGCCAGCTTATCAAACTTTTCGTACTCACGCATTTCGGCCTCTTTCTTTTTCTGTCTACAAATGCGTCTCGCTTCCCTCTTCAACTCTCGGTATCTATGCCATCCCGCACGTGTTGTGGTCGATCGTAACGTTGCGAGGCAGGCAGCCTGTTTTCTCTCCGCTGCGACACGGCACTCCTCGTCGTACCAGCTGTTCTTCTGCACTTTCCGAAAACCAATGGTTTCGGTTGCAGCTGTACGTAAGGAGTTTGAAATGCCGTCCCACAGTTCTCTTATACCGAGTTGTTGACGAGTGCTCTCAGAGAGCAGGAGTGCAAGCCGAGTAGAAAAACGTTCGGCTGTTTGTTGTGATTGCAGCTTCTCGACGTCGAACCATCCTTGTGTTTGTTGCGTGCGTTTTTTGCTGCACAGAGGCGGGTGCAAATTCATCGCATTTCTTGGACGGCGGTGATGTCAGCCTTTACGAGGACATCAACCAGCTGGGCTGCGGCACCTTCCCAATTATGGGACCGGACATTCCAGGTGCATGCCCTCAATTCCTATTCCTTATTTCGTTTGCCATGGTCGTCATCAAAAAGGGGGGTCACTTAGCCGAGGCTTGTTGTTGTCTTTCATTGGGAGTGTTTTTTTAGCTTTACATATTTAAGTTAACTAGCCTTCTTCTTTGTATATGCACATTTAGCAATCGGTATTAATTTGCCTTAAATCATTAGTTTAGCATATTTAAGCTAATTAACTTTCTTTATCTTACTGAAGTTGACATAGAGCCATAACGGCAGTGCGTTTGGAAGAGTTCCACAAACTTATATTTAGGTATAAAATCGATTTTTTTGTGAATTCCACAGTTTTTTATTTAAGCATGAAGTCGATTTTATTGTATAAACACAGTATGTAGTCGATATTGCGCTGCTTCAAATCATTAGCTATGCATTATTAAGTTAACTAATCCTTCTTCAACTTACTGAGTTTGACATAGAGCCATAACGGCAGTGCATTTGGAAGAATTCCACAATCTTTTATTTACGTATGAAGCTGATTTTCTTGTCTGTACACATTTAGAAATCGATATTGAGTTGCCTCAAATCATTAACTTCACATAGTAAAGTTAGTTAACCTTCTTCATTTTACTGATGTTGACATAGAGCCACAACGGCAGTGTATTTGGAAGAATTCCATAATTTTATATTTAGGTATAGAGCTGATTTTCTTGTCTATACACATTTAGCAATCGATATTGAGTTGCTTTAAATCGTTAGTTTAGCGCGTTCAAGTTAATTAACCATTTTCCTCTTACTGAAGATGACATAGAGCCATACGGGCAGTGCGCTTTGAAGAAATCCCCAGTTTTTTATTTAAGTATAATGTCGATTTTCTAGTGAATTCCACAGTCTTTTATTTAAGCATATTGAGTTGCTTCAAAACATTAGCTTTACATATTTAAGTTAACTAGCCTTCTTCAACTTACTGAATTTGACATAAAGCCATAACGGCAGTGCATTTGGAAGAATTCCACAATTGTTTATTTTGGCATAAATTCGCTTTTCTTGTCTATACACAATAAGCAATCGATATTGAGTTGCTTCAAATCATTAAGTTCACATAGTTCAAGTTTATCTTACTGAAGTCGACATAGAGCCATAACGGAAGTGCATTTGGAAGAATTCCACAAAGTTGCGTTTAGCTATGAAGTCGATTTTATCGTATATACACATTTAGCAATAGATATTCTGTTGCTTCAAATCATTAGCTTCACATATGATGATTTAAGCTAACTTTCTTCATCTTACTGAAGTTAACATAGCGCCATAACGGCAGTGCATTTGGAAGAATTCCACAAAGTTACGTTAAGCTATGAAGTCGATTTTCTCGTATATGCACATTAAGCAATCGATATTCAGTTGCTTCAAATCATTGGCTTCACATAGTTAAGCTAACTTTCTTCATCTTACTGAAGTTAATATAGATCCATAACGGCAGTGCGTTTGGAAGCTTTCCATAAACTTATATTTAGGTATACCAGGGCTGCTATAAATATTTCTGGCCTAATAATGAAGACAGGCATATTTATCAACAAAAATGTTTTTCGATCGATTGCTGTTTTGTTTCGGGCTCATACGCATAGATCCATGATTCGTCACCCGTGATGGTCTTATAAACGTCTTTTGAAGCACCGCCATCGTATTTTTTTAGCATTTCTTTACACCAATCCACACGAGCCTTTTTTGAGCGATTGTCAAATTGTGCGGGATCCAACGAGAACAAACCTTTTTTATGGCCAGGGGTTCATGCAATATCGAATGTATGTATGCTGGTGGGAGAAATGTATAGGCATGCCTCTATCTGAAGGTATGTTACACGACGGTCTTGCATTATCAGTTCACGTACGGCATCGATGTTTTCTTGCACAACGACTGTTTTTGGACGACCTTCACGGAATTCGTTGTTGAGCGAACATCGGCCACGATTGAATTCGTTGTACCAGTTTTTCGCAGTGCTAGAGGATGGTGCTTCATTGCTGTACAAAGATTTTAGTTCATTGATGCACTCTTGTCGTGATAATCTACGTCGAAAGTTGTGAAAAAAGATCGCACGAAAATGTTCACGAGTTGATTCCATTTTTTGGCCGAGATGAATTTTTTAATTCCCTGTAAATAAAACAATTCACGATTAAATGACGAAACGTTCTGAGTGATGTTATGCTAAAAAATTTCAAACTTTCCAATGGAAATGTCAGATTGCACCTGGCAACACTTATTGTTGCCTAGTCCAGAAATATATATAGCAACCAATGTAAAGTCGATTTTCTTGTGATTTCCACAGTCTTTTATGTAAGCATAAAGTGGATTTTATAGTATAAACACAGTAAGTATTCGATATTGAGCTGCTTCAAATCATAAGCTGAGTTTGACATAGAACCATAACGCAGCGTATTTGGAAGAATTCCACAATCTTATATGCAGGTATAAAGTCGATTTTCTTGTATATACACATTTAACAATCGGCATTGAGTTGCTTCACATCATTGGTTTAGTACATTTAAGTTAATTAACTTTCTTCATCTTACTGAAGTTTACATAGAGCCATAACGCCAGTGCATTTGGAAGAATTTCCACACTAACAATCGGTATTGAGTTTCTTTAAATCATTTGATTAGCATATTTAAACTAATAACCCTTTTTCATCTTACTGAAGTTGACATAAAGCCAAAACGACAATGCATTTGGAAGAATTCCATTATCTTATATTTTGGTAAAAATTCGCTATTTTTGTCTATACACATTTAGCAATCGATATTGAGTTGCCTCAAATCATTAACTTCGCATATTTAAGTTAATTAACCTTCTTCATTTTACTGATGTTGACATAGAGCCATAACGACAAAGTATTTGGAAGAATTCCACAATCTTTTATTTAGGTATAAAGCTGCTTTTCTTGGGTATACCCATTTAGCAATCGATATTGAGTTGATTTAAATCATTAGTTTAGCACATTTAAGTTAATTAACCATTTTATTCTTACTGAAGATGACATAGAGCCATAACGGCAGTGCGCTTGGAAGAATTCCACAAACTTATATTTAGGTATAAAGTCGTATTTCTTGTGAAATCCGCAGTCTTTTATTTAAGCATAAAATCGATTTTATTGTATAAGCAGTTAGCAGTCGATATTGAGTTGCTTAAAATCATTAGCTTTACATATTTAAGTTCTTCAACTTACTGAATTCGACATAAAGCCATAACGGCAGTGCATTTGGAAGAATTCCACAATCTTATATTTAGGTATAATGCCAGTGTTTTGGCCAGTGCCTAATTTCTTTTTACCAACCCTAGTGAGTATGTAACAAACTATCAGGCAAACAGTTTCGTTAAAAACTCCCGCTAGATTTCACTCAATGGCTTAGCAAGCGATTCTGCTAGTCACCTTTTTTCACTTTTTCTGAAGACCGGAGGGAATCAAGACGACGTCCACCGGCCATCATAACCATCATCACCATTATCACAAACAAGGTAATATGTCACAACTCGATATTCAATAAAGAACCAAACGTTGGTTTATATATTATATTAAACACAAAACTTGGTGGTTTTCTTTAATTAACATACTCCTTCCTTTCTGTGTTTCCTATTCTCAACCATCGACGCATCGTCCGCGAGTGGCTCGTCGAGAGTTCGAGAATAATCATTGGTCCTTCGAGGCGGATTTTAAACAATCATCTTTTTTACATAAATTTTTGGCGCTGCACACCAACTAACAAGGCAAACACCGCACACCGGAGTCTTTCATCACCTACATTTTTGGCGCTGCACACCAACTAACGAGGCAAACACCGTAAACCGGAGTCTTTCATCACTAACATTTTTGGCGCTGCACACCAATTGACCAGAAATTTTTGGCGTTGAACACCACTTTATTCAAATCAAAGGTATGTTTCTTAATTGCACTTTTTTCATGTTGGTGACCTTTATAAATCGTATCTATATAAAAAAAAGAAACAAAGTGGCTGGTGTTTTAGTGTTTTAGTGAAATTATTACAAAAACAAAAATATCCGTAAGTGCACTGTTATGTTTACCGGATTTTGTGCGGTAACACTTTTTCACATATTTTTCTTTCTTCGCTTTTTTGGCGGTGATATTCAGTTAAAGTTTTGTACACAGCAGATAATTGCAATAGTGCAACTTCTAATTCGATTCTGAATTCACAACTTATCACTTACGGCACTGATTTTTGATTTTCCACAATCTTTTCACAAGATTTCTGTTCTGTTTTTTTTGGAAATTTAAGTTATTTAATTTTTCACTAAGACACTTCACTTTTTCACTTTGAGACACTTTTTTTTTGACACACTGGTTTTCGTTGGCGTAGCAATATCTTGGGTGGCGAGCCATATAAAGTGTAGCTACATATATGTTGCCGATTTAATGTTGGTTGTATACGTATATATATGTATATATATATATGTGTGTATTGAATATACTTTTAGAATACTTAACAACATATATCAATAAAAAATAATAAAGTGGCATATACGTACAATTATATATTCTCGTTTGGTTGGCAGTGGTGTGCTGCAATTAAAATTTTTAATCTTAGGGAATTATTTTCAAAGCGATTCCCGTACTCTTTAGGCCAAAGTCGGCTCAGTCTTGAGTATTACTCTTTTCTTTTAGATTTCAGTTTTATATTCAATTTTTCTTGTTCACTGCTAACAACAAACATGGAAGTTTTCATGCGCTTAGTAGACTACGTTATCGAATACGAGTCTGAATTCAGTGCCGCATCAAAGGATATTTCAAAAAACGCTCTTGTGATGCAACAAGACGAGTTGAAAGAAATTTGGTGCAAAGCGAAAGCAGCCCTTGATGAAGTCAGTAATAGAGGGGACATGTCTTCAAAAGATTATGCCCTCATAAAAAAGAAGTTTAAGTTAGGCGGTCAATGCTACATACGTTGCATGGGGGCAATGAAGGATATGTCCGAGGTCCTCTCAACCCCTAAAGACACAGAAAAATCTGCAGAGGTAGATAATAACCACTCCCTTCCGCCTTGCGATACAGATGTGTTTAAAGGGGACTACCTTTCATGGCCAACATTCCGAGATATGTTCACGGCCGTATACATCAAAAGCAATCGTCTTTCACCGTTTGAGAAATTATACCACCTCAACAAAAAGACTCAAGGGGAGGCTAAGGTTATTGTGTCGAAATGGACTCTTACAAATGATGGTTTTGCAATGGCATGGAAGGGTTTGACGGACATGTACGAAAATGAGCGAATACTAGTCGAAACCCAATTCGACATACTACTCGACTTACCGTCAATCGACAAAAAGTGTTCAAGCTCGATAAAATGGCTACAGCGGGAGATCAACAGCTGCATCTCCTGCCTGACAGCCAATAAAGTGGACATTGGGAAGTGGGACCCAATTATAATCCGCATTTGTTCTAAGAGACTGCCACAAGCAACATTAGCCCTGTGGGAACAGTCGGTAAAGAACAAAACAAAAACGTCAAAGTGGGAGGAATTGGACAACTTCCTCACGGATAGATACCATGATTTAGAGGCAATAGAACGTGCCAAGAAATCGTCCAATTCTGCAAAGCCTCTCAGTGCACCCACACAAAATAAATACAACAACAATAGCCATCAGAACAGACTAAGTAAGCGTTGAGAAATCAACATTTCTGATGTGCAAAAGCGCAGATCACAAGTTAAGTTCTTTCCCATGTTTTTTAATATGGCACCGGCGGACAGGATCAAGTTCGCTAAGCGCAACAATCGCTGCATCAATTGCCTCGGCTTCGGACGCAACTTCAACAAGTCGAAAGGCAAGCCAACGACTCAGGTACAGTCGTGCTTCGCTAACAGCGACAAAGGTGTCTTATTAGGAACGGCACAAATAAACATAGATTACAGCGGTGTTACTTATGCCGCAAGTGCACTCATCGACTCCGGGTCAGAGTGCTCTTTCGTCACAGAAAGGCTGAAGCGCAGAATCAACGTGCCAGTTAGGAAGGTAAATACCCAGGTGTCAGGCATCAAAAACACCGTATCTGCGCAAGTAATCATGTTGTGTCAATCTGCGGTCACCAATTGACCCACTTATATGGATAACAACGAACATGATGGTTCTGCCGAAATTAACAGGAAACTTGCCGACTTGCCATATTAGCGCAATAACTCGGCAGGCTTTCCCATATCCCACGTTGGCGGACAAGAGGTTCTTCGTCAATGAACCCGTGGACGTCATACTCGGTGGTGACGTCTATCCCCAGATTATGCCAACCAACACTTGCGTCTCGTATTATAACGAAATATCGCCGGAAAAGCAGTTAGCTTTGTTCTGGGAATTGGAAGAGATGTCCAAGGAAAGGAAGTTAAGCGAGGAGGAAAGGTATTGTGAAGAGCTCTATAAAGAGACAACGAAGCGAAATGAAGACGGGAAGTAAGTTGTATCGCTACCATTCAGGAAAGACTATCCGGTCAACATTAGTCTAGGTAGTTCCTTAAAGATTGCGTACTCCCAGTTTTATCGCAATGAAGCTCGGTTGTCAAGAGATGAAAATCTGCAAAAAGAATACAACAGGGTGTTAAATGAATACGTTGAGCTGGGTCATATGGCAAAGATACATACCAATCAAACGGCCGACTCTAGTGACAACTATTACCTGCCTCACCACGCCGTAAAGAAAGAAGAGAGCACATCTACAAAAGTGCGTGTGGTGTTCAATGCATCGCAAGCACCGTCAAACGGCACTTCGCTGAACGACATCCTTCTCCCCGGTCCTGTTCTTCAGGCAGATCTGACCATCTTAATTCTGCGATGGCGATTATTTAAATATGTCTTCAATAGCGATATTGAGAAGATGTATCGCCAAATCCTGTTGAAGGCTGATCAAACGAAGTACCAGCGAATCGTTTTCTGCAACCGTCCGACCGAGCAAACCAATATTTTTGAATTGAAGACGGTAACGTTCGGAATCAACTGCGCTCCTTATCTGGCAATAAGGACGTTACTTCAATTAGCTGACGACGTTGAAAGCTCACTACCAGTAGCCTCAAACATACTCTGGAAGTGCATGTATGTTGAAGGTGGACACTCTATAGAGGCTGCAATTAAAGCTAGAAACGAAATAAAAACAGCATTGGAGTCGGCAGATTTCCCATTAAGAAAATGGACAGCCAACTGTGAAAAAATTTTACAAGGCCTACCAAAAGACCACTTGCTCAACAAGGAATTTTTAGACTTCGAAGACACAAGTGATGTCAAAGCTCTTGGGATAAGGTGGAATGCACTTACTGACTTCTTCTATTTTAAATCAAAACCAATACTCAGCCCAGAATCCTATACAAAGACAGCTATCCTCTCAGACATCGCCAACTGTTTGACCCACTAGGATGGCTAGCACCGATAATAGTAATAGCCAAAATGATAATGCAACACTTTTGGTTAGAAGGAATACAATGGGATGAGGTTGTATCTCCTACCACATTGGATCGTTGGCACACATTCATGGATAACCACATTTAAATAAACAATAATAAAATTCCACGATGGGTCCACTTTTCGCCAACGGACGATGTGTCCATTCATGGTTTCTGCGATGCTTCAGAGAAAGCATATGCAGCAACTATCTACCTGCGCGTAAAGACAAGCAACGAAGTTTTCGTCAGCCTACTATTGGCAAAAACCAGAGTAGCGCCTGTCAAAACTGTATCTTTACTGCGTCTGGAAGTGTGCGGCGCCGTATTACTGGCCGAAACAGTTGAATCAGTCGTCAACAACCTGGTGCTGACACATCTTAACCTGAAACTGCGGACGGATTCGACCATCGTTCTCGCATGGATTCGCAAGCCACCATGTTCATGGTCAATGTTTGTATTCCATCGAGTGACAAAAATCGTAGAAAAGGTCGGTAACGCAAACTGGAATCATGTCGATTCAGGATCTAACCCTGCGGACTTAGCTAGTCGGGGACTTCTGGCACAGGAGTTAGTGGAAAACACCTTGTGGTGGCAGGGACCTTCTAGGCTGCACGAAGATCAATCTAAATGGCCATTACAGCAAAACGACTATGAGACGACAATAGAGGAAAAACAGCTACGTGTCCATGCTTGTACAACAATACAGTGGAATTCTAACGACGTGAGATTCTCTCGAAGGACACATCCAAACACAAAAGCTTCCTTTTAACAAACATCTTGCTTAATTTCATCCGAAGAAATTAAAGCAACGACAAGACGTTTGATAATAACGCAGAAGCAGAAATATGGTCAAGAATATGGTTGTTTGAAATCCGGTAAGCCCATTGATGCAAAAAGTGAAATCCTCTCTCTCTCTCTCGATTTGTCATACAATGAGCGCCATCCAATTATCCTTCCATACAACTGCGTATTGTCTCGTCTAATAATCCAGTTTGTTCATCAAGTCTCTCTGCTTGGAGAAAACCATCTTATGTTACGGCTATCGCGGGCTCAGTATTGGATTCCAAGGGTGAAAAACTTGATACGATCCATTATCCATAACTGCAAGACGTGCACGATCTTCAAAAAACGTGTTCAGACGCAACTTATGGGTGCACTTCCCACCGAACGATCTACATTTTCACGCGAGTTATATCGTCACATCAACCCCCACCAAAATCCAGAAGACACCAATAAAACAAAAAAAAAAAAAACAAATCATTAAATCTATTTACACACTTAATAAAATTTTCATTTGAATTTTTAATAGTTTACAGCATATTAAACATTATTTTACAAACTACATAAATTGTGTTCATATTCATAAATTAATTTTAAACTATTAAAGTCAGCAGATCAAAACATTGCAACAATTGTAATTAATGCTTACTTCCTGTTTGCCGACTTTTATACACTTATTATTGTTTTAATTTTTACTGTTTTTTTCTTGACTCATCAAATTTCTTTTACTCATTTACCTTCATGTTAAATTAACTCAAAAATAAAGATTCATTATTGGTGTAACCTTCAAAGAGATAAAGTGGTTTTATTGAGTGCAGTTAACGAAGAACCTAATAACATAACTGGCGCAGTCGAAAAGCCAACGGTTCGGGTTGAAACTTAATTAAAAGTGCTAGAAAAATAATTTCTTTGCTAATAATTAAATCCTTGGACCACATAATTGTAATTAATGCTTACTTCCTGTTTGCCGACTTTTATACAATTATTATTGTTTTAATTTTTACAGTTTTTTTCTTGACTCATCAAATTTCTTTTACTCATTTACCTTCATGTTAAATTAACTCAAAAATAAAGATTCATTATTGGTGTAAACTTCAAAGAGATTAAGTGGTTTTATTGAGTGCAGTTAACGAAGAACCTAATAACATAACTGACGCAGTCGAAAAGCCAACGGTTGGCGTTGAAACTTAATTAAAAGTGCTAGAAAAATAATTTCTTTGCTAATAATTAAATCCTTGGACCACATAAGGGCCCGCCTGTTCAAAAATTCGAAGGAATATCGGACGGAAAACAAATATCAAGAGCATATTGGTATAAGGCTACAAGGAAAATAAGCGGAAATACTCGAGAACCGTTGGAAAAAGGACCTAAATCCCTCATGCATACAATTCTCATAGGGGCTCTGTAAGTAAATGAGTGGTTATTGAATTACAAATTCATATTCATAAATTAATTAAAACAAAAAAACAAATAAAAATAAAAAAAAGTCAATGAGTACAAATTCATATTCAAAGAAAATTAATTAAAAACAAAAAAAATTGAAGAAAAGTTAACATATATACATACATATATTGCGAAAATATATAAAAAAAAAATTTAAATAAAAAATATAATAACTAAAAAAAATTTTCAACCAGTGGAAAGATCATTAAAAAATATAATCCTTACAACTTAAAAGAAAATATAATATACATTGTCAAAATAAATAAAATTAAAAAGGAAGAAGTGGAAAAGTGGAAAGGTTAAATAAAAAAATTATTTTTGCGTAGGCCTTATTTGATTCCAAATATCTATCAATCGGAAACAAATTATCTTATATAAATAACACAAGTTATCATTTATTTTTGATGAGTAGTAAATTTAGATATTTTCCATATCCTAAAAGTTTTAAGATTTTTAAATCAAGAAGCCTACCCGTTATATCCGAGGACATTGCATTAAATTTTAATATGCTTTCGAATACAGAAGATCCAAGTATATCAGAGACTCAAACGACAACTAATAGTAACAACATAAATAATATCGACATTTTTAACTCACTTAGAATTCCAGATGCAATCAAGGACCTACCCAAATTTGATGGTAATCCAAGATTGCTCCACGAATTCATTAGTAGTGTGGAAGAAATACTTCTTCACATTAGGGGAGCCGATAACACTTCTCAAGGACTAATCCTCTTGAGGGCCATAAGAAATAAAATAGATGGTCAAGCCAACGAAGTCTTAAACATGTATGGCACATCCCTCAATTGGGATGCGATCAGAGGAAACTTGATATCGCATTATTCAGATAAAGGACAGAAACACATTAAAACAATACGGTAAACCGATTGAAAAATATTACTGTCGGAATGATGATATTTTTATGTTTGAAACACAACTTACTTTAACTTTGTTGAAATGATGATATAATTATAAATAAAATACAATTTATTTTAACTTTGTTGAAATGATGATATATTTACATATATTTGAAATACAATTTAATCTCTCTATTAAATTTTGTCTTTTTTCTTCGAGCACACGTGTTCTTATTTCTTGTGGCAGAGTGAGTATGTATAATAGTGAGTATGTTTAGTAGTGAGCATGTTTAATAGAGAGTATGTTTAATTTAACAATTCAATCATAGATAGTAATTTAACATTTCAATCATAGATGGCGCTTTTCATATACCAATAATGTTATAGATTATAATATTTACTAAATTACAACACGCCTCCTTAAATTTATAATCTCATATTATATAAACTTAAATGTCACCTTATAAGGTAATGAATAATGAATTTTTTTTGTTTTTTGTTTTTGTACTTTAACATTATTGAAATTTATATAATCAAATAAATCTTAACTCTAACATTTACTAAATCAGTCTAAGATCTGATCTGTTTTTTAGAAATGTTTTCTTATCTAAACTTTTAGTTAACATGTCTGTGTAATGTATTTTGTATGTAATTTTGTATCAATTTTAACAATCTCTACAATTTTCTTTTCATAGTTCTCATTTATATAATGATACTGCACTTCAATGTGCTTTGAATTTTTGGTGAAATTGCCATACTTAGCAATTGCAATTGCACCTGAGTTATCTTCATACAATTTAATTGGATCACAAAATTTCATATTAAATGATTCACTTAACAAAATTTCATATTAAATGATTACACTTAAAAAGTACCTCTGTCACTGCCTCTGACATAGCAGTGTATTCTGCAAAAGTTGAACATTTAGTTACTGTACTTTGTTTGCGAGATTTCCAATAAATTAAATTTCCAAACAATCTTATAATAAAACCAGTTGTAGTATTTCTGTCTACATTATCTCCTGCATAGTCAGAATCTACCATACAATCCAATATTTCAGTATCCACATTACCATAGTATGTTAACTTTAGATCTTTGGTTTTATACAAATATTTTAAGATTCTCATTGCATATTTGTAATGAGTTTGGTTTTAACAACTTTGGTATCTACTCAAATAATTGACACTATATGCTACATCTGGTCGAGTACCTGTGCTTATATATAATAGTTCTCCTATGACGTTCCTGTACTTAATACCTTTATCTACTTCTGTAGCTTGTTCTAGTTTTAAATTTGTTTCCATTGGACTATCATATAATTTAGTATTTTTTAGATCATATTTTGCAGCCAAAGATTCAATATATTTTGTTTGGTTTAAAGTCATTGCACTTTTATTATCACTACAATCAATATCTATGCCAATATAGTTTTTAATTTTTCCCAAGTCTTTCATTCCAAATCTTTTCATCAAACTAGATTTTAGCTCTTTTATTTTATTTAAATTTTTACAAAAAATTAAAAGATCATCTACAAATATTAATATATATATTGGATCTTTGCTTGCTTTCTTAACATACAAACAGTAGTCATAGTTACTTCTAACAAAATTTAGTGTTTTTATAAATTTATCAAAACAGTCATACCATACTCTAGGGCTTTGAGACCATAAAGTGCCTTTTGCAACTTGTACACTTTGTTGCCATCAGTTTCCTTCCGGTTGATTTATATAAACTTCTGATTTTACATGAGCATTTAAAAAAGCTGTCTCTACATCCATCTGTTCCACAAATAAATTTTGCTTACAACTGTATGACAATAAAATTTTTAAAGTTTGCATTTTTCCTACCGGAGAATAGGTATTTTCAATGAATTCATTTTGCTGAAATCCTCTTACAACTAATCTAGCTTTATAATCATTATTGCTTTTCTTCCTAAAAACCCATTTAACATCAATAACATTTTTATCATTTGGCCTTTTAACCATTTGCCAAGTATTATTTTTATTTAAGCTATTTATTTCTGAATCCATTGCTTTATGCCATTGTGTATGTTCATTGGAGTTCATCACCTCCTCAAATGTGTTTGGTACATTTGCATCAATATGGTTAACATATATAAAATGTGAAACTGGATTACCATATCTAGAAACTGGAGTTCTTTCCCTTTTTTGTCCTTTTCTCCATTATCATTTAAATTACCATCATTTACAAGATCCTTTAAAGAATTTTCAGGAATGCCCTCATCTACATAAGTCTTTGTTTCAGAAATAGTTTCAACTGTTTCATTTGAAGTTTGGCCAGTTTCTACATCTTTATTATTCTGATCATCTAATTTTTCTAAGCAAATCAATTTAGTATTTTCTTCAACTACCTGTACATGCCTAGCATTTATTATTCTATTTTTTAATAGAACACGATAACTATTTTCGTTGTAACCTACCAAAATTCCTTCTTGTGCTTTATCATCCCATTTACTTTTTCTTAGAACTTCAGGAACCCTTACAAAGACTCTACTTCCATAAATTTTTAGATGCTCAACGTTTGGTTTTACTCCAAAAAATATCTCATAAGGAGTTTTATTTTCAACAGTGTTAGCAATTGTTCGATTTTTTAAGTATGCTGCTGTTTTTATAACTTCCGGCCAATATCTCCTATGAATGTTGGCTTCCCTCATTAAACACCTACCTACATCCATAGCCGATCTGTTATATCTTTCTGCTACTCCATTTAATTCATGGACGTATGGTGGACATGGTAATAACTCTATACCTTTTTGCCTTATAAAATTATAAGTATCTTTGTTTAAATATTCTTTACCAGTCACACTGAATTTTCTTGACTCTCTTGTTGAATTTATTTTCCATTAAATTTTCAAACTCCATGAAACAATTAGCCACTTCAGATTTACTTTTAACACTTAATATCCTTGTACATTTACTATAGTCATTAATAAATGTGAGAAAGTATTTTTCTCCACCATAACCAGTTGTATTGTGTGGACCATTCGAATCAGTATGAATTAATTTTAAAATTTCATTAGTCTTTGTTCTATTATTTTCGAAAGGTACATTACTCATTTTACTTTTAATACAGTTTGAACATTTCATTTCCATGCTTTCAATTTTATCTGGCAAACCAACAACTAATTCATTATTTATTAATTTATTTAAATACTGAAAATTTATATGACCAAGTGCCCTGTGCCATTTCTCTTTTTGAGTTAATTTAACTGAGTGTGCATAGATTTCGTTTTAAGATAAAAAACTTTTTTTACAATACAAATTGTTTATTTTTTCAGCGACAACGATTAACTCTCTAGTGAAATTATAAATTTTGGCTTTTTCGTCTTTTGCTACTATAGTGCAACTTTTAGTTATCTTTGAAAAACTTAGCAAATTTTGTTTAATCCCCTCAACGTAGTAAACATTTTTTAAATCTACATGTTTTTTGTTATAATAGTTCTTAAAATAAATTTTGACGGTTCCTACTTTAGTAGCTTTCAGGTTTTTGCCATCTGGCAGTTTTACATCCACAGGACTTTTTAATTTTACAAATTTATCAAAATATTCATCATTGTTAATTATATGATCTGTACACCCGCTATCTAACAGCCAATTAGTTTCACTATTGCTTACACAATTTCCTGATTCAATAGACCCCCATACCTGATTTATCTCCGAATTGCATACTTGAGCTGTCCATGACTCCGATGAGAAGTTGTTTGTAGATTCACCACTTCAGTGACCTTGACCCGTACCACGGCTATAACCTCTGAAGTGATGCTGTCCTCTAAATGTACTCTGAACCTATTCTGACCTCTCTTAAGTCCACCTCTGTTGAAACCTCTCTGTAGTCCTCGCTGACCTCTAACACCTTGTTGCCCTTGATTATACTTCTGACCGTGCCAGCAGTCCTTACTGAGATGACCAGCCTTGCCACAGGTGAAGCATTTGGATCTGAGTTTGGTTGCAAAAGTGCTCACATTGTTTTTATTGTCCAAGTCGCTAGTGACAATATTTTTCTCTTTTATTTTGGAACATAGATAGTCGACCGATCGTTGTTCTTCTGGAATTAAATCCAGAAAATCTCCAATGTAACTGTAGCTTGGTGGAAGTGCTCTGAGTAAATATCTTAACTTTTCAGGTTCATCTATTTTTCCGCCAGCTACTTTGAACTCATTGATTGTTTTCTCAAACTCAACGAAAAAATCTTCTACTGTATCGTAATTGTTCAATTTAATCTCTTAAATTTTCCCTCTACATATTATTTGCATGGCATAGCTGTGGACTGTGTTAAATACATCTTGTCAAAATTCTTTATCATATCATATACTGTTGTGCACTCATTAACATATTCCAATTGTTTGTCTGAGATCGTGCTCATTAAAATAGTTCTTGCTTTTAAATCCTTCTTTTTCCATTCTGTTTCGCCATTTTCATTTTTAACTATGACGGATTCATTGCACTCTTTGTATTCCAACAAAGTTAATAATCTCAGCTTGAATAGTTTACACCATCAAAAATTGGTATCAAAATGTCTTCTATTTTTGCTTGTTTAGCCATTTCGGTGATAATAACAATATTATTCAAAGTACTTATTTTCACGATAATAACAATAGTATTTAAAGTACTTATTTCACGACAAATCGTTTTTTTTTTAGAACCCTTTAGGTTAACCTTGCTTTGTTGAAATGATGATATATTTACATATATTTGAAATACAATTTAATCTTTCTATTAAATTTTGTCTTTTTTCTTCGAGCACACGTGTTCTTATTTCTTGTGGCAGAGTGCGTGTGTATAATAGTGAGTATGTTAAATAGTGAGTATGTATAATATTGAGTATGTTTAATAGTCAGTATGTTTAATAGTGAGTATGTTTAATTTAACAATTCAATCATAGATAGTAATTTAACATTTCAAACATAGATGGCGCTTTTCATATACCAATCATGTTATAGATTATAATATTTACTAAATTACAACACGCTTCCTTAAATTTATAATCTCATATTATATAAACTTAAATGTCACCTTATAAGGTAATGAATAATGAATTTTTTTTTTTTGTTTTTGTACTTTAACATTACTAAAAACAAGTCCGTATGAATCAGAAAACTTCGTCGAACTTAATAACTTTAATATGCATTGCAAATCAAACAGGGAAAGAATTACAAATTCATCTGACTTACTCCGAATAGAACATCTGAATGGCGAAGAAAAGCATAAACTTTTGAAACTACGTATATCTTTTATAGAGAAGATGAAAAGTAGACGTTTGCAAATGAAATAAAACACAGAATTAGGACGACGGACGATATTCCTATTCATACTAGGTCTTACAGGTATCCTTTCGTTTACAAAGAGGAAGTTCGGAGACAAATATCAGAGATGTTGGAGCAAGGGATTATTAGGCCGAGCTTTTCCCCATGGAGCTCTCCAGTATGGATTGTTGAAAGACAGGTACCCACTTCCGAACATATCTGAGATCTTGGATAAACTGGGCAAATGCCTTTACTTTTCGACTTTGGATTTAGCAAGTGGCTTCCATCAAATTGAAATGGATCCACGGGACATATCAAAAACAGCCTTCACTGTGGAATACGAATACGTAAGAATGCGTTTTGGCTTAAAAAACGCACCCTCAACTTTCCAGAGGGTTATGGATAATGTCCTAAATGATTTGGTTGGAAAAATCTGTCTAGTGTATTTAGATGACATTATTATATTTTCGAAGTCCCTCCAGGAACATATTGTGAATTTAGAAAAAGTCTTTCTAAAGTTAAAATGTTCAAATTTTAAGGTACAGATGGACAAATCAGAGTTTATGCGAAAAGAAATTGCTTTTTTAGGACACGTAGTTACGACGGAAGGCATAAAACCGGATCCGACAAAAATAGAAGCTATCCAATACCACGCACTAATCGTGAAATAAAATCGTTCATAGGCCTACTCAGTTATTAGAGGAAGTTTATCCCGAACCTGGCAAGACTTGCAAAACCAATGACAGAATGCTTAAAAAAGGGCAGAAGCATAACATTAAACGCCAGATATCTAGAAGCTTTCGAAACAAGCAAGAATATTTTAATGAACGATCCAATACTGCAATACCCTGATTTCACAAAGCCATTTTTACTCACAACAGACGCAAGTAACATTGCGCTTGGAGCAGTCCTTCCTCAAGGTCACATAGGTAGTGACAAACCTATTTGCTACGCAAGAAGGACTCTTTCTGAGAGTGAGATTAACTATTCCACTATTGAGAAAGAGCTTTTAGCCATAGTGTGGACAACCAAATATTTCCGCCCATATCTGTTCGGTCGTAAATTTAAAATAAATACTGACCACAGACCACTTACATGGCTAATGAGTCTCAAGGAGCCCAATTCGAAATTGGTGAGATGGCGCCTGAAGTTGGAAGAGTATGACTACGAGATCGTATACAAAAAAGGAAAATTGAACAGTAACGCAGATGCATTGAGCAGGATGAAATTAGGCCATAATAAAACCGCTGATATAAATTTGTGTGATTCGGACGAACTGTCTACAATACATTCATGTAAGAAAAATGTGAATAATGGCATACCAATTTCAGAAAATCCTTTAAATGAATTCAACTTGCAACTTTTACTAGAAAGATCTGACAAAAAACCCAGTATGACTGTTGAAACCATCTTTAAAAACAAAGAACGTAAAACTATAAGAGAAAAAGATTTTCTCAAGACACAATAGTTCAAATTTTCAAAAAGTTTATACCCTCAGGTAAACTAACTGCCATCTTCTCCGATGAACCAACTTTCAGAACTATTCAACTGATATACTCAAAATACTTTTCAAATGGAAAACAGTTTCGTATCGTCCGATGCCCTAAAATCCTAACAGATGTAACTGACAATGATAAACAATTTGAACTAATTCGTACCTGTCATAAAATAGGAACCATAGAGGAATTACCAAAATTTATGAATACTTAAAGAGACAACATTATTTTCCCTTTATGCAATCTATAATAAGTAAAACTTTAAATAATTGTGAAATTTGCAATACACTCAAATACGACAGACACCCACCAAAATTAGAATTCCAAGTTACAGAAACACCAAACGAACCAAGAACAAGTGTTTGTGTGCTCAAAGCTTTAAAACATTTATGAACCTTGCGGGAGTATCTAAGAAAATTGTTTGAGATCAGGGTACCGAATTTACATCTAACATTTTTAAAGATTTTTGTAGACAATATGAAATTATACTTCACTTCACATCATTTCAACAATCCAGTAGCAACTCTCCAGTAGAACGACTTCATTCAACCCTAACTGAAATTACAGAATTATAATGACAACCAGAAAATCCAAGAAAATGGAATTAGATCACGAAGAAATATTAGATGAGACGTTTATAACTTATAATAATACAATCCATTCATCTACAAAATTCACACCATATGAGTTATTCTTTGCAAGACCGTATAACTTCTCAAAAGACATAAAATACGACAATAAACACGAATTTTTAGTTAAGTTAAATGAATTTAAAGAAAAACTATACTCCATTGTTAAAGAAAAAGTTATGAAAGCTAAAGTAAAATATATTAGTCGTCTTAATTAATCTAGGAAACCTCCAGAGCGTAGGAACAAAGAAGAGGATATATATAGAAAAGAATGTAGGAGAAACAAATAAACTGCATGATTCGCAAAACATAAAGTATTAAAAGATAATGACGTTACTTTACAAACTACTAAAGAAAAAAAATTACACAAATCAAAATTTAAACTGAGACCACGAACATAATAAACAATTATTTACTTTTAGAATAGCCTTTGCTTATGGACAAGTCTTGGAAATACAAAATTTTGACAAAGACCATAGCCATAGCATATAGAATATGATAGCCCTGAAGATTGGACACGCGAGAACGATTGAAAGTTATTTCAATGTCATTCATATAATAGACTTGGACAATTATAATTCGCAAACTTCAAAATTAATTACTATCGTAGACAAATTTGAAAAAAATAGTCTTCTAAAAGATGCGGCTAAAATTTGTAAGCTGAAACTTAAGGGACTCGAAAACAAACTACAGACATTAAATCCATATAAACGTACAAAACGGGGACTATTCAAAGGCTTAGGCTCTGTAATAAAATATGTAACTGGGACATAAACAAATACAAGAACTGCAGGACACAAATTAAATTCAAAAATAATAGAGGAAAATCAAAAAAGTTTGAATATACAAATGATACAGAGATTTAAAAATTTGACAGAGCATATAAATAACAATCAGGAAAGCATTACAAAATTTTTAGAAAAACTCTCAGCAAAAACAACTAATCATATTCTAAAAGAAGACAATGCGTTATTAGAAATCCAATACATGAATCAGCTTGATTATAATATAGATTTATTATTGAACCATATCTCTGACATAATAGAAGCTGAAATGCTCGCAAAGCTTGGTATAGTATCAAAGCTTATTCTTCATCCAGATGAATTGGATGAAATAAGACACCATTTTAAGTCCCAGAATATTGACTTAGTTTCGGACGGGCACCTTTACGAACTTCTGGAACTCCAAGCATATTATAATAATAGCTTCTTCTTCTTCTTTACTGGCGTAGACACCGCTTACGCGATTATAGCCGAGTCAACAACAGCGCGCCAGTCGTCTCTTATCTTCGCTACGTGGCGCCAATTGGATATTCCAAGCGAGGCCAAGTCCTTCTCCACTTGGTCTTTCCAACGGAGTGGAGGTCTTCCTCTTCCTCTGCTTCCCACGGCGGGTACTGCGTCGAATACTTTCAGAGCTGGAGTGTTTTCATCCATCCGGACAACATGACCTAGCCAGCGTAGCCGCAGTCTTTTAATGCGCTGAACTATGTCAATGTCGTCGTATATCTCGTACAGCTCATCGTTCCATCGAATGCGATATTCGCCGTGGCCAACGCGCAAAGGACCATAAATCTTTCGCAGAACCTTTCTCTCGAAAACTCGCAACGTCGACTCATCCGTTGTTGACATCGTCCAAGCCTCTGCACCATATAGCAGGACGGGAATTATGAGTGACTTATAGAGTTTGGTTTTTGTTTGTCGAGAGAGGACTTTGCTTCTAAATTGCCTACTTAGTCCGAAGTAGCACCTGTTGGCAAGAGGTATCCTGCGTTGAATTTCTAGGCTGACATTGTTGGTGGTGTTTAAGCTGGTTCCAAGATAGAGGAAATTATCTACAACTTCAAAGTTATGACTGTCAACAGTGACGTGAGTGCCAAGTCGCGAGTGCGACGACTGTTTGTTTGATGACAGGAGATATTTCGTCCTGCCCTCGTTCACTGCCAGACCCATTTCTTTTGCTTCCTTGTCCAGTCTGGAGAAAGCAGAACTAACAGCGCGGGTGTTGAGGCCGATGATATCAATATCATCGGCATACGCCAGCAGTTGTACACTCTTATAGAAGATGGTACCTTCTCTGTTGAGTTCTGCAGCTCGAACTATTTTCTCCAGAAGCAGATTGAAAAAGTCGCACGATAGGGAATCGCCTTGTCTGAAACCTCGTTTGGTATCGAACGGCTCGGAGAGGTCCTTCCCGATTCTGACGGAGCTTTGAGTGTTGCTCAACGTCAGTTTACACAGCCGTATTAGTTTTGCGGGGATACCAAATTCAGACATCGCGGCATAAAGGCAGCTCCTTTTCGTGCTGTCGAAAGCAGCTTTGAAATCGACGAAGAGGTGGTGTGTGTCGATTCTTCTTTCACGGGTCTTTTCCAAGATTTGGCGCATCGTGAATATCTGGTCGGTTGTTGATTTACTAGGTCTAAAGCCACACTGATAAGGCCCAATCAGTTTGTTGACGGTGGGCTTTAATCTTTCACACAATACTCTCGACAGAACCTTATATGCGATGTTGAGGAGGCTAATCCCACGGTAGTTGGCGCAGATTGTGGGGTCTCCTTTTTTGTGGATTGGGCATAGCACACTTAAATTCCAATCGTTGGGCATACTTTCGTCCGACCATATTGTGCAAAGAAGCTGATGCATGCACCTTATCAGCTCTTCGCCGCCGTGTTTGAATAGCTCGGCCGGCAATCCATCGGCCCCTGCCGCTTTGTTGTTTTTCAGGCGGGCAATTGCTATTCGAACTTCTTCATGGTCGGGCTATGGAACATCTGCTCCATCGTCATCGATTGGGGTATCGGGTTCGCTTTCTCCTGGTGTTGTGCGTTCACTGCCATTCAGCAGGCTGGAGAAGTGTTCCCTCCATAATTTAAGTATGCTCTGGGCATCGGTGGCTAGATCACCTTTGGGGGTTCTACAAGAGTATGCTCCGGTCTTGAAACCTTCTGTAAGCCGCCGCATCTTTTCGTAGAATTTTCGAGCATTACCCCTGTCGGCCAGCTTATCAAGCTTTTCGTACTCACGCATTTCGGCCTCTTTCTTTTTCTGTCTACAAATGCGTCTCGCTTCCCTCTTCAACTCTCGGTATCTATCCCATCCCGTCCGTGTTGTGGTCGATCGTAACGTTGCGAGGTAGGCAGCCTGTTTTCTCTCCGCTGCGACACGGCACTCCTCGTCGTACCAGCTGTTCTTCTGCACTTTCCGAAAACCAATGGTTTCGGTTGCAGCTGTACGTAAGGAGTTTGAAATGCCGTCCCACAGTTCCCTTATACCGAGTTGTTGACGAGTGCTCTCAGAGAGCAGGAGTGCAAGCCGAGTAGAAAAACGTTCGGCTGTCTGTTGTGATTGCAGCTTCTCGACGTCGAACCATCCTTTTGTTTGTTGGCGTGCGTTTTTTGCTGCACAGAGGCGGGTGCGAATTTTGGCTGCAACAATATAGTGGTCCGAGTCGATGTTAGGACCTCGGAGCGCGCGCACATCTAAAACACTGGAGACGTGTCTTCCGTCTATCACAACATGATCGATCTGGTTGGTGGTTTTTCGATCGGGAGACAGCCAGGTAGCTTGATGTATCTTCTTATGCTGGAATCTAGTACTACGGATAACCATATTTCGGGCCCCGGCGAAGTCGATCAGCCTCAGCCCATTTTAGGATGTTTCCTCGTGAAGGCTGAATTTACCGACCGTAGTGCCAAAGGTACCTTCTTTGCCCACCCTGGCACTGAAGTCGCCAATCACGATTTTGACATCGTGGCGGGGGCATCTCTCATAAGTGCGCTCCAAGCACTCATAAAAGGCATCTTTGGTCACATCGTCCTTCTCTTCCGTCGGGGCGTGGGCGCAAATCAGCGATATGTTGGAAAACCTCGCTTTGATGCGGATTGTGGCTAGACGTTCATTCTCCGGGGTGAATGATAGTACTCGGCGACGGAGTCTCTCTCCCACCACGAATCCAACACCAAACTTGCGCTCCTTTATATGGCCACTGTAGTAAATGTCACAAGGACCTACTCGTCTCTGTCCTTGTCCCGTCCATCGCATTTCTTGGACGGCGGTGATGTCAGCCTTTATCTTTACGAGGACATCTACCAGCTGGGCAGCGGCACCTTCCCAATTAAGGGACCGGACATTCCAGGTGCATGCTCTCAAATCATAGTCCTTATGTCGTTTGCCATGGTCGTCATCAAAAGGGGGGGCTCTCATCCGAGGCTGTTTTTTTCCTTTCATTGGGGGGGTTTTTTTACGTGGCTGGTCCCAAACCCAGTGCACAACCCTATGCAGGGGTGTTTCGCCTTCTCACTTTAGCTCGCCTTCAAACGGATGTTCTTAGGCTGCCCAGAGGATACTTGGTCAAAGACCGGAAGTCGTCAGCTGCTTGAGTCATATGTAAAAGAATCGTTTCTGGCCACTCTCAAGTGAATGGCGATCAGAGAACTTTCCTCACTTGCGTGAACCTCTACACATGACTCCATCCTCCACATTATAATAATAGCACCCTTATTTTTAATATAAAACTACCAAATTTGGCGAAAAGTACGAATTCGCTTTTCCATCTTATTCCTCTTCCTATGAATAATACGAAAGTAATTAAAACAAAACCATACGTAAATTACAATAACCACGAGCTTCAGTACTTAACAGAGATTTGCCCAAAAATTGAGAATGTGTGTTACTGCAAGAGGTCAAATGACTTCGAAAGCACCAATAATTCAACTTGTATCGATAGAATCTTGAATAGTAAAACACCAATATGTCCTGTGAACGATGTGGGGCCCACATCGAATATATTCCAACCGGAATATAATTATATAATGGTTATTAACGTAAAGGGACTACCGATAACCTCTGATTGTGGGCAAAACTTCACAATTGAAGGAACCTCCCTTCTCCACTACACAAATTGTTCCGTCACGATACCGGGAACAACATATAAAGACAACCCTTCAGTCCATTGAGACACAATCTTCATAGCACCACCAAATCTAGAGAAAGTGCAAATAACAACAGTAACAGAGACTTTAAGCCTAGAGAAAATCAAAGATTACAGTTTCATCAACAAAAACGATATTATGAAATTAAGAAAGGATGCATTTCAAAGAAGAACGATA
>CM050327.1:47349871-47386891 GCA_027475135.1 Bactrocera correcta | reverse complement strand
CTTGAAGATCGACGCAGCGCGCACAACTGACTCATCGAGAATACGTTTAATCTCCACCGACTCGGCATCTATACGCAATGAGCGATAAAGAGACTTAGCTGCGGTGGTTTCCAGAAAGAGTGATTCCTTGATGTAGTCCTCAACGCTGTGTATATTTCTATAATTAACTTTGAGTTAAGTCTTATTCGGTATACAAATAATAGCTTCCTACTCACTGTGGCAATTTTCTCACATCCAAAAATGTGCGAAATGAAACTTTTATCAGCGGTCCCTCGCCAAAGCCCCACGTGTCCACACGCAATGGCTGCAAACCGTTATCCATCAGCGAACGTTCAATGAAACGTTTGTAAAATTCGATTTTCTGCTTATAAGTAGTCGTGTGATTGTACTTTAGACCTGTCGAGAAGAGGTCACCCTTCGCTATGCGAAACGAACCCTCGAAACCCAACACAGCTGTAAGTTTGAGATTATATCATTTGTTAAATTTTAGCTTTCATTAATGTCAAACTACTCACGATCCTCCATATTCGCTTTCACCGAACTAAAGTAGAACGCCAGTCCGGCTATTGAGATCACGGCGAGTAGCACAATAAACACTGCGGTCGTGAGTATAATGGAGAATGAACGCGGCTTCTGGTAGTGTGTATGCGTTTTGGCGGAGAATGTTGAGGGCGCTATATTGCGTCCATCACGCCATATGCCCCACGCATTATAACTGTATTGACTATTTAGACTGTGTTCGTTCGTGTACGAAGGTTGTTTGTTCATATGGTAGTAAGCTCCAAGTGTCGAGCGACGTCCCAATGTGTTTTGGTAGGTGTAATCGTTGGACTGTAAAGAGAGAAAAGGAAGTTATTGCATGGGCAATGTAGTTCACATATTCATTGAAGAACTGACATAGGTTATTAGATTTTTTGGACAATTTAAAGAATACTAAATTAAACTATTTTAAGTTTTAAATGAAGAGTATTATTGTTTTTATGGTTTAACCTCGAATCTTCAAAAGCTTATTTTACGCTCTCCTAAATACTTCCCAAAATCTTTTATCCTGTTATCTTCAAAGAACTATGGGTGCCTTTGGCTTGCTGGAACTAAAAAGTTGAACTTTTAAGATACTGTAGCTTTTTGTATGCTTCAAGATTTTGTGTCAATCCTTATCAGAACTTTTAGTGCTATAGTCAGAGACGCTTTGAGAGTAAGCTTTATTATGTTGACGAACTTTACTAAGAAGTTTTTTTATAACTTTTTTAAGCTCAGTAAGTGAGTTATATAAGATTTAAGAGTTTCGAACTAAAGTGTTTATAAACCTTTTACTACAGAGAGTTGCTTTTTAAGCCCTAAAAGATCTTATTATGGCCGGAGATATTCGAGATGTAAATTTTATAAGAATTGTGAGCTTTTATAACATTTAAGCTTAAGTTGGAAGCTTTTAAGGTCTTCCTGATCTAAAATTGCTTGGAAAAATCAGAAAGTAAGGTATATAAAATTAGTGAGCTTTAAACAGAAGCTTTTTTCTTATAAATTCAACTTTGGTGAGGAGCTTTTTAAGGACAACGAGATCAATTTATGGCTGGAGCTGATCGAAGAATAAAATTTATAAAAATTTTGATTTATGAGATTTTTAGAAGAGCTTTTTATAAGATCTGAGCTTTCATGAGAAGCTTTTTCTACCTTTGGTGATCTCATATTTCTTAAAAAACCTCAAAATTTAGCTATATAAGATATGTGGGTTTTAAACTAAAGCACTTAAAGCCTTAAAAAGCTAATCATGGCCGGAGCTGCTCAGAGCAGACCTATTAATATTTGTAAGCATTATAGCGCATTTAACGTTTTAAATTTGAATTGTCTATATTTCGACATTGGAAACAACAAATACCATTCGGAAAGTGACAGATATTCAGTAAAAAGTCTAAAATTTACGAAATGAGTCGCTATTCACTAGAAAAAAACTGGGAAATATTGAAAACTTTTTTCCAAAGTGGTGAGCCTTTCTACCCAAACTGTGAGAAATTTGGCAAAAAAATGGACAGACAAAAATTGCCATCAGTTCAACTTATGCAACAATTTGTCAAGCGTGTGCCTAAAACTGGCTCATTGGTGGATAAACCAAAACGTTGTCAACGATCTTTTCCCGCGCGTTCAACCAAAAATATTGCGACTGTGGCTGAAAATGTTAATGAGAGGATTCCACCTTAAAAAAATACCTCGCTATAAAGCCATATAAAGTTCAATTGGTGCAACAGCTGAAGCCACCTGACCACCCGAGCCATCTACAGTTCGCATATTAGGCAGAATATCGTTTGACCGAGGATGGTCAATTTTACCGAAAAATCATCTTTTCGGACGAGGCGCATTTCCACTTCGATGGTCATGTTAACAAGCAGAATTGTCGCTTTTGGGGCACAGAAAACCCGCACGTAATCGTCGAGAAGCAAATGCAGCCAGCACGAATCACTGTATTGTGCGGATTTTGGTCTGGTGGAATCATCGGCCCATTTTTCTTCGAAAAGTAAGAAGGAACCGTCGTTACCATCAATGGTGAGCGATATCGCGCAATGTTAACCGAATTTTTCTTCAAGCAAATTGAAGAGGAAGACTTGGACAACATTTGGTTCCAGCAGGACGGCGCTACAGCAAATGCTACACTCAATCTTTCACGCCCTATCTTTGAAAATCGCATAATCAGCAAAAGAGGTGATGTGAATTGACCTAACAGAAGCTGCGATTTAACTCCGTTGGACTATTTCCTCCGCCAACCATCCAGAAGCAGTTCAAGATCTAAAGTACGAGATTCAAGCTGCTGTAGCTGCCATAAGGCCTGAAACCATCGAGAAAGTTCTCCAAAATTGGGTGGATCGGATAAGCTACTGTAAACTCAGCCGTGGTAGTGATTTGTCCGGAATTGTTTTCCACAAATAAATTTCATAAAACAACCTTTTAAATAAATGTCAAACCTTTGAAAAATTTCAAGCCGTTTTTTTTTATTGACTTTTTAAATTTAAAATTTTATATGATCCACCCTGTATAAGAACGAAGCTTCTTTGTAACTTTAAGAACTCCTTAATCGGAAATTATTGCAAGGTGAGCCTTACAAGATTTGTTTATTTTACCGTGGAACTTTTCTGCACTCTGAGCTTTACTCGGAAGCTTTAATGTTAAGCTTTTAATGATCTTCGAGAGATATTTGGGTGCACTAAAAAGCTTTGAACGAAGAAGTAAAACTTTTTAATAACTTAAAGAACTACATATCGTTGGAAGTTCTCACAGAACGAGACTTACAGGATTTGTAAGTATTAGAAAGGAGCTTTTTTGGACTTTAAGCTTTAATGTAAAGCTGCTCATGATCTTCAAGAGAAAATTATGCTCTAAAAAGCTGTAAACGTGAGTTTATACACTTTGTGAGCTTTATACAACAGCTTCTTTAAAATGTAAACTATAGTGTGAAGCTTATTAAGCCACTCAAAGTATAAGTATTCCCGAAGACGCTCAGAAAATATGTGTTATAAAATTTGTGAGCTTTATTCGGGGGCGTACATGTATACTAAGCCTAAATGTGCTTCAAAATCCTCGAAGATCGTTCTTTATGATTTATTTGGTCCAAGTATATTAAAATCGCAGTTGACCGATTATAGCACTCTGAAAGTCATTTCTCTGAAAAGTTACGGCTTTCTAGAAAAATTTAAGATAATGGTGATATTTTCGTCATCATTTCAACAGCAGAAACCTACAATCTTACTTAGACTCTTCATACAACTATGTTAGGTGCCATGACACTAAAAGCAATGAAAGTGATCAAGATGCATCAGCAACAATAAAAATTCCAACAAAATTCCCTCCTTGCACGCAGCGCTGTTAGAGCCTGCGATTTTCCGCATCAACAATTAACAGCAAGCGATTATCAGATACCAGTTATGTGGCAACGCCTAGTTAATTAAAGCTCTACAAGCAGCAAATTTCAAGTGGGCTTGAACAGCATGCAACGCCGACGTCGACGCCAACGCCCAAACTACAAAATTAATATCCGACAGGTACTGCAGATGCCAGCGACAGCATGTGATTACACATATTTGTGCGTATATTTTATGTATATGTTAGTGCTTGCAGTTAGTCAGCCAATTTGTAATCCGACACATGCCAATGCCAATGCTAGTCAACTGATTAACAATTAACCAGTTTTCGTCTGGCAGACAATGATGTCCCGGGGGACAGCACGGGCGCACACACCAACACACACACACACACCCAATTATAGCGAAATGAGCGCAAAAATAATGCTGGGTTGAGAGATAATGGCGGCAAAAATAACTATAAGAGTCTGTGTGACTGTAAAGGTGAATATATATACATATATAGGCAGATATAGTTATGTATATGGCAGGCACAAAACTTCATCTCGATTAGCTGCTGCCGACTACACGACTGACTAGCTATTTGATAGACATTGCATACCAACTAAATTGGCAGCATTGTAATTATAGAAATTTGCCTACAACCCCGGCGTGTGCATTTGTGTATCAACATGTGGCATGTAAGTACAAGTCTATATATTTATATGTGTGTTTGTGCCACTTTGTAGTGAGACCTTCAAAACTGTTTCAAGTGCAGTCATTGCCACAGCCAAACTATACGTTGAATTGGATATGCTTTGCAGCTAAAATGAGCGCATGCTAAAAGGATTCCATTGAACTCGCCGGCCGGAGGCAACAAAAGGCTAGCAAACACCAAAAAAAAAGCGAAAAGAAACATTAAAATCATCAGTCGTTAATGGTGTTGCCATTAAAATAAATTACACGCTTCTAACTATATGCTGTGGTTGCTAGGCGTACAGCCACACACACAGTAATGCAAAATGTAGCTGAGCGCTTTTATAACTGTAGAGTTATTGTTGTGTGGCAAGCAGCAAATGCAACAGCTTCCTGCGTTTAATGGAATTTAATACTTTGTAATACTTAGCAGCACTTTAGAGCGGGCCCTCAAATTGTAGAGTGAAATATATGCACAACTACAACTACATATGTGTATACCATAGAAGTGGCACACACATTGTGGAGGGTTTTTTATACCCTGAAAGGGTATATTAGTTTGCCATGAAGTTTGTAACAACCTAAAGGAAACTCGGAGATGCTATAACGATCGAGCTGAACCGATTTAGTCAAGTCCAATACGTCCAACCGCCTGTATTTACACGAGTTAGTAGCTAAGTTCTTAAAATATCGAGCTGAAAATTTGCCCACGTCTTTTTCTCCCTAAGAACCTTCTCATTTGTCGGAATCACTTATATCGGATCACTATAGCATATAGCTGTCATACAAACTGAACGATCAAAATAATGTCCTTATATGGAAAACTGTTTCATTTGATGTGATATTTTCATAAAATTTGGCATGAGCTATTTTCTTAAGCAATAATGCAATCTCCGAAAAAATTATTCATATCGGACCACTACAACGTATAGCTGTCATACAAACGGTCCTGTCAAAATCAAGTTCTTGGAAGGATAATTTTTTTATTTAGAAACATATCTACACGAAATTTTACACAGATGACTTTTCAAGACAACACTAAAATTTGCGAAGAAATTATTCAGGTCGGACCACTATTACATATAGCTGCCATACAAACTGACAGGTTATGACCAAGGTTTTGTATGAAAAACTTGCTTATTTGACAAATTATTGTCACTAAATTTGGCATGGATTATTTTTTTGTATAGTGCTATAACCTCTGGAAAAATTGTTCAGATCGATCCACTATAGCATATAGCTGTCATACAAACTGACAGATTATGACTAAGCTTTTGTATGAAAAACTTACTTATTTGACAATTTATGCCACTAAATTTGGCACGGACTATTTTCTTAGGCAGCGCTATGATCTTCGAAAAAAGTGTTCAGATCGAATCACTATATCACATAGCTGCCATACAAACTAACCGGTCAAAATCAAGGTCTTGTATGGAAAACTTTTTTATTTGATGAGATATTTTCATGAAATTTGACACAGACTATTAGAAAAAACACAGTTATAATCTCCGAATATATTGTTGAAATCGGTCGACTATAGCATATAGCTGCCATACAAACCGACCATTCAAATTCAAATCATTCCCTGTGAAAACATTTTTATTTGTAAAGAGATCTGCACAAAATTTGGCGTTTATTAGTTTTCAAGGTAATCCTACAATATCCGAAAAAATTATTCAGATTGGACCACTCTAGCACATAGCTGCCATGCAAACTGACCAGTAAAAATCATCAAAAATATATTTTTATACCCTTTTATGCTATAAGAAATGCAACTGTGAAGGGTATTACAGTTTCGGTGCAGACGTGCAGCCAAAGTCAACTTTTTTCATGTTTACATACAATTATATCAGCGCTGTTTAAATGCCACCAACTTGTTGGTGCAGTTAATAGCTTCCTTTTAGCCACATATACACAATTTTTTGTTTTCATATGTATATGTATATATGTGTATATGCAATTCCGCTGTCCGCTCAAGGCTGTCATAAAGTATTTGCAGCCATACTTATAAGCTCGTGATATCAGTTGCATAGCTCAACTCAATTAAATTGCTTTCAACTGTAAACGTACAGGCCACACATTGTTGCAACAACTAACAGCAGGAAATACGTATATAAATGTGCGCATTTAATTTCAATTCATATGCATTCCATAAATATATTTTTTTGCACAAAAATGCCCTTTGAGACGCAGCAATTGCTTGCCACTATTGCTACGCGCACCTTCTGCTACGCATATCAATTCATCGCTTATATCGAAAGTGTTTACTTTGCGCTATGAAACTTTTCTTCAGTTTTTCCTTCACACATCACATCATCTGCTTAAGACAAGAGTATGAGTCAGCCCCACACACTGCCTTATCTACTACGCTAGCTCTTAGTCTCACACTCTCTTATGGTTGCCCACCGCTTTTAAGCGGCTCATACCATTCTCAAGCAGCTGAAATCTTCTTTTAGCCACACTTCACACAGACCGGTGGTGTTGCTTTCGCTCTTTGTTGCCTTAGTTCATTGAACTGTTTGCCGTCTGCCTGTCAGTTGTCAGATTTATCACTCAAACAGCCATCAATTCTTTTGCTCCCAGTGTCCAAGTAGACACAATCAACCGCCTGTTTTTATGTGTTCTTTTTCGCATTGGTATGTATGTGTGTTGACCTAAAGGGAGTGAGTGTTAACATCTATATTTGCAGCATAGATCTTTTTGAGTCATACGAGGGTTACCACGTATTTTAAGGAAATTTCTCAAAATATTAAAATTTCTATGATATGATTTTTTCATAACTGCTTATATCATAGCTTTTAGCTGGAAACATTTTTTTTAACTAAATTTTTTTAAACCGGTTGCAAACCGATCCACAAAAAATTGTTTGCCCTTTTACGGTCGTCAATCCACTGCCACCATGTCTAGTTTGTTTAGGTTCAAATCAAAAAAGTATTTAAATATGGCAACCCTGCTCAAAGATTTTGCTAATTTTCTTTTTTCTTGTTTCGACATGATTGCAAAATCGTTGTCAAAGAGCAGGCGTTAAGCATAATACTATATGCTTATTATTATCACTGAGAACTAATAGTTTTCTTAGTGGCAACCCTATCAAAATTTTTATAATATAGAAGATATTTACGTTATTATATGTAAACAGTATTTTATGCGTTTTCTATGATATTATATCAGAGCTTAATTTAAAGGATATATTATTTATTGTTGGCAACCTAAATATATTTAATGCAAAATGGTATAATTTTAGAATTTGTTTGACAAAAACTTTAGCTGAATTTTGATTTTAAATTTCGCATAATATTTTTTTTAAGTATTTAATATTTACAATTGGCAACCCTCTTTGTTTTTATTTTAAGTATTTATTTATTTTTAATTTTTACAATTAATTTCTCATCTAAGTTTTTTTTTTACACTTTCGTATATAATTTTATTTTTTCTCATATTGACAGTTGGTAACCCTTTTTCTAATAATTTTCTCATGCCTTTTTTATTGAAAATGTCGCACCCATAATTTTTCGCACACCAACACAAGCACAAATATTTTATTTTTTCTACATACTTCTGGTTTTTTTTTATTTTACAAATTTTAAATAGTCTGGCAACGCTAAAAAAATCATTTTTTTTTTAAAGTACCAAAACTAAACTTTTTATAAATACTTTTCGAAATATCCTTCATTTCGCTTCAAAATATTAAAATTTATGTTATTGACAACCCTATTAGAAATTTCAAATAGTCTGGCAAAGCGAAATAAAATATTATTTTGTTAAAAAATTCGAAAACTAACGTGTTTTTTAAAACATGCGAAATATACTTCATTTCACTTCATAAAATATTAAAATTTACGTTGGTGGCAATCTTATTAGAAATATGTACATAAGTTTGCTCATAAGGACACAGCTGAGTTTAGGTATTTTATGTAAATTACGCATCTTTTTACATAGGAATATACCGATTAAGCTTACATGCATACATACCTATGCATATACACATATGTTATGTAATTATTATTTACTATGCCCACATATGGCAACCCCACAACCCCAAACATTTCTACAATTATGAATTAAAAAAAAAATTATTTAAAAATTTTCTTTTTATAAAATAATTTTTATAAAATAATAAATGGCAACTCTAATTTTTTATTCTTGAAGGAATTTTTAATTTCAATTATTATAAATTTCACGAGTTGTAAAAATGTTTTTTATGTTTATTTTCCAAACCGGCATGATTTTGAACAGTTTTAATTTTTTTAATATGGCGACTCTATCTCGCAAAAAGAAAACTTGTCTAAAATTTTTTTATAAAAAATTATAATTACTTTTTTTAAAAACAGGTGGCAACACTAAAAAATATTTTTTGATAAATTTTTATTTTTTTTATAAAAACATTATTTAGATTTATATTCCAAACAGGCATGATTTTGAACTGTTTTATTTTTTTTTTTTGGAAATTTAGGCAACTATAAAAATAAGTTGCCTTTTTTTCAGATATTTTTAATTTCCTTGTGGTTCACGTGTAGCAAATTGTTTACATTTTATTTATTTTAAACCAGCTTAGTTTTGAAGTTAGTCACCCACGTATCTTTAGCATACGCCAGCGCCATATAGCAAATATCGATAGTTCTTAATCTTTGTTTGCTTTGCATCGTTTTCATATTACTTCTCCGTATCTTTTGCATACCGGTCTTTGATTTTCTTTTTGAGACGCTTCACTAATGCCGCAAATCCCAACACACACACATGCCTATATTCATGTGGTTGTTTGTTGCAAGTTCTTCTGTGGCATGCTGCCATGTTTATTTCCCTTCCATCCGGCGTTTTTCACACTTTTTATGCCAAATGTTTGCCGATATTACTTTCATGTCGTCTCATGCCCAGCTGTTGACGAAACATCAAACCGCTTGTTGTCAGAAGCCTCGCTCCGCTGCACGTTTACTCCGCTTTTTCGATTGATGTTTGCTTGAGCGTTTTTTCTTTCGTATTTCTGCTTGTTTACACGTTCTATTGTCGGCGGCAACAATTGTGGGCCTTTACCGGTCGTTTTGTAGTTCTTTTCTGCTCTTAATTTTTGTTTGCTTCTGTTTCCATATCGTTTGTTGTGCGGCATGTTGCAGGTGTTTTGATTTCCATTTTCTAATAATATTTACAACTGCAATGCTACAACTCCATATATTTACCTCAAATCGGCATGAACACGCTAACGTTTACCTAGGCTGAGTGCAGCAGGATACGACGGTTGATCTGTGTTTGTGTGCCTCAAATAGCGTCCGATATGACAACATGTTTGCTTAACAAGAATGCACACGGGTATGTTAATGACTAAACATACAAGCATATTTACGTTCATATAGTTTTTAATGAACTCAGTTTACGTGCATAAACTTTTGATTTTATTTTTAGTTCAACAAAGATAAGAGTTTGAAGTGTGTAGTATCTAATACTTCCATATCTATTAAGATAGAACAATTGCATCAGAGTATCTCACTCTCAAAATATTCATGAAGGAAGTATGTCAACTAACTGAGTGGTAAAACGCATTCAAAAAAGCGCGTGAAGTTATCGGGACCCTACCTCAAATGATCCCTCTACTGTGTTTAATATTATGCAAAAGCTCCGAATAAAAGTAGACAGTCCATATTTAAGAAATATATTCGTAAAAAAAATCCTTTTTTTACCTTGAAACCCTAATCCCTCCCTTAATGACGAGTGCTTATGTTGGCATCAGAAAAGTAGCAGGGATTCTCAACATCACTTCTGGATCGACTTAACGCATTTGGTGTTTTTTTTTTAATGTTTTAGTGGAAGCTCATACCAAAAGAACTGAATCTTCTGCAAACACGACTTCATGTAGAGGTCGCAAAAGATATGCTTGAAAACGTAGCTAAGAAACCTAAGCTTGTGAAACGCATCATTAGTGGTGACGATTCGAAGGTTTATGAAAATGATGTCAAAACTGTTTAACAATCAATCGAGTGGAGCTCCAAAAATGAGCCGAAATTCTAGAAAACATAAATCGCTAAAAGTACGGAATACAATCCTAGCCGAGGCTTATAACGAGTGTATCGTTGGCATACTAGCAGTGACTAGCCAACCTTGAAAAAGATAATAAAAAATTGTAATGCTGAAAATTTCTTTATTTTCAGTCCGAAGCAGATTTTTTCAAATTAGATAAGATTGCACATCTCAAATCTAACTGGCTATATGCAAATAGATAATATTAAACCTAATAAGCAATGGTAAAAAATGGAAGATCCTTTAAGTAAACTGTTAAATGTTAAAATGAGGATTTAATATCATACTTAATTCCAAGTAAAGAATAAACTTCCATCTCTCTGCTCTCACCCAAACTTTTTGAGTTTGGCATTTGAGAGCATAAACAACACCAGTATATTACTGAACTATATAACGTGGACACCCAATTAAATACATTAAGACCTCCTTTTATGGAGAAAAAATAACCAAACTCTATAAATCACTAATTATTCCCGTCCTACTATATGGTGCAGAGGCAGGGACGATGACAATATCTGATGAGTTTTCCAGAGAAAGGTTCTGTGGAAGATTCCTTATGGATTTTGCGCGTTGGCCACAGAAAATATCGCATTCGATAGAACGATGAGCTGTATGAGATTACGACATTGACGTAGTTCAGCGAATTATGAGGCACTAGCTACGCTGGCTAGGTCATGCCCAGCACTGAAAGTTTTCGACGCAGTGCTTGCTTAAATTCTATTTAATTATATTGTATATAACAATTAAGTAGTTATAATCAAGTTTCGAAGTGTTTCTAAGCTCACTTAAAAAGTGTTTTTGCATTTAAAGAAACATGTTTTAATTTTTAAAGTTAAATAAATATATATTATATATATGTACATATGTATGTATATATTTTTATATGGAAAATGTTCTTATTTTCTTTTGATCTCTAGTTACAATCTTCTCAGTGCAATACTAAACAAATGAATATAGTGACGCTCATAATATTCTCTTATAGCTCACATTACACTTTTAGCCACATGCTGCTAAGGGAGCACTCACTGATCGCTTGCTCTCTATACAAAGGAGCGAAGAGAAAGAAAGCGATGAGAAAGAGCGTAAGATAATCACTTATTGCCGTAAAGAGCTTATAGTTAGCATATATTTGTTTTAACCACCGCTTACCAAAGTAAACAATATCTTCTGACACAAAAAAGCACAAAAATACTCTAAAAATGGAAGAACAGCAGAACATCGATGGTTATGCTAATAACTATTTTGCATTTAGCCAGTACTGCTAAATTAAGCTAACTGTAACAATAGAACGCTGACAATTAGTAACACAAAAGATGTCAATAACCTTCATTGAATTTTGTTTAGCGTGCCTTTGTATGAAGAATTTGTAAAGCTATAGTTCCACAATATTTATTGTTATTATAAAGAAATTTATGAGGTGCGATTTCAAGAATAGATGAAATAAGCTCTTCATCTACTTAGAAGCATAGTAAATATTATAAAATGTGACGTAATTGATTTCGGTGGGACGTGTTGATTGAAGTTTCACTCTGAAATGAGTGATTCTATAGAGATTTGGTTGATTATTCTAGCAAAAAAGGCAAGGTAAAAAGGCAGCAAAAGCATGGAAGCTCTTAATAGCTGTATTTTTTTTTTTTAGAAATATTTATAGTTTGCACAGTTCTGACTTAAATAAAAAAATTTCAGAAAATAACCTTTCGATTTCATTCCAAAAATAGAATGGATACACAACTTTTGTTGTTTCAACTCGATATTATCAGATAAGACTAAGAAAGATAAAAAAAGAAAATTTTGGAGATTTATCCTCAACTATTTGATTATAGATATCAAATTAACTAGAAAATTCTTGGAAGTGTTCATATCTGAAAAAAACTTCTGTAATCATGACATGTATACAGTCGAACCAAAAACCTCGGACACCTTGAGGTTTGCATCCAGTTATGAATTTCAAAACACCAATTTTTTTTTCCTTGAATATCGATTATCGAATATATTAGAAAATATTTTATTTTGAACTTTGAAGTTGGTCTAGCAAATAAATAGCTTTAGAGATATGAGCTTAATTATAAGAATTTTTTAACTTGTGCTTTGAAAGCATTTTTCTCGAAACATGATTTCAGAGTCGACGAGAAAAATTTCTCCTGACCGGTTGTACCTAAGCACTCGAATTTTTTTACACGTTGCTAAGACGCTCTGAAGTGTAAATTTTTTCCCAAAAACGGCTTTTTAGGAAGTCTCCACTTTGACAAAAGTGAAAATGTGGACAGATCCTTCAGCTGCAACGAATTTATTCATTGCAAATGTATTTTTTGTTTTGGGTTTTGGTTTTGAGATAATTTTAAGTAGAAAAATCTTCCTCATAGCCGGACACCGCTTTTCGAAAACCATTCTGGCGAACGGCTCCGTGATCGAATTGTTCAAAATGACTCAATGATTATTAAATTCCCTTTTTTCGGCTGTGTTGGTCAAAGAACAATGAAAAGAACGCAATTAGGTCATATTTGTCTTCAATTTAACACATCTATGTTTGTTTTGGTTGAGCTATGTTCTCCTGTGAAAAAGTTCGCATATGCTTGTAATAACAAAATTAATTAGGTAGATTACAATCGAAAGACTATCTTACGAAAATGGTATTTTCGCTTATCAATTATTTGCTATTCGGCTATACTAGTCCAGCTAAATTATACCAGAATTTGTTCGATAATACCAGTTTTCCAAATTTTGGGAGATTCCTTTTATTCAGTTGCTATTTTATACCAATCTAATAGATTTATTTTATTTTTTGTTCCATTCGACCAATTTTGCAAAATTTAGTGAATTGCTTTCTATTTATTATACCAGTTAAGTTATTTATACTAGTTTTCGTTTGATTAAATTTTTTGTGGATCGCTTGCTATTCGGTTATTATAATATTATACCAGTCTACCTGATTTATGCCATTTTTTCGTTTCGATAATATTCTAAGTTTAGGTGAGTTGTTTTTAATTTGAATTTGTCGACTACTTATACGAGTTTTTTGTTCGATTCGACATATTTTCAAAATCTTAGTGGATCGCTTGGTATTTTTTATTATATCAGTCTATTATATTTATACCAGTTTTTTTATTTTTAAAATTTTCAAGTTTTTTATATTTATTACATCTACTTAATTTTTGCCATTTTTTCGTTTCGACTAGTTTTAAAAGTTTAGTTATACCAGTTTTCAGTTAGATGGGTCTCTTCTTCTTCTTCTTTACTGGCGTAGACACCGCTTACGCGATTATAGCCGAGTCAACAACAGCGCGCCAGTCGTTTCTTCTCTTCGCTACGTGGCGCCAATTGGATATTCCAAGCGAGGCCAGGTCCTTCTCTACTTGGTCCTTCCAACGGAGTGGAGGTCTTCCTCTTCCTCTGCTTCCCGCGGCGGGTACTGCGTCGAATACTTTCAGAGCTGGAGTGTTTTCATCCATCCGGACAACATGACCTAGCCAGCGTAGCCGCTGTCTTTTAATTCGCTGAACTATGTCAATGTCGTCGTATATCTCGTACAGCTCATCGTTCCATCGAATGCGATATTCGCCGTGGCCAACGCGCAAAGGACCATAAATCTTTCGCAGAACCTTTCTCTCGAAAACTCGCAACGTCAACTCATCGGTTGTTGTCATCGTCCAAGCCTCTGCACCATATAGGAGGACGGGAATTATGAGAGACTTATAGAGTTTGGTTTTTGTTTGTCGAGAGAGGACTTTGCTTCTCAATTGCCTACTTAGTCCAAAGTAGCACCTGTTGGCAAGAGTTATCCTGCGTTGGATTTCTAGGCTGACATTGTTGGTGGTGTTTACGCTGGTTCCAAGATAGATAAAATTATCTACAACTTCAAAGTTATGACTGTCAACAGTGACGTGAGTGCCAAGTCGCGAGTGCGACGACTGTTTGTTTGATGACAGGAGATATTTCGTCTTGCCCTCGTTCACTGCCAGACCCATTTCTTTTGCTTCCTTGTCCAGTCTGGAGAAAGCAGAACTAACGGCGCGGGTGTTGAGGCCGATGATATCAATATCATCGGCATACGCCAGCAGTTGTACACTCTTATAAAAGATAGTACCCTCTCTGTTAAGTTCTGCAGCTCGAACTATTTTCTCCAGAAGCAGGTTGAAAAAGTCGCACGATGGGGAATCGCCTTGTCTGAAACCTCGTTTGGTATCGAACGGCTCGGAGAGGTCCTTCCCGATTCTGACGGAGCTTTTTGTGTTGCTCAACGTCAGTTTACATAGCCGTATTAGTTTTGCGGGGATACCAAATTCAGACATCGCGGCATAAAGGCAGCTCCTTTTCGTGCTGTCGAAAGCAGCTTTGAAATCGACGAAGAGGTGGTGTGTGTCGATTCTCCTTTCACGGGTCTTTTCCAAGATTTGGCGCATCGTGAATATCTGGTCGGTTGTTGATTTACCAGGTCTAAAGCCACACTGATAAGGTCCAATCAGTTTGTTGACGGTGGGCTTTAATCTTTCACACAGTACGCTCGACAGAACCTTATATGCGATATTGAGGAGGCTAATCCCACGGTAGTTGGCGCAGATTGTGGGGTCTCCTTTTTTGTGGATTGGGCATAGCACACTTAAATTCCAATCGTTGGGCATACTTTCGTCCGACCATATTTTGCAAAGAAGCTGATGCATGCACCTTATCAGCTCTTCGCCGCCGTGTTTGAATAGCTCGGCCGGCAATCCATCGGCCCCTGCCGCTTTGTTGTTTTTCAGGCGGGCAATTGCTATTCGAACTTCTTCATGGTCGGGCAATGGAACGTCTGCTCCATCGTCATCGATTGGGGTATCGGGTTCGCTTTCTCCTGGTGTTGTGCGTTCACTGCCATTCAGCAGGCTGGAGAAGTGTTCCCTCCATAATTTAAGTATGCTCTGGGCATCGGTAACTAGATCACCTTTGGGGGTTCTACAAGAGTATGCTCCGGTCTTGAAACCTTCTGTAAGCCGCCGCATCTTTTCGTAGAATTTTCGAGCATTACCCCTGTCGGCCAGCTTATCAAGCTCTTCGTACTCACGCATTTCGGCCTCTTTCTTTTTCTGTCTACAAATGCGTCTCGCTTCCCTCTTCAACTCTCGGTATCTATCCCATCCCGCACGTGTTGTGGTCGATCGTAACGTTGCGAGGTAGGCAGCCTGTTTTCTCTCCGCTGCGACACGGCACTCCTCGTCGTACCAGCTGTTCTTCTGCACTTTCCGAAAACCAATGGTTTCGGTTGCAGCTGTACGTAAGGAGTTTGAAATGCCGTCCCACAGTTCCCTTATACCGAGTTGTTGACGAGTGCTCTCAGAGAGCAGGAGTGCAAGCCGAGTAGAAAAACGTTCGGCTGTCTGTTGTGATTGCAGCTTCTCGACGTCGAACCATCCTTGTGTTTGTTGGCGTGCGTTTTTTGCTGCACAGAGGCGGGTGCGTATTTTGGCTGCAACAATATAGTGGTCCGAGTCGATGTTAGGACCTCGGAGCGCACGCACATCTAAAACACTGGAGACGTGTCTTCCGTCTATCACAACATGATCGATCTGGTTGGTGGTTTTTCGATCTGGAGACAGCCAGGTAGCTTGATGTATCTTCTTATGCTGGAATCTAGTGCTACAGATAACCATATTTCGGGCCCCGGCGAAGTCGATCAGCCTCAGCCCATTTGGGGATGTTTCCGCGTGGAGGCTGAATTTACCGACCGTAGTGCCAAAGATACCTTCTTTGCCCACCCTGGCATTGAAGTCGCCAAGCACGATTTTGACATCGTGGCGGGGGCATCTCTCATAAGTGCGCTCCAAGCACTCATAAAAGGCATCTTTGGTCACATCGTCCTTCTCTTCCGTCGGGGCGTGGGCGCAAATCAGCGATATGTTGAAGAACCTCGCTTTGATGCGGATTGTGGCTAGACGTTCATTCTCCGGAGTGAATGATAGTACTCGGCGACGGAGTCTCTCTCCCACCACGAATCCAACACCAAACTTGCGCTCCTTTATATGGCCACTGTAGTAAATGTCACAAGGACCTACTCGTCTCTGTCCTTGTCCCGTCCATCGCATTTCTTGGACGGCGGTGATGTCAGCCTTTATCTTTACGAGGACATCTACCAGCTGGGCAGCGGCACCTTCCCAATTAAGGGACCGGACATTCCAGGTGCATGCCCTCAAATCATTGTCCTTATTTCGTTTGCCATGGTCGTCATCAAAAGGGGGGTCACTCATCCGAGGCTTGTTGTTGTCTTTCATTGGGGGTGTTTTTTTACGTGGCGGGTCCCAAACCCAGCGCACAACCCTATGCAGGGGTGTTTCGCCTTCTCACTTTAGCTCGCCTTCAAACGGATGTTCTTAGGCTACCCAGAGGATACTTGGTCAAAGACCGGAAGTCGTGAGCTGCTTGAGTCATATGTAAAAGAATCGTTTCTGGCCACTCCCAAGTGAATGGCGATCAGAGAACTTTCCTCACTTGCGTGAACTTCTACACATGACCCCATCCTCCAGATGGGTCTCACTTTCCAAATTTAGTTGAATCGCTTCTATTCTGTCGCTCTTCTAGTATATCGGTCTACCTGATTTATGCCAGTCTTCTTCGAATTCTTTTTTGATTTGATTATACCAGTCTTACTAATTTATACCGGTGTTTTGTTATATTCGACACATTTTCAAATTTATTCTTCAGTTTTGTAAGATTATACCAGTCTATTAGTTGTATATCAGTTTTTTTTTTTTTTTTTGAATTGTCCAAATTTTCAATTTTGATGGTTCACTGCCATTGCCATTTAATTACACCCTAGCTAATTTATAGCAGTTTTTTATTTCATTAATTTTATAAGTTGTGGTGGTACATTTACTATTATGTTGCTATTTAGTTTATTCACATCAGTTTTTTCTTCGATTCGACTAATTTTCTGGTTTGCTGGCTATTCTGAGGCTAGTTATACTTTATACCAGTTTTTCTGTTCGATTCGACCACTTTTTAATATTTTGGTAGATCGCTAAAAAGTATATCAGAATAACATATATGAATCCATGATGTATTATTTGCTTAAAAAAAGGTTCCTTTATATTTACCGTTACTCCGGCGCTTTTACAAAATTACCGTAGTAAAATATTTAAAATCTCACTTTTATATCACGCTCAAAGCGAGTGACTTTTATTATGCAAATTTATTTTTTGTGCGAAAAAAGTTTGTTGCAACTGACTGACAGCTGCAGCAATGTTGCTCAAATGTGGCATATAAAATATACGCGCGTGAAGTGAGCAACAATTGCATTGCTGAAGTGTCAAACAAACTTTTATTAATTTCTTGCCAACCTGAGCGAGCAAACCTGCACATAGACACATATCCATATAGGCAAATACAGACACATATACAAAATACGCACACATAAACAGGAAATTTTACCGCTTATGCATCTTTGCGACAACTTTTGTCAAAATGACGAGTTGCAGCATTTGATACATATTTTTTTTTATTTTACGACTCAATTTTTTGCCGAAAAACCAACAAAAGCCAACAACAAGAACAACAAAAAATGTATGTGTCATAAACGTGTGCATTTTGACAGCAATTCAACTGCATTGCGTTGCACGATTTTTTCGGGACACAAAACTTTTTCCAATAGCACGCTGCCACACACACACACACATGCATACATAAACATACATGAACGCTTAAGCGACACACTGTCGCTCTTCCGCTGCGATTTGCTTATGCAGCTTGAGATGCGCAACCGTGTTTTCTTTTTTCTGCACTGCAACAACAACCACACTCATGCATATATGCAGCTTCTAAGCCAGCGAGTGGCAGCAACACACTTGAAAGTCATAAAAAAGAACGTATTGAGTAAAAACTCAACAACGAGCTGCTTGGCAAGCGAAGTGCACAAAAAGCATGGCGAAAAAATTTGCCTTTTTAATGCTGCATGCAACACCGACAAATGTTGCACTGGCACTAGCAACATTTTTATGACGTTTTCAATGCAAAAAACGACGACACATATTATTTGTTGCATGAATAGAAGTGGTGTGTCAAAAGAAGCTGCATGCCACATAAACACACACACACACACATACAACCATACGTGGACACTTGCATACATTTAGTGCCATCAAATATGCATGCGCATGCGGTTATGCTGTTTTCTTTGCCCTAAGTTGTGTCTGTTGCAAGCAAAAGTTGACATATCGTTGACATATGAAAAATCGCTTTTCAGTCGGCGTCACACACACACACTCACGTATGTTTTTTCATTGCTAGCACGCAAAATACAGCAACACTTGGAGGAAGTACTTGTGCTGGCGTGTGTTGCAAGCAGAGTTGAAGCAGTTGTTGATGCACAAAATAAGCAAAGCAACACTTTTTGCAGCAATTGCTTGCCACACGAACACATATGCAACGTTTGAGGCGCTGCAGCACACATGCAACTTATACTGCAGCACATGCAACATATACAAATATACACACATATACACCCACACACATAAAAACTGTAGTTAAGTGTGCCTGTATTAGTTTATCAGCAACAAAATACGATAACAACTACAACAAAATACTGCACAACAAAAACAGCACCCATAAAAGCAAAGCCCCAGCCCTCAACACTCAACACGCTCCTGCTGTGGCAGTCTTTTTCAATTTAGCCAAGCTACCCTCTTAAACACTATTTGACTTCTGCTTTATTTTCTTGCTACTTTTTATTATTTCTTATCAATTGCGGTAGATGCAAAAAAAGAAGAAAACAACAACAACAACGCAAACAAATTGCAAATAAACGCAGATACACAGAGATACAGAGATACAGAGAGATAGTGTGTTGCTGCGGGAAAAAATAAAGCAAATACCATTTGCGACGACAAATTTTCACTATGCTGCTTGCTGCTGTCATTTAATAGTTTTTCACACAAACACACAAAAACTATAAACACACACTCACATTCCAAAAAAAAACAGCCAATGCAAATGCAAAGTGTTGTTTGATTTTCTGTTACCAGCATCTTTCTCATCCTCTGTCTGCACCGCCGCTGCTGCTGTTGTGTATTTTTTGCGCTGCCGCCAACCTACATAATCTATCTGGCATTTCCGCTATCCGCTTCACTTCACATCACATCACATTACATTGCTTTGGCATTTTCGCAGCAGCAAAAGGACGCAAATATTTTTTAGTTTGCTGTGCCCCCAACCGCCGGCGCGCCAGCAGCTCGTTGCTGGTAATTTTAATCTGTGACTCCTTCGACTCACTTAGCCGTGCATGTGTGTGTGTGTGTGTGTCTGAGCACCTACACATGTGTATGCACCTAAGCTGCGTCGATTCTGCTTTGCTTTTATCCCATTACACTGATGCTGTGACTCTTTAAGTGGTTTTTGCAGATTCGTGTGACCACAAAAAGGCTATAAATGAGTACAGCATGGGAGCTAGATAAATAGAAAATGGCAAATTTTTAGATGAAACATATGTGGAGGATATTCTTATAGCGCTGGTTTGCCTAAAGAGTGGTTTACTGGGTATAAAAGCGTGTAAAAAAATTGTTAACTTGATTTCGTTTGGTCAATTTGTACGGCTGCTAAATGATATAGTGATCCGACTTGAAATTTAATAATCGGATATTATACCCTTGCCTTGGACAAAAATCTGTCAGTAGTTTTGTGAAAATGTACTTTCAAATAAAAAAGTTCTCCATACAAGGACTTGATTTTGATCAGTAAGTTTATATAGCACCTATAGCTTATAGTAATCCGATCTGGACAATTTCTTCGAAGATTGTACCATTGCTTTCGATAATAACCCGCGACAGATTTTCTGAAGATATCTCATCAAATAAGAAAGCGCTCCATACAAACACTTTATTTGCATCGTTCAGTTTGTATAAAAGCTTTATGCTATAGTGATTTCATCAAGACTATTTTGCCGATAGTGTCGACATTATATGCAATACCGCATGCCGAATTTTTTGCATTTATATCGTCAAATGATAAGGCTTTCCACATAAGGAATAAGCTATTAAGATCCAAAACCGGCGATTTCATCAAATGAACAGCTCTTTGAAGAGAAAATAGTGGGTGTAGAATTTCAGATTAATATCTTAAAAACTGAGAAACTAGTTCGCGTATATACAGATAATCAGACAGACATGGCCAAATTGACTTAGCGCTTCAAGCTGATCATTTATAAAAAAATAATGCATAGGGTCTCTGAAACTTCGCGATAAATTTAATACAAGCCGTATGGATTTCTGAAAACATTATCAGTAAATTTGACAAAACATTACCAGCTTTAAGGTTGAAGTTCGATAGTTTATGCTTGTAACTCAAGAACTTACATCAGATTAAAATCGATACTTTTCGAATGACATTTTTGGTCATTTTTGAGACCTTTTGTGGAACCTTTACTGTCAAAAAAATAAAAAATCCAAGTAAAAATTCAATTCTATTTATTAATCTTATTTTTGTAGCGTTACTAAGATAGAGATGTTAAAAAAGTTTCACGAAAATATTAAAAAGGACAACTTTTGTATAATCTAGCACATATGATACTCTTTCTATTAGGTTACACAAAATACTAATATCAATTTGTCAAAAAATGACAAAAAAAATGTCAAAATACTCAAATCAAGATATCAAATAAAAACTACATGAGAATTTTTCAAGTAAGTCTTAGTCTTAGTCTTAGTAAAATATATTTCAGATAGCTTATGATACATATATATTTAAAATTCCATTTGTATTAAGTAGATTTCCAATTTGACAACATGTTGACAATAATTTGTGTATTACAAAAAATGTCATTATTTTTATACAACAGATAATTTTTTTGTAACTACAATCTTGTTCAATTTTCATAGATTAGATGGAATATAAATTTTAATAGTCATATGTTTGTCAGTTAAATTGAGTCGTTAGGACTAACCCTTATTATCATGACAAGTTAGGAAAGTTCGAACATTTGTATTCAAAATTATTTTGCGGACTTAATTCCATTTGAGCTTTATTTAAGAGTTACGATAAACTCTCGACCCACTTTTATGTTATGTCAAAATTTGTGTTGGAAAAGCGACAGTATGTAAGGCGGCTATTATTAACAAAATAAATACACAATTTTGTACCTCCACATACAAAATTTGTTTGGGTATTTAATCCAGACTTCTACTCGGTTGCAAAGACCAGTTGAAGAAGCACCTGACTTCGCATGGGATCTCCAATTGAAAAATTCAGCTTTACCACATTATCATTGAACTTTACTTCATATTGAAGTGTCGACAAAAATTTACAAACTTCCATTTATTGTCAAAAAACTGCATTTCGTAAGACAACTATGACTGACGATATTTGTCAAAAAAAAAAATGGCACCATCATAACTGGCCATTATTAGAATTATTAGAAAACCATTTTGGATATTTGTTTCAGTTCTAACATTTTGTCTTTGAGTTTTATTTATTTTCTGCTTTCATATAAGTTAAAAAAAAAAACTGATAAACTAGTCAACAATGTCAAAATCTGTTTGTCAGAAGAACAACAAAATTTTTAAAAAATATGCTATTTTTGAAATATGAATATAAATTACTCATCCAATATTGTTAAGGAGGCATTTTGCTTAAGCAACTTTATCGAATCTTTTTTATGAAAAGGTCTCTAGACTACGCCTAATTTCTTGTCAAAAGATGTACCAAACATTCGACAATTAAGGAATCCATTGTTAAAATGACACATTTACGTTAAGTTAAGTTAAGTTAAGTTAAGCTAAGTTAAGTTAAGTTAAGTTAAGTTATGTTATGTTAAGTTAAGTAAAGTTAAATTAAGTTATGTTAAGTTAATTTGTGGTAAGTTAAGTTAAGTTAAATTAAGATGAGTTAAGTTATGTTAAGTTAAGTAAAGTTAAATTAAGTTATGTTAAGTTAAGTTAAGTTAAGTTAAGTTAAGTTAAGTTGTGTTAAGTTAAGTTAAGTTATGTTAAGTTAAGTTAAATTAAGTTATGTTAAGTTAAGTTAAGTTAAATTAAGTTATGTTAAGTTAAGTTAAGTTAAGTTAAGTTAAGTTAAGTTAAGTTAAGTTAAGTTAAGTTAAGTTAAGTTAAGTTAAGTTAAGTTAAATTAAGTTATGTTAAATTAAGTTAAATTGAGTTAAGTTAAGTTAAATTAAGTTATGTCAAGTTAAATTAAGTTAAATTAAGCTAAGTTGAGTTAATTAAGTTTTGCTCCATATCGGTACCGCTTCAATGTCTATATAGACTAGTAGTAATAGGAGAAAAAGTCTGCGATATCTTTGAGTCAATGTTTTATAAGCTCAAAATGTAAATAGGTGTAGTTGTTAGACCCTATGGCAACTCAACTAAGTATCGCTCAAAAGCACAATAAATTGTGTAGCAACGTTAAACCAAATAACTGAGTTTTATATTGTACATACATATGTAGTTCCTATTTCAGCATTTTAATATAATAAACTGAAGTCTCTCGGCTAAAAAACTTCCCACAGAAGTTATATAGCTATAAATATCAAGTACAAATTTGAGTTTACTTAACAAAAAAATATTTTTCATATATACAAATATATATTTACCTACGCTAATGCTCCATTTATCTACCCACAGCTGTATATCAATTTAAAAATATACACGTGTTAACTTAAGAAAGCATCTACCATGAGCATCAACACCATAGCTACTCATTAATACCTGGATCTAGAGGCCAATTTGTAGAAACTAATGCACGAAGCATTCACAGAGAGCGCCCCAACCATTTGCATACCTTGCGCTACGCGCGCCACATCACCATCGGCTGCCACTTGCGCGCCCGCCCCTCATCATTTCAATACACAACATTTGCAGCACGCTGGTACTACAGAGAAGCTGCGCGCCTTCATCTTATTTACAATGCTGTAACTGATATGGATCGCATTGCTTTTGTTGCTTAGCATATTTTCACCTTTGGGGCAATAACACAACACAGGCGCATGTAAGCAGCGTATAATAAGTGACTCCGTACACAGCTTAGGCAGCTCTATTAAGAACAGAAGTATGTGGGTAAGCAAATAAGTGCGCAAGTGAGTGTGTAAGAGGGGTGTCGCTTTAACGAAACGGCGGCAACGTTGGCAGATGAGAAGCCAACAACATCATCAGATAAGACTAAAACGTGCCACACGCTGCTGCCCGACTGTACGCCTGCACGCGCAACACGCCGCTTACTGATTTACGACGCTTTGCTTGTTGATTATACCCTGCACGCGGGCATATTAAGTTCAGGTGGGGGGAAATTATTAGCGCCACAAGCTGCGTTTATTTCGCCTGACGGATGACTGTCCATGCCTGTCCATCAATATATACGCGAAATAATTTCTCAGTTTTTGAGATATCGATTTGAAATTTTGTAAATATTCTTTTTTTACCAAGAGGCTGCTCAGTCATTGAAATCGCCGATATTGAACAAATATAGGATATAGCCGTCATACAAACCGACAGTTTCAAATCAAATCCTTGTTGGAAAACTTTTGTAGTTGACGAGATACCTTCACGAAATTCAGCATAGATTATTTTCCTGAGAAATTTTGAAAATCTCCGAAGAAATTTCTTTGATCGAATAACTATAGCATATAGCTGCGATGCAAGCTAAGCCATCTAAGGCTTTGTAAAGAATATCTTGTATTTGTAAAGGGTATTATAGCTTTAGTGCAGTCGAAGTTAATATATTTTTCTTGTTTTTATTTATTTTCTTTAAATTGACTTTTTCTCCGCATTTCTTTATTTCTTCTTTTCTATATACCTTGTGTTCATGCGCTGGACCCTCAAGGCTACTTTTCTATATGCAAAATGCAATGAGTAATTTAGCGATGTGGCGCGTACTAGCTGGCGCAAATTGTGTTTTTGTTGTTTTTTTTTTTTTTTTTTGTTATTGTTTTTCTTGTTGTTGTTTGATTTTACCTTTACATATTTCGTTTCTGCTTTTCGGCGTGCTTTAGGTGGCATCCATTTCAATAGGCAACTTTTTGGTATTTTGTGTTGTTGTTGGTTTTTTTTGGCATTTTTTGTTTTTTTTTTAATTTTTAATGCATTCCTCACACTTCACGCTTGATTTTCACATTTTTTACGCCACAAAAGCAGCCCTGCGCAGGCTACTTTGTATAGCTCCTCCTATATATTTGTATTTATCTCCTTCTGTATGTGTGTTTGTGCTCGCATACACTCACGCTCCGTGTAAAATATGAAAATTAACTTTAATTTGATATTTGCCTTCGGCAATTTTCAATTTGTTTATGCTAGAAATTCACGCCTCAGCGCACTGGCAAGCGCCTGATGAGTATCAACATCAACGGGCGGATAGAAAACGCACCCTCAACGACATGACATAGCGACCAAACAAAGCCGAGTCGGACCACACCATTCGCGGCATACCCACCTTCCGTCGCCTTGCCTGCTTCGTTGTACGCTTGTGGTATCCACATGTCTGTCTGACTGGAGTCGGTTACGTCTGCCTTTACCACAGTGTATCTGTCTCCAGGTTGGTTTGCGTGTGTTGCTGCGTCGGTGTGTCTGTCTCTCAATGTCTTTATGCGTCGGTGTGTCTGTCTGCTTGCGGTTTGTTGTGCGACACCATAGCGCCTAGAGTTCGTGGCACCACTTGAATGTCGCCTTTATGTGCGTCATGCCAAGCATAAATAGGAAATTCGCACTGATGTTTAATGCTGATTTGAACGAGTGTGCAAGCTGAGCCAGTCAGGGTAGTCAGGGGAGTCAGAGAGCGGACATACAGTGGCGAACAGACGGGCACACTGACGGCCAGACGGGCATTCGAGCAGGCAGCCGTGTGTAGCTAACCGCGATCTCTGCTCTATCAGTCGTGTTTCGTCGACGCTGCCGCTGCTACCTCAACTTCGCGTCTTCTGTCGGCCCCTCGTGTTGTCACGCTGCGCTGCCGCTTAAGTGTGCCTCTTCAACTTTGCAGCATCACTTCATCTTTCAGCGATTTTCGTGTGATTTTGTGTGGCATTTGATTTGTGTCGTCCGCTTATAAAGCGATTATGCTGATTTGATGTTGTTGAAAATTTCTAAATACAACTTGCCTCCATGGATGCCACATAAATCTCTTTATGCGTACAAAAATGTGCGCTTAAATATTTATGAGTGTGTATGTGTCGACTACGTGTTGGCAATTTGCATGCAAAATATGCTTAATACCCGCTAACAACAACAACAACACCAATACATACACACATACATAAATTGTATAAATTTTCCTTCCACTACACACTCAACACGCATTATGAAGTCACTCGAAATGCATGCACGTTTCAAGAGAGGCCACGTTTTTTCTATGTCAAATGCGGATTTTCCGTTATCATCTCCAGCGAATTTTTTTCCAAGAAAATTAAATTGGATTTTTAGGTATTTTGTGCGCAACTCAAGCGCTTTTGTATCCGAAAAGCTGTGATTTTATGCATATTTGCACTTGTTGAACGAGATTTCACAGCGAAATCGCAAGCACAATATTTAGCAGCATAGTCCAATCATATATGCGTCTGTATTATCATATAAATGTATTAATTTATAATTTGTTAAATGCGTGAAAAGTATGCTAACATTTTCCATATAAAAATATCTTTATTTTTCGAATTTTATACGAAAGCAATCTAAGGACCTCTGATGAGCTCTCAATGAGAAGTATGAAAATCCGCTTCACAAAAAAAGACAAATTATTCCACTATCAGACTATTAGATTTCTTAAAATTATATTGCTAGAAGAATATTCGACTCAACAGTTTTCTAAAAATTGCACCCCAGCATGTTTACCATCAACCAACAATGCTCTGTACCAGTTAGCTTTGGGGATAGAGCGTTCTCTGGAAAGAGGGCAAGTGATGCTATCCACTCTTAGAAGACCATTCCTCCGTTCACGAGACGGCCTCAGGAACCTTACCCTTGGGAGCAGAGAAGTAGAGATGACGAACTCAGTTAAATATCTTAGGGGTCATGCTGGATTCTCCTTTGTGGTGGAAGCAGTATGTTGACCTGCATCGTTAGGTAGTTGCTCACCATGATCGTGTGGCCGATAATCATGAATGGGGTGGCGGCTTGGGCCTCAAAAGCTTCACAGACTTCAGAAGGGATCCAACTATCAAAGCTGCGACGACTCACATGTATCTGCAATGCGCACTTGTTGACGACAGCATGTAAAGTAATACTTGAGCTCAAACACACACTGCTACAAATGACAGCAGAAGGGTGTGACAGAGGTAAGGTAATACTGTCCCAGCGGAGTTAAGTAGTGTAATACCATTGAGCCTTCCTCCAAGGGACAGTATTACCAAAATATTCGATGCATAGAGGTAAACCTCCAACGCAACTATCGCAACGAACGTATAAGCATACTTTGCGATAGTCAAGCGGCACTTATAGCTTACGAAATCAAATCGCTACTGGTGCAGGAGTACAGAGAACGGCTGAATATCCAGTGAAGCTAAAAATCTGTGTCGGGCGAGATTTCAACTAAAGTCTTGTATGGAGGAAGTTGAGGGGAAAACTTCTTGGCACTTTTCTTGGATCTACGTCACCAGAAAGGACCCGAAGTTTTATTCGTCCGAGGACTATTAACTCAGCAAAATTCTGCTGTTAATCCTGAAAATAAGAGGTCGCCTACAATCACAAAAATTAAGAAAATAGTGACCACTTTCCTTAGTCACCATAGCCAAACATAAATATTTTCCAACCTCCGGTTCAGTTTATAGTACATCGCATCTATTGGTTGGTCGCAATGTAAAAAATCTTGAAAGTTCAGAAAGAATATCTTTCTAACAACAATCTATTCTCTTGCCTAATGGAATCATGGCTATACTTCTCCAAGCTAAAATAAAGTTTTGTAAACACCTGAAAGTATTTCTTCGCCGTTGTTTGTTTGAACTTACGAGAGTATAATATGTTCTATTACGTCCGAATCTATCACTTGTTTACTTGTGTTTATCTTTTTAATAAACTTTCCTTCAATTTTCTGTGGGCAAATGCTTTTTCAAAGAAAAATATTGTTTGATGGGCCTCAAACCAACCAACCACCTAAGTTAAAATTAATGACAGAACCCATTCTCGTTTCCAACCCTCGCTTCTAGTTCTGAAACGATAAACGTAGCAGCGAAGATAGCACTTCACCTTGGACTTCCTTGGTCATTTTAGTGGCGTTCCATTCTGCTCTTATCCGTCTAGAGGTCAAAAAGCTTCTGATCAAGCATTGTATAGAAATTTCCAGGACTGCTCCAAGATCGTATTCCTTATATTGAAGAGACCTTTTGATATTAAATACCAGTGTATGGAGTGCAGCCTTTACTGATCCTTCGTATATGTGTACTGCGTCTTGGACAAGATTCTAGGAGGCGCTGCGGCCCTAATGTCAGCAGGAGGGAAGTTAAGCTTATAGGTATAAACTCTTTGGAGTAGATTGAGTTGTTCCTACTTGTCTTTGGTATGCAAACTACACTGACTTCTCTCCATGAGTGTAGTATATAGCTGAACTTCATGCATTCCCTAAAAGTCCCTTTTAGCCATGGCATGGATAGACAGGGCGCATTCTCTAGCATTGCGGGAATGATTCCGACCATACCGGGAGAGTTGCATGGGTCGAATGCACGGATTGCCGATTCTATTTTATACTCCTTAGAGATGTGTTCGGGAACGTTTACTACACTACTCTCTTTGTATTAAAAACTACGCCCTCCATACAGCCTGGGAAGTGCACACCGACTAGGTTTTCCAATGAGTCCTGGCTGATAACTGTCCACTCTAAGCTTCTTTTGCAAATTAGAGCAAGCGAGGCGAAGTTTCTTGTCAATACTTTCCTAAGTCTCGCCACCTTCTGCGTCTTTTCAAATTTACTATAAAATTTTTTTCAGAATTCTCACTTTGTCCTGGACACTAATTCTTGTAGTCCCTTAGAAGATTTTTATATTCGTTTCATCGTTAAATTAAGCATCTCAGACTGTTTTAAAGCCAGTTCTGTTGTTAAGTATCTGCTCCAATCCTTCAAAATCCCTACCATTCCTTTGCGCTGTCAACTACTCCACATAAAGTAATGCAATGAGTGTGGCAACTTCAGTGTCTCAATTAAAATACTTCACACTTCTTTAAGTAAATTACAACTATAACAAGCGTGCACTTAAAAAATTTCCAACACTAAATAAAAACATGACAGCAGCGCTTAGGCGCTTTTTTGCGCAATTCACTCAAGCTTTCATTGAGCTTTCATGCATTTCTGTTTTGTATTTTTTGTGCTTTTGCAATGCCATACTTCATTAACGCTTGCAGCATTTACTTTTTTCCAGCTGCTGCTTATCTACAAAGTCAACGCAGTGCCAGACCAGCACATAACCCGCATAATGTGTGTGTGTGTGTTCGTGTGTAAATGGAAAAAGTGCTAAAAAGGGTCCGACAGCAAAGAAGCCAGTGAAGCGTGTTGCAAACAATGAAAATCCAAAGCATTTGCGCGTTCGCCGCTTAAGACAGACATAATAACAATTAAATTAAAAACGCTTAAAAGGCATTAAATAGCAATTGCAGCAACAACAACGGCAGCAACTGCAAGGAGTAATATACAAACGCAACAACAACAGCAACAACCGAAACAATGACCATAAGCAAGCATAAGCTGCCTGAAACAGCGGCTAAGGCAAGCGTAAGCGTGTAAAAACCAACAATTGCAACAACAAAAACACTAAGCATTAATGCAGCAATCTTATCGAAGTTTAGCTGTGGCAAGTGCGCCGCCCTTCATGTGCCTGTGTGTATGTACAGCTGCAGCTATCTGAATATGCACACACAGAAGATAGTAATGCCACACTGCAACTTGTTGGCTTCGCTGCCACCCTTAACCGCTTCATACACCACTTTCTACACTACGCATACCCACCACTCTCCCCACCCACCATTTTGCTTTGTCTTTAAGTGCAATAGACACAGCGCCTCACAAGCAGAAAAGTTGCAGTTCCTGCACTTAACCAAAGTTATTGAAGCTCTAAAAGCAACTTTAGCACTTCAGCTTTCGTTATTGTCGTTGTTGTACGACGCTGCTGCGTGCGTTGCATGCACACAAGTGGCTCTCAGTGCTTTTATGTTTAATATACATTTTTTTCTTCACTTTAACTACACTGTTGCATAGTCATTTTATCTGGCGTCTTCGGTTGCTGCTTGGCTAGAGTCGGTGGCATTTTCTTAATGGTCTATTGGCTGGTTGACTGCTGCTGCTGCTGCTGCTGCAGCCGCTCGTCGCCTGGTTACTCCTTATAGCTGCCGCACCCCAACCACCACTTTGTCGTCCACATTGGCTTTCATGCTGTTAGTTGCTGCCTTTATTTGATTTTTATTGCTTTATAATTGAATCTTCGAACGGCAGCTGCATTATGGCGCAGTGAGTGCCGGCAGCAGCAACAAACGCTTGGGTTTGTGTGTGATGGTCTGTTGCTGCATAAGTCTAAGGGGCTGACTTGCGTGTATAGGCAAATTGCACGTACGCTGATTATGAGCGGAAATGGTTTGCAGTTTTCATATTAAATTTTATATGCTGCGAGGCGGCGCTTCACTTCTTCAGCGCAACGCATCTCACTAGAATATTGCAAGACGGAAGTAAAGTGCAATTATTGTAGAACAAGTCTGTAAAGATAGAATCACTCGACCAAGCCAATCCGAGGCAAACCACGAGTTATATAGCGGAAACATGTCTACTTTGTCTTTTTAAGGTTAATTTCTTAGACTTTAATACATAGAGAGAAAGAGAGAGAAAAAAGAGTGTAAGTATACATCTTTTCATGTTTTCCAAACCAATTTCAGATCTTCTTACATATAACAAGGATCCATATTTGGTCCGAAATAAATATATAATATTAAATACAATTTGGAAATCTTCTCCATAATAGGTTCAACTTTTAGTCGAGTTGGAAGCTCAGTAGTAAAATTTATCCACAAGAAACTTTACTAAGTTTCTCATTGCATATATTCCAATATATGTTGGAAAAGCGACCACAGTTTTCAGTTCAAATCACTCCGAAAAAGTTAGAAAGAAAGTTTCTGGAAAAGATTCTGTATTTTTGAGACGAAGAATTATTTCCTGCCTTGGCCCGTTAGGTCGTACTTCAGAAAACTAAAATTTATCAAATATATTAAGGAAATATGTCGTCCGGAAAAGTTAAAAAAATATGTATAAACTCAAGCTTCTGGGTATGACTCTTTTTGATTCTAAAGTTTTTTTAAAGGAATACATCTCAGCAAAGGAATGTAAATAAACTTTTTGGATTTTTGCTGCAGAAAGCTCATTTAGCGAAATTGTAAATTTTTATAGTACATAACTTTAATCCTAAATTATTTATGACTTTAAGTAAAATTTTGTAATTTCATAAAATAACTGTTTATGATACTTGAAGAAAACGACGTCAGTCAAGCACTCACTTGAAATGCCAAAGAGCTTTACGTGCTCGTTTAGAAATTTTTTATTGTTTTTAAAAGCTTTACTTTTCGATGAAGATTAAATTTGGTAAAGACAAAACTTTAAACTTCAAAATACTTTAAGAGCTTTTTAAGAAGTATTTAAAAGCTTTCTGTTTTTCATGAAGATCAGCGGTCTTCAAAAGCCTTTTTTTTTAAGATCGAACTGGAGAAAACGAAAACTTATTATTTCAAAAGAATTTATTAGCTTTTACGAGCTTGTTCACAAATTTTTTGTTGTTTTAAAAGCTTTCATTTTCGATCAAGATCGAAATTGACAACGCGAAAACGTCAAATAACAAAATATTTTAAGAGCTTTTTTTAGAGGTTTCTTACAGTTTTTAAACTTTTATTTTTTCACGGAAATCAATCTTAAAATTTCAAGGAACTTTACGAACTTTTTAAGAGTTTTTTTTACAGTTTCATTTCCTTCATGTAGATAAAGTTTAATAGAGCGAAAATTAAAAACTAAAAAAAAAAATTACCTCTTGAAAGCTTTTTGGCAGTTTTTAAAAATTTTGTTTTTTTTTTTTAACAAAGAATTAAAGAAACCAAAAACTTGAAAATTCAAAGAACTTTGTAAGCCTTTATAAAGCTTTTTTAATGTTTTTAAAAGCTTTAATTTTTCTGTAAAGATCAAATGTGGTAAAATGGTTGTATCTGGTTTGATTTTATGAGCTTTTACGCTATTTGAAAGGTTTTCACTTGTTCTTAAAGTGAGATATTTTAGAACTTTCTAAGACATTTCTCACAGTTTTTCATATAGATCGAGTTTAATAAAGCGCAAACATAAAACTCAAAAATCTTTACGAGCTTTTTAAAAGCTTCTTTGCAGTTATGAAAGCATTATATATATATATATATTTTTTTTTTTGAAAGATCGAATTAAAGAAATTAATCGAAACCTTAAAGTTTCAAAGAGCTTTGCTCGCTTTTAGAGAGCTATTCTACTGCTTGCAAAAGCTTTATTTTTTCCTTGAAGATCGAATATAATAAAATTAATATATCTGTTTTGATTTTTTATGACATTTCTTAAAGCTTTTATACTGTTTTCGAAGCTTTTCTGTGTCCACTTTTGCATACAGTGAAATATATGTCGAATTAAAAGACAGCGGCTACGCTGGCTAGGTCATGTTGTCCGGATGGATGAAAACACTCCAGGTCTGAAAGTATTCGACGCAGTACCCGCCGCGGGAAGCAGAGGAAGAGGAAGACCTCCACTCCGTTGGAAGGACCAGGTGGAGAAGGACCTGGCCTCGCTTGGAATATCCAATTGGCGCCACGTAGCGAAGAGAAGAAACGACTGGCGCGCTGTTGTTGATCGCGTAAGCGGTGTCTACGCCAGTAAAGAAGAAGAAGAAGAAATATATGTCATACTCAGTTAATATAAAACCAAATTTTAATGAATTTTGGAGTAAGTTCAAGTGTTTTATTGATTTTTTAAGTGGTCCAATTTGCGAATGAAAAAACAAAGGCGTTCCGAAGCTCGTAGCGTAGAATTTTTACACCAAAAATATTATTTTTTGAGTAACTTTAAGATAGCCAATTTTTTTGAAAACCATCACTTCCAAACATTTCTTAAACTCATTTTTATTTCAACGCTTTCATTCCTTATTATATATTTTTTTTTAATTTTTTTCTAAATAAATAACCCCCTAACAAGCGCAAAGCCACTCGCAAACAGTGATTGCCACTGCCAGCAGCGCCAGCAATCAGTGCAGTCAACCGCCACTGCCACCACCACAAACACAGGTGACAGGAAACATTAAATGCTACTTGCAATGAAAGCAGTGCCAACGATAGTTGACTCCTGACTGGGGATGCTTACCGCTTGACTTTCATGTGGCGACAAATAGAGCCCGCCACCGACTAGAAATTCAATCAAACGCAAAGCTATGACCCCAAAAGCAACAAAGCGACAGCAGCAAAAGCTCAACAGCGACGCCATAAAAGCGCGTGTGTATGTGCTCGTGTATACATATATGTTCAAGTGTATGTGTTCAAGTATATGTGTATATGTATGTGCGTACAGGTAACTGTAAGATACGAGTGCTTTGCCGAAAATACGAGCACGGCGCTGCCACCGGCAACATAACTGCCAGCATTCGGTGCACAACGCTGGGCCACCGGGTTCATTTCGTGTGCGATTCAGGTTCAATGCAATTTGTGAAGCTACAGCAAGTACGCCGGCGTTGTTGTTGTTTTCATTTTGTTCTAGCCGTGGTTACTATGCGATATGCACAGACAAACTGAGAGACAGACAGCCGGTTGGTGTGTTGGTGGTGTAAATAAATTTTTTAAGCCAAAAAACATGCGGCGACAGTTTGTTGCAACAAATGGAAATGTTGCAAATCGCAAAATAAAGCAAAAACAAATTTCAAAAAAATACCAAAAGCAAGGAAAAAATGCTGCGAACTGGCGAAACATTACGAGTGTGGTATTTGTATTTGCATTGAGCGACGTTGAATGAAATATAAAAGCGCAAATGCTCTGACACATAACTGTAAAAACTGTGACAGAGAAGTAGAAAAGCTAAAGCAGACAAGCTAGCAGACGTATGCAGGCAAGTCAGACCAGCATACAGCGACAGACAGCCGAAACAAATGGATTAAACTCATACATACAAGCCACACAAACACGTTCGCACACACACACATACAAAAAAAGTTCTTTCAGACAACTTGCTGTAGCCGAAGTTATCTGCCACACGCTCTTTTGCTAAGCTACTCAACACCTTTTGCATATTAAATGCCAAGCTCAAAGGCAAATACACCCACACATATACACATAGCTAGCTACACTTACAAGTGCAAGCACGAAAAACTATTGAGCGAAAGGATTAAGTGAAGCTGCATGTAATTGTGGCAAAAAGAAATTGAAAACGGACAGCTTTTATGTCGACGAGATTGATATGAAGGCTCAGACGAGCACGTACTGACTGATAGTTATGTATGTGAGGGTATATATAAATATGTGTATATGAATTTTTTTGTATTTGTGAGTACATAATAGTTGAGTGGTAGACGTCTGCAGCTCAATTGTCTGCGCATGAATAGAGAGGAAGTTGAATTCGAATGGTTGGAAGACTAATTTAAGCAAGTACTCATAACTGCTTCAAGTCAGTGAACTTATTGATAATTTGAATAATAATAATTTTACTGATAATTTATTGAAATGTATGAATACGTTCATAGCTTTCATTAAAATTACCATAATTTTATTTTTTTAAATTATTAATTATATAAGAAAAGTAACTTTTGTACAATATCAACTTTAGTCATGATGGGATCAAATGGGGTAATACATTAAAGCTGTTTATCTAGCTGAAATTTTCAATTTCTTTAAATATTTTTCGGCAATCTTTTGCCATTTTATTTTCCATACTTGATTTATTGCTCTCTTTTAAAGAAAGGATCATTATCATTTTGACTGCTAAATTGATAAGGACTTTTATAACCAAAGTATAAACATTGTTTTTGTCTTAAATTTAAGGAGATATTCTTCTCTAGAATTTTGAAAAATTCGATTTTTTTTCATATATTTAAAGTTTAGACTTTCGAAAATATGACCTTGGAAGGATTTTTCAAATTTCGACTTATTTTCGGAGATACAGCTGATTTTGTGAGGTGGCGTCTGTGTTCACTAAAATTCTCTCCTAAACTTTAAACGCGTTTTTTTCGATACCACTTTTTTCCACACGGTACCGGCATTATTTCAAGTTCTATACAACCGATTTACTTGAAATTTTGTGTGAACCCTCTTTATAAGTATAATCCTTTGTTTTTAATATTTAAAAAAAAATTCAGGAATTTCAAAAAAAAGTGTAAAAAATTATTTTTATTTTCAGGCGGTCGCCATTTTTCAAAATAAATTTTATTTCGTGTTCCCGGACTATAACAGCATCCTTACTAATTAAGAATTTCTTTTGATTTTGTTTTTTCCAGACCAGCAGGAGAGTCAGGATCAATGTCACCAGGATGCGCCATTTTTTTACATGTATCTCTCCCCTCCTCCCCCCTCTAATTATTTTAATTTTTAATATTTTTTTGTAACATTTTTTTTTCTGTATTCTTAAGATATCAATAAAAACACCCAAAGTTTGATTTCTAGAGTAGAATACCCTCTTAAGGTTGGAATGCTTTGATATGGGTCCGCCTTGTTCGATAGCTTATTGCGATTTTAAAGAAAATTTCATAAGAACCTCGCCATCCGGCTTTCTGAGCTTCTGGTAAGTCATTATCGATGTGTGTGGCTTGGCGTTGCCCTGATGGAACACAATTCCTGACCTATTAACCAAAGCTGGTCTCTTCTGGACAATTGTTTTTATAAAACGGTCTAATTATTAACTGTATCTGTAATCCTTAAGAGTTTCGCCGTAGGAGAACAGATCATAGTACTCGGTTCTCTACCAAACTCGTCAAACTTATTTTTGATCACTACTCCTTGACTAGGTCACTTGTTGTGCTATCTCACCGCAATTCAAAAACGAACGTTTTCATTTTTTCTTCACCAGTAATCTCTCGCTTAAGAGACGGATTTATTTTGCTGCTATTCAGTGGAGATTGACCTTGAGTTTTTTTGCTTTAACTCGTATGGCATCCTGGCATGGAGATTCTTTTTGGCAATTGGAGTTCCTGAGCTCGGTAGATCTTTAGCATGAAAATCACCAGATCACATGAATAATTCAAACTGAGAAGTATTTCTAAAGTTCATGACTAATACTTAGAATCAGATTATAATCTATTCCACCGAGGTTTTCATTAAACTCCCACCTATACTTTTCTAACCAAAGCTTCTGTTCACCAAAATGCCAATACTTGTGCACAGAGCACCAGGACACTGATATATGTACGTATATACTATTTATATACTTGCGCGCAGTGTGAGGGCTTCAGAGCGCTAACGATCTGTTACAGAGCGCAGTTCGAAATCGTACAGTAACGAGCCGATTAAAAAATTAGTTAGGTCTGTAACAAAAAAGCTGTTTGGAAATACGGTAGGCCATTTAAAGTTGACCCATCTGGCAACGCTGTAACTTTTAACAGCGCTGACAAATCGGCTAATGTCATACCGCGTTAGAAGCGTCATTCGACGACAATTTATACCATGGAACAGTACACTCCAAAAGAACGCGCTGAAATTGTTCAGCTTTATATTCAAAATAACTTTTCAATTGTGTTAACTCAACGTGCGTTTCGCAAAAAAAATAAAGTGAAAAGTGCTCCAGTTAAGAACACAATTAAGTCTTTATACGCAAAATTTGTGAACACCGGTAATCTCAGTAATGCCAGTCATGCATCCAGACAACGCACAAGACGTTCTGATGAAAATATCGAAGCTGTACGAGCCAGTATTGAGGAGACTCCATCGACATCGAGTTATCGCCGCTCTCAGGAATTAGACATCTCTCGCACCACTCTCCGACGCATAATTCATAAAGATTTGAAGATGTTTCCATATAAAATTCAAATGGCACAAAAACTAAACCCAGCTGATTATCCGCGACGCCTTAATTTTGGCAAACAATCAAATGAGTTGACCCATTTACATTTACCCATTAAATGGCCTACCCTGTAGCATTGATGAAGACGGTGCTGTACTTGAACCCGATGACAAGTCATGTTTTGAATTTGAAATTGTTTTTCCAGGGCGAGCTTAATGGGACTAGAGACTAGAATATTCCCAAAAACGCTGCTGAGTTACTTGGATCAAGGCTCTAAAACAAGTGTCTACTATTGCCGTGTGTGTCTTCCTCTTGGTTTAGATATCGTGAGAAGCAGTTCACTTCCTACTTTGCCGAAGAGGACGAGTAGATTTATTGTATCAATATTGAAGGTTTGATGAATATATTTGAAATCTCAGACGACTCATTACAGTGACGTTTTGATTCCTCAAAATGGAAGACTTAAAGCAGTGCTTCACAATTTCAAGTTCTATACTTCTATTCCTGTCGGTCATTCAATACATCTTAAGGAAACCTACAAAAATTTGGGATTGGTTGTTTACAAATTAAAATATAAATACCACGGATGGCAAGTATGCGGTGATTT